>CM021100.1:61046967-61646967 GCA_007115665.2 Sequoiadendron giganteum | reverse complement strand
TCCTTGCATCTGCTAGACCACCCCTCCATGCCCATGGAAGTTCATGTAACAACATCAATTCCCTACTTAGCTAGCATAATTAGAATCAAAAGACCCCATGGTGTCACCTCCCTAGATGATCAAGAAAACTCTATTGTACCCTATGGTATATTCTTCTTCTCTCCAAATTATCGCAATACTCTCTCTAGAAAATACATGTCAATAATATGTTGAGATTGGACTGTCTGTCCAATCAACTACCTCAACTATTGGCACAACTAAGATTTTTAATCCTCATCTGGCCACTGAGCACAATCCCTCCAGGGCCTACAAATGAAACTGGCCAAAATGTCAAGGAAATGCTTCCAATACCCCACATCTTCAACATGAGTCTATGTAACTATGCCTCTATATAGGTAGACATATGGAACATTGGCCCCTAACTAGCGACCAACTAGTGGATGGAACATGACAATATGCTCCCAAGCCCAAACCATCAGAAGTGTAACTCCTCAGCTCATGGACTATCCTTGCGAGTAGGCTATATCATGTAACTAAAAATAAAGCATCACAAGTAGGCATGGCCCCCATGCATACACTGTATCTCTCTCCTGCATCCCCACAAGCATATCCCCCATCCAACTGGAAGCCCATGTCCTCGGTAGTCTAGTATCACAACCCTGATGAGCAATGTGCACAAGATATAGTCAAATCACTCATACCGTTCTGTGAAAGTCTCCCACCTGATCTTGTAGCAATCTATCCCCAGGTCTCTAAAATCCTCATAGACATAATAATCTATAAGTTCCTAGTATCCTTGGCTTAGATCATATCTGACCCGCTCACCCTGGATAGGTAGTCTTAGAATCCTATAAACATCCTCTAGCATGATGGTAGCCTCTCCCGTCGGTAGATGAAATGAACATGTTTGCAAGTGAAATATCTCAAAAATTGTAGTCAGCATATGTAGAAGTTGTCAAAACCAACTTCAGACTCCAAGATCACCTGCATGCAAATGGATACCTATCACAAGGAAGAGAATGGATGGAGAAAACAAACAAGGGTTTGAAGAAATATTCAACCACAAAGAAAGTATTGATTGATTGATAGATGGATAATTACAAAGAGTACATATGCTTGATTATATAGGCAAGTGCTAAACCTAGAATGAAAAGGATGTTGCCAAGTGTTCAAATCACACTTCATGTGACAACAAGAAACCCTAACAAAGTACCTAGGGAATGATAACAAGATGGAGATAAGTTCTAGAAAAGACAATTCATCTTCTAGAAGGGAATCTTATCTCAACAATTTTATTAAATGATTAAATGCAACTTAAGACTAATATGATTAATTAAAACCTAAGTTAACTTATGCTAGTGTAATAATTAATTAATTACACTAACACCCCCCCATAAGTACAACTTAGGGAGACTAGATAAGCATGCACCTAAAACTAAGATGAATGCAAGAAAGCATGAATGGGTCCCGACAACAAGGCCTGAACAGGTACCCATGTACAAATGCAATAATGAGGTAGAAAAGGAAAACCTGGTGGGACAACCCCCCCATACAATGAGATGACTGCAACAAAGAAGCACTGGAAGAACACTGTGGAGTAACACTGGAACCACAATCCAGTAAGCAAGGAAAGATACTTCTGTCTACAAGAAACCATATCAGAATCATAATAATGCAACAGCAGACCCGATGCCATGGAACACTCAAAAACACCAAACAGGAACATCCATGGAATCCATAAAGCAATAGTAGATGAAAAGATGATGACAAAATCTGGAAGCCGTGAATCTCGATGCCGATGTCAAACTGAGACTAAAAATTTTCCATGAGAACAAGTACCATAAAGACTCAGGAACATTAACCACAAATTTAGTGGCCCTCAAACTGAGATGGATCCGATGTGAATCTGATATGTGTCAAACTAAGACAAAATATGGCCAAAAGAAACTAAGAAACCAGATTACAACCCATGCGAGTTATCATCAAAACAAAATGAAGATCAAAGTGCATGCACACTCTAATCAGATTATTATGCAAGAAACCCCCCTGATGGAACTTTATATCAGTTTATTTATTACAATACCCAATGATTGCAAAAGGAGAGTATGCAAAACATGTATAAATTAAAAACAAAATGCAAACCTACTGCATACAAACAAAAAAGAGTGCATGCATAAACCAATGTTTACATTTGCCTCCATGATGAAAATAACTTCAGATTTGTGTAGATGACCAAATCTGAAAACATGGTCTACACCACTATTAAGTGCTCAAAACAATTTTTCCGTCAATATCTCATTTGCCAAAAATGGACATCGTGGCCAAAAGTTATGAATTTTTCAAAAACTAAATTTAACTTGTAGGAAATGAATTTTCTAGCAAAAAATGTTTATTTCTAACTTGATTTCTGGAAAATCTACTCACTGTATGTAGACAAAAATAGAAACCCAGAAATATTTTGATGCTAGAAATAAAACCCAGAAATCATTTTCTTGATCCAACAAGCAGAAGATGAAAAATTGATTTTTTTTAACCTTCAGCCAGGAGAATAATGGCGCCGACCGCTTTTTCAATAGTGATTTTCTCCAGATCTGTGCAAGATATGAAAAATCTAAAAGATACCCAGTTCAGATTTCAACGCTGGCTACAAAACCCATAAATCATTTTTCTTGCAAATGAGTGAAAACTAGATTTTTGAAGCAAATATGATGATGGCTCCAATAAAAAATGGCATGCAACAAACCCTTGTAGCTCCAAATAGCTCCAAACTCTGCAAACAAGAACAGGCATGCAACAGGAAAGCTCTGGTACCATGTAGAAGTTGTCAAAACCAACTTCAGACTCCAAGATCACCTGCATGCAAATGGATACCTGCCACAAGGAAGAGAATGGATGGAGAAAACAAACAAGGGTTTGAAGAAATATTCAACCACAAAGAAAGTATTGATTGATTGATAGATGGATAATTACAAAGAGTACATATGCTCGATTACATAGGCAAGTGCTAAACCTAGAATGAAAAGGATGTTGCCCAGTGTTCAAATCACACTTCATGTGACAACAAGAAACCCTAACAAAGTACTTAGGGAATGATAACAAGATGGAGATATGTTCTATAAAAGACAACTCATCTTTTAGAAGGGAATCTTATCTCAACAATTTTATTAAATGATTAAATGCAACTTAGGACTAATATGATTAATTAAAACCTAAGTTAACTTATGCTAGTGTAATAATTAATTAATTACACTAACAACATACCCCTGTTTGCCCTAATTAAGGGCATGAAAGTCACATGGTAAATTCCAAGATGCCACAACCTACACTTTTCAACGTTGGTCAACTAGTCCTGTAACTGGTATGTGTTAGGCGAGCGTGACTCTTATTATAAATCGAATCAAGTCTAGCCTATGGTCAAAATAAAAAAACATGTTTCAATTAAATGGCTTAGTCAAACCTATTTGAATCATTTTACACAAGAAATTTTATCTTCTACTAAGGCAAAACCTTTAATAGTCAATTGCATCGCAAATCCTAATGATTGTGTTACCCTATAACACTTGCATCACATGATTTTATAGATACATTACAAGGGATCGATTGCATCCAACCCCAATCATTTGCAGCTATAAACCATAGTTGTATCATTTCCTAAACAATTGTGGCATTCCCTAATCTATTGCATAAAACCCTAGGCATTTGCATTGCCTGTTAGCAGTTGTGGTTTAGAAAACCACGAATGTGTTGTTTACCGCAGTTGCCTAGCATAATTCTAAATCCTACCCTAACCTAGGTGTGTTTTGAATAGTTGCATCATTTTTCAGATAATTGTGTCGATCGCAATAACACTTGCGGCTAATGAGAAGTGATGCAATTGCTCGTCAAATTTTCCTAGTGCCTAGAAATGCATGAAATAAAAAAACTTACATAGTGGGTTTGTAGCTACTCACTGGCTCTCCTGCACCCTTTGATCGTCTCAAGGTCTACACTCGATACGCTATGTGCTTGGTGTGGGGAACATGTGACATCTTGGATGCCTCTCTCCTTAGAGCTCCTCAATTTTCAATCTTCAAATGTGTAAATGAGCCCTTTGACCTTCAAATTTCCTATTTATACCTCCTCAAATTAGGGTTTTGACTAGGGTTTCTGGTAGCTGCACTTTCTGAGAGCTTTGAAACCTCATCCTATCTACCTAAAGGTCCCAAAACTTATTTCTTTCGCCACCATGGCATTTTTGACTATTAATTTGACTTTTTGGAATAATTTTAATTTTTTTTGAAAATTTACAAAATCTTTTCGAGGGGGTCTACCCTATTGTTATTGGGGCATGTTTTGACTAAATTTCTTTGACACAATGTGATAAACTGTATTGTATCAAAGAGGGGGAAAATGTAGAAACTAAAAATCATCCTAGGCCTACGACTTCTAATTTCTCCATCATTTCCCCTTTCATTATTCATAATTAAATAATTTTATTTATTTAATTATTTTTTAAAGTCATAAGTCTTCTACTAATTAAATAATTTTAATTATTTAATTAATTCATTTCTATCTTTATTCCTCCTTGATTAATTAAATAATTTTTATTATATTTAACTACATCACTAATTAAGTTTATTTCTTTCTAAAATTAAATAAATTCTTATTTATTTAATTTTTATACTATTTTTTACTAAAATTAAATAATTATTTTAATTATTCATTAGACTCTTCTATCATAAATTAAATAAATTTTATTTATTTAATTTGGTCCATTCTCTTGAATTTTGGATTAAATCATTATTTAATTCAAAATATTCCTTTGTCATAGTCCTCTATATTTAAATAATTATTTTTAATTATTTAATTATTCATTGGTCACCTAAATTAAATAATTTTTATTATGTAATTTCCTCTCACCTCTTTTTCTATGGCAATATTATCTTCCACATCGAATCCTTATCTATCCATGTCTTAATTAATCTTCACCCTTGATTAAATTATTTATAATTTAATCTTAACTATCAATCCTTATCATTTTCCCTAATTTCACCCTAACCCTAGTCCATACATCATATTTTATTATTGACTTTCGATCTTATCCTTCATTCAAAATTGACTTCCCTATAAAAGACCTTGTCATCGTCATTTGTCATCTACCATTTTTCTATCTAGTCTATTGCATCCACATGATATCTAGAGTCTACATGAGCTTATGCTATCTTTTCTATCTAGAGCTATCTTGATATCTTGTTGTTAAGTCATGAAGTCAAGTGCATCCATAGTCATATAGAATCTTCAATATTTTTCTTTTTCTTTTTCTTTTTCATAGGCCTATTTGCATACTCAAAACCTGAGGGCAATCATTATATTCAAGAAAAATGGAGAAGTGCAATGGAGGTGAACCAATGGTGGCATGAAGATTTTGTAATATTGTTTTATGTTTTATGTCTTTATTCTCATTTTTGCTTCATTGTTTATTAGGGTTCTATTTATATGCTTTCTTGCCTAACCTTAATATTTTAACCCTGATTACAAAAATGGTTAAGTTTTAATATATGTTGATTTATCTTTTCTTAGCAAAACTTTGTGTTCAAAAATTGGTATCAGAGCCGAGTGCCTTGAGAATCTAAAAAACTAAGGTTGATCCTACTCTTGAACACATGGGGTTTGCAGCAAAAATCAATGACATGTTAATTCCATAACTAAATCTAGAAGCAATGGAACCTGAAGGTTGGTACATCAATCCATATGATTGTGAAGTTGATTTTGAAGATAAATTCTAGTCTTCTCTTGAAGATCTAGATGAAGAAATATTGCAAAATATCAATTATGAGTGCATGATAGAAAATCAAAAGAGACAATTGAAAAATTGAAGGAAAAAGCTAAAGAATCAAAAGAAGAAATTGGAAAATTGAAAACTCAAATAGAAGGAGGAAATGGATGTGAAATGAATGTCAAAGAAGCTGAAGATATGATCTCAAATTTAAAATTTAAAGTTGATGAAGGAAAGAGGATTGAGGATTGCTTGAGTGCCAAGCTCAATGATAAAATTATTGAATTTTTAAATCTTGAGGAAGAGATTGTATCCCTGAGAAAATAAATTGAAAAAGAAAAAGAGAAAATTGAAAAAGTTCTAAAACTAAGAGGAGGTTCTAAAATTCTTGATGAATTGATTAACTTTAAAAATCCATCTAAAGAGAAATCTGTACTTGGTTTTGAAAAGGGGAAAATTCCAATATCTAGTGCCTCTGCAAATATGTATGATGAATTCAAAGTAGAAGGGAAGCCTAAAAAAAGGGAGGATAAAGACCGCAATAAAAATCCTAAAGGGACATCCTTCGGAGATGCAAAGATAAATCAAGACATCAAAAAAGAAGGTGGATTCATTCCTATCCAAAATAAAAAGAAGAACTTCAGGATGCCTTATCTTAAACAAAATGCTCCTGTTAGGTTCAATGGTAACTACTATGCTTGTAATAAGTTTTGTCATAAGGAAGTTGAGTGCAAAATAAAGATGAGTCAAAATTCATTCAAGCCTCCAAGGTACAATGCTATGAATTCTCAATCATTTCATGGTCAGTGCTATGCTTGGAATAAATTTGGTCATAATAAAATAATAAGGAATAGTAATGCTATGACTCCTTAATCCTTATATGGTTAGTGCTACACATGCAATAAGTTCGGTCATAGGGTTGTTGATTGTAAATATAATGTGAGAAGAAACAATTATAATCTACAAGCTAGTATCACCTACTACAATTGTAATAAACTAGGATACATTGTAAGATTTTGCAAGAGAAAGAATGTGAGGTATTTTTCTCCTCAAAAAAGGTCTATCATTAGTTTGCAAAAAAATGAAATTAGCAAAGTGTGGTAGAAGAAGGAAGAGAGTGAAGTAAAGAATGAATTTGTACCTCAACATGGTACAGATGAAACCTCTGGTAATTGAAATGGAAAGTATTGGCTTGGGGGCAGTTGCATTTCCAAATTTTTCAAACCCCTATAAAGCTTGAGTTGTTGAAGTCTTCAGCATAATGGTTAAAGGTGATATGGTTTTTTTTTCTCAAATTTTTGGAGCAAATGAACCCTCTGTGGAAGATTTTTGAATAATAATGAAACTGTGTGATATCTTAGATAGTTAAAAGCTATAAACAAACAAGTGCATTGATTACAGAGTGACTATGGTTGGTGTGAAGAATATTTAGTTTCTATTTGATCAATATTGATCTCATTTGAAAGATATCAAGTGTGTAAAATTACTAAGAAAGAAAAAAAGTATTTTGCAAGTTGTGTGCAACCCTAGCAACAACATTCAAAATTATTATTTGGTTTTTTCATAAAAAACTAGTATTTAGAAAGTTCTATCATGGCCACAACAATTTTCATTGATGTTGTTGAGAAGCCAAGACCAAAATTCAAGAAACATCCAAGCATATCGATTGTAACCAATAAAGAGGGTGTATTCTCTCATGTTCCAATCAATGTAATTCATTTTGAATATATCTTGCACCAAAAAATACTACCCACACACTTGCATCTATTAGTTTTCTCATAGATAACAAATTTTGTGCTAATCGAGGGATATGCAACATACCATTAATCCTTTTTATTATACTGTCAACAAACTTGATTCTAAATTTACCATGACCAACAATATTTAAATAATAATCATCACCCAAGTACACCTTACCTCCATCAAATTCTTCATATTCAAAAATCAAATATCTATCAAAGGTCATATAAAAATATGCACCTAAGAAAATTAACCATACATCATTATCTACATGATTTGCTAAAGTTGCAATTAATAAATCACCATCTTCCTTCTCAGACTTATAATCATAATCAAATATCTTCTTTTTATTCTTTGCATTCCTTACAAATATGTATAGGCTTACTGCAATTTCAATAAATAACTTTGGACTTTCCAAGAGATTTGGATCTCCCCTTGGACTTGTATTTATCACGCTTCTCATTCTTCTTACCTTTTTCCTTAGGTCTTCCATGAAAATTTAGGACCTCTTTGGTATTGATTAATACCTTCTTACTCATCTCTTTAGAAAGCAAAGAACCCACCACATCTTCAGTCTTCAAGAATAAAAAAATTACTCCCAATAGCCACAACAAGAGAATCCCATGAATCAGGAAAATAACAAAGCAAGATATGACATTTCTCCTCCTCATCCATTTTGACACAAAATGATGATAATTGAGCCACCAAAATATTGACTTATTCTATGTGATCTATAATTCATCGACCCTCTTCCATTCTCAAGGAATACAATTTCTTCCCCAAGAAAATCTTGTTCACTAAATATTTGGCTTGATATCTCACAAAGTTTATTCTATAGTTTCTATGCAAAGGTCTCTTCATTTACATTGATTAAAATAGTCTTACAAGAAAAATCTTATTAGACCCTTGGCTTTACGGTCCATAACATCATATTGAGTAGCCAAAGTAGGATCTAAAATCCTTGAAACATTCTCATCAACAACATCCCATAGATTTTGATCTATTAATAGATCCTCCATCTTCAGCTTCCACATTTCAAAATTATTTCCGAAAAAATTATCCACCTCTATTATCCTTGATGAAATTGTCATATGAAAATTATTGCAACAAGATCACAAAGTATCTTTTGTACAATCTCCCACTCAAATCTGGATTAGTTCAAAAACCTCAACAATTCACAACTGAAAGCAAAGGTGATTATGCTCTAATAACACTTGTAAGGAAGGTAAGGTAGTGGAATAACTTCCTACACTAATCTTGAGAGGAGAATAATGCAAAACTTTACATATCTTTGCAACACTTATTGAAACTTAAATAGAAATAAACAAAAATATCATGCATACCACAACATAATGATTTACGTGGGGAAAAACCTTTCGAGAGAGAAAACCCCACACTCCAAAAGTCACCCAATATATTATTTAGAAATCATAAACATTACAATATACTTACAGAGAAAGCTTCTCACATGAGTATCACCAACCAAATATATAGAGATAACACAAACACTATCAAACTCTAAATACATCACAATACACAGTTGTAATACAACACCCTCATAAAATAGGTTTTCCTTCTAGGGAAAGAAAAGAAAAGAAAATATCTACCATTAGATTTGTAACATAATTATGAATGGTATAAATTTAAAATATATCATTAATTTAATGTATGCCAACAATTAATATATTTTAAAATTTGTTGTTGACACACTCACATTTTGTTCCACTCTGTGTTGCCACTGTAGGTTACACCTCTCAGTGTAACTAGTTTAGATATATTAAATACATCCTAGCAATAGTAAACCTTATATAATTGCAAGGTTGAGACACATTTTCCCAAAAACTCACTAATCAACCTCATTTTGTGATCTCAAGCTCACAAAATTGTTACCTAGTGTTTCTGGTGCTAGAGCATCTGAGTTCACAAGAAATATTGTATCAACAAAAATCATTTTAGGTTGATTTACAATTTAAGTTTAGTTTTGGGTTGTGTTTTAGTTGGTTTTTGTAGTCTATTTATAGAGAAAATTTTGAGGTTAGTTCATCCAAGAGAGGTCTCCACATTGTTGAAGAGCTTAATGGGTATCGACAATTCATATTTGGTGATGACTAAGAAAAATATAGCAAAGTTATGGCCTTGTGGAATTTTGGTCTATTACCATCTTTATGGAGTTGTCATTTGCAATTGTCTTTACAATTTTTTAGTCTTTTGCTAGTTGTGGGATTTCAGGCTATAATGAAACTTTTGCACATAATTCCAAGTGAACTTGACCTTTTTTTCAACCTATGCTTTGTTGGTTTTGATATTTTTTTCATACATTTGTGAGAAACCTATGGCTGTCTAACCTTGTGAGAATTTCACATCTTACTAAATCTCTAGGATTCTCTTTACCATTTGAATTCATAATAAATTCATGTCTTATTGGCATCTAAAAAAAATTCATAGCCATCTACCTTAGGGTCATTTTATGACCAAGTGGATTTACAAGTAAAATCAAGTGAATCGTACTTCTTGAATTTAAAGAAATAATTTAGATGAATAGCTATAATGATGATATAAGAATGATGCAAGAATTGTATAGTTGTAGATGAATGCAATTAAACCAAAAACTATGGAATAATCTTAACATCAATATTGTATAGAGTGCAAGGTTTTTCAAATGATATGACTATTTATAGGAATCTAATAGTGAACCTGATTGTGGAACTTTCACTTCTTATTGGTTTGTAGGTTTCCCCTGGTGATCTAAAATTTGTAGGTAAAATCAAGTGCAATAAATATTGACAAGTTTAATCAACTAGTCTATATGAGTTTATTTTATGATGTTAGCATGATGTAAGTTGACTTCAAAGAGATGATGAAATCACCATGTATGTAATTATAGAGTTTTGTTGGCCTACTTAACATGAAGAAGATTTTGTTATTTGATCTATCCATTTTCAAATTTTCTATTTACATTGGCATGTATGAACTTTTATCTTGTATCTTCACTTGCAAAATTTCAAGCTTCTACTATTCTTTTACATTTTTGTAGTGATTCTGTTCTTGTAACTGCCAGATATTGAAACCATTGAACTTCCTAAGGCATGAAGTATAAAAGGAAATTTCATCTTCATTTTTAAGGGCCTTTGGAGAGAGTAGAGATAATAATTCCATGTTTTTAATTGGTTTAGGGTGATGTACACTTGAAATATATATAAAAACATTTTGTTTAATGAAATTATAGTAAATAAATAAATCATGTTTATGGAACTTGTATGTGTAGAGGTGTGTTTGGGTTGTGTGATCAAATTTCCTAATAAGGCCCTTGGTCATGATTGCATCATAATGGATGATATCTCAAATTTAATACATGTGAATCTCTATGTGATTGTTCATTTGATAATGGACAAGTTTCAATGAGATGAATAGAACTCTAGTTGTCACAAAATATGATCAATAATCATCTAAAATAGATACCAAACTTAGTGATTATTTATTGAATCCAAATGACTTTAATGATAGTATTAATAGACCTTTGATACTCAATCGCTATAGAAGATAGAGTAATAAAATATTATTTATTTCTCAACCAAAACATTGGACTAGAACCAAATGAGAAGTTATAACATGAAGTAGACTTATGATCCTAAGAATCACCTAGCCAATCTAAATCTATGTAGCCCACTAAGTTGTTAGTGTAGGTTTTTTATTTTTCCTTAAAAAAAAAGAAATTTCTACACATATTATTAAGCTTTATTAGGTTAATTATGCTTGGTTATTATGAGGAAACATGGCATAACCCACCAATTACACATGTTTCTCTAACACACACTTAGGTAGTTGATTCTCACACCATATTTTAGATTTATATGCCACCTCTCATAACTGTATTTTTCTTTATTTGATTACGTACAAATATATAATTCTCCATTCACCAAATAGTTAAAACTCTTTCCTATTTTGGATAGTTGGAGTTATTAAGCCTCTTTGATATATATTCCCCTATTTGTGTTACATATACAACACCCACCTTTCTTCTCTATTAGTTAGAAAGAGAAATGTGAGAATTGTCTATACTCTTGTGTATTTTGTCTCTCGAGTTCTCTCTTTTCAATATTCTTTATCAATTCTATTTGATCTTCAAACATCTATCAATTAGAGTGTATGTGATATACAACTAGAATTATATTTGATTGAGACTAATCTAGTGCTATTTTTTTTTTATTATCAAAAACCCATTCTAATCTTCTCTTACATCTTTGAATGATCTAGGATCAAAATCATTTAGAAGAAAATAAGCATTCTTAAAACTCTAGTTTGCATATATTTGTTCTTGTTAAAATTGGGTTATTGTAACTTTTCAATAATCTTGGATGAACTTTTAGTTGTTCCATAGCATCCAAGAGGCTTGAGAAATTCAATATTGGCTTTCATTTCACCAAAATCAAATATTGAAGGACCCAATTACAAAAAAAATAATTGAAGCATGGTTCCATAAGGTAGTTAATAATTCAAAGCATCTTTAAGCAAAAAGAGACCTCTTCATCATTCTCAAAAATCCTAAAAGCATAAAGATCCACTATCAAGTCATCAATTTTGGAGAAGTTAACCTCTGAAGCAAAAAAAACTACCCCCTCACGCCATATGGAAATTCATACCATATGGAATTTAAAAAACATTGTAGGAAATAGCCCCACCTTTGTAGCATCACACCACTACCACCAAGGTGGCACTCCACTAGAAAAGCCACCAATAAATAGTAGCATACTTGCCACTAAATCCAAAGACTCACACCATGTGCCATTGGTGATGCAACCCCTCCATTTCCACCAAAATATTTGGGGAATATTCTTACAAAATAAATATTTCACATAATTATCTTCATGCTTGAAAAATGAATATTCTGATTTAGAAATTATTCTTTTGGCTTGAACATGTAGTTTTGTGGCCAAATAAAAGCAACTTTGGAATCTAGTCGATGAATAAAATGTTCTAGTGTCATCTTTAAATATTTTATATTATGATATCACCATGATGTCATGCTAACATCAATAATATATTTTTTTTAAAATACCCCCTCACTATTGAAAGTTTTGATTTTATAGTTTAACTTATAAGTATAATAAATTGAGCATAAAAACTCCTTTTTCAGTGATTTTTTATTTGAGGTAGAATTTTCTACTTTATGTAGTGATGAAATCTTTTTTTTTTTAATTTGCTGCTCTATTATTTTATAAGTTGAAGGTTCTTATACAATTTTCTACATAGTTCTAGTTTTGAGACCTTCTAGGATCCATAACTTGTGTAAATGGACTCCTTTTGGGTCCCATGTTTTCTAGAGTTTATAGTTGTATAATCCATATCGATTCTCTAAAATTGATCTCATACTGTACTTTATTTATAGTTTTAGTAATTTGGCTATTTTGCGGCCTATAAGAGGCTAGGAATAGAATGTTTGGTTTGTAAATCATGCTAATTATAAAGTGCCAACATTGTAATTTCTAGGGTGCTATTTAAGAAAATAGTGAAAAGGGTGGGTTATCTGATGTGCCTCATGTTTTGTACTTCTTTTTCTGCACATAACAATATACCAATGGATTGATCAATATTTCTTATCCTAACATCTTATAACTACTTTGAATGGAAATAAAAATGATTATGTATCTCAAAAAGAAAGGTTTGCATAGGGTTACAATGGGATTTGAGATAGAACCAATATTAGATGTAGAAAAGTCAAAATGGTTCAATGAATATGATGAAGTATTTGGTACTTTATGCATGTATATGTCTCTTGACTTTCTCTTTCACAATGAATTAAAATATTAATTGAGGGTTCATCAATTGGAGTATGAACTCATTGCACTGAGTCCAAGAAATCTTAACACTATACAAGAATTCTTCTCAAAATTAAAATCCATTAGATTGCAATTGTGACAATGTGAAATTAAGAAGGATAATAAATGATTGATCTTGAGTATTCTTTCTAATATTATTCCTTAATATTATATATTTGTCTCTATATTTTATGTCACAAGATGTGCCCTAGGTTCCACCTAAAAAATTCCTTCTCTAGATGATTTTGTTGTACAAAACAGAAGGGAAAAAGATAAATTGGTTCAAATGGGTACAATTAAACCCTCAAATTTTACATGTCTTGGTTGTAAATTAGGGCACAAAAGAATAGAAAGGGTTTGGAAAATAGGATAAGAAACAAAAAAAATGAGAGAAGAAAAAAGATCAGAAACCTATTGTTAGAAACCAAGATCAGACATGCAAACCAGAAAAAACCTTCCACAAGAGAAAAATAGAAAAAGCAAAGCAATTTGCATGAAGATGTGCAAATGAATTAGTATTCAGGAATTAAGAAATTACAAAAGATGAATTTCTTTATAAAAAATTATGCAAAATCCTAAAGGTAAAACTTAATGTTGACCCAAATTAGCTCAACTAAATAAAGCTTACTTATTAATTAAGTAAACTAATTATTACCTATGTAAACTTAATAAAGTGTAATTAAATAATTAATTACACCAATAGCCCCCTTAAGTGCAATTTAGGTAGACTAAAAATGCATGCACCTAATGCTAGGATGAATGCATGAAAGCATGAATGGGTCCCAACTACAAGGTCATGTTAGGTACCCATGTACAAATGCAATGAATAGAAAAAAGGAGAAAACCCAGTGGGACAAACCCCCCCTCAATGAGACGACCTACTGCAAAGAAGCACTAGAAGAAAACTGGTGGAGTAACACTAGAATCCCAAATATGGAAAGCAAGGAAAGATACCTCTATTTACAAGAAATCATATGAGAGTCAGTGAAGGACTCAGACGAAATCATGATAATGCAACAACAGACCCGATGCCAAGGCACACTGAAAAAATTACAAACTAAAACAACCCTAGAATCTATGAAGCAACAATAGATGAATAAATGATGCCCCCCATAAGAGGGAATGATATGATGAAAGAATCTGGAAGCTATGTGTATCTCGATGTCGATGCCAATCTATGACTAAAACTAATCCATAGGAGCAAGTACCATGAAGATTCTCAAAGATTAACCATAAAATGAATGGCCCTCAAATTGAGATGTGACCCAATGTGAATCTGATGTGATTCAGGATCATTAACCATAGGCTCTCAATATTAGATGTGAACCGATGCAAACCAAAATGTGTCAAGCTATGAGCAAGATGTGGCCAAAATAAACTACAATATCCATTTACAACTCATGCGAGTTGTCACCAATATGAAGATGAGTTCAAAGTGAATTCAATGCAATTACACTCTAATCAAATTATTATGCAAGAAGCCCCCCTGATGGAACTTTATATAAGTTCATTTATTACAATACCCCATGATTGTAAAAGGAGAACATGCAAAACATGCATAAATCAAAGAGAAAAACCAAACCTAATGCATGAAAAAAAGAAAGAGTGCATGCAAAAACCAATGTTCAGATCTGTCTCCATGATTAGAATTGACCTCAGATTTGTGTAGAGGACATAGTCATCTTTTTGATGCCATGAGAATGGCGAAAAACTGATAATTGAGGCAAAAGTTATGCCCTTTGAAGCAAAAATTGCTTCATATGAATTCAAAGGCCTGCAAAATAAATCTGAAGCAAAATATGGAAAAAATACCTACACCATTGGATCAGGCTCAAAACTAGCTTTCCAACGGTATCTCATTTTCAAAAAATAGAGTCTTCATGGCATAAAAATCGAGATAGCACATAAATCAAGAGGGCACAAAAATCAAGACAAAATATTACAAAAATTGAGGTAGCTCAAAAATATTCTATGCACCAAAAAAATATGGCATGAAAATCGAGGCATCCATACAGATCCGTATAGTCGTATGGATTTTTCTAGTAGCATTTTTGAAAATCCCCAAAAACACAAAAAAATCAATTTTCAACAAACCCTATCATATTTTAAATGAAAATAGGGTTTTTGGGTCTTCTAAGCGCACCTGTGAGGTCCATTTTGCACTAGCATGCACCATTTGAGAGATCAAGGTCAAAATTTCTCAACAAATGATAGAAAAACCCTTTGATTTGGCAAAAAACTTTCATACCTTCAAACCCTCACAAATCTGATAAATGAAGGTGAAAATCAATGAAACAAAAGCCAATCCTGACTTTTTCCAGTGCTTTGAATCCAATGGAGATGCCCAATCTGATTAAAAACGCTCTAGAAACAAATTCAAGGTATGAAACCCTCGAGGAACCCCAAACATGCTCTGTAATGAATTTCTCCAAAAACTGAGAAGGGTTTGCAAATCAAGGCTTTGATACCATGTTAGAAACCAAGATCAGACATACAAACTAGAAAAAACCTTCCACAAGAGAAAAACATAAAAAGGAAAAGCAATTTGCATGAAGATGTGCAAATTCATTAGTTTTTAGGAATTAAGAAATTACAAAAGATGAATTGCTTTATAAAAGCAAAGTATGCAAAACCCTAAAGGTAAAACCTAATGTTGACCTAAAATTAGCTCAACTAAATAAAGTTTACTTATTAATAAGTAAACTAATTATTACCTAAGTAAACTTAATAAAGTGTAATTAAATAATTAATTATACGAACACCTACTTCCTTAAATGCAACCAATAAGACCTCTTCATTAAAATATGAATAAGATAAGAATGAGAGGGTCAAGTGTTACTATTGTAAAAGCCCTAGCCATGATAAACACAATTGCTTACAAAATCATATTGAGCATATTACACATCATCTTGACAATAACAATATCAAGGTTCTTGTCTCTATCAAATAGGGTTATGTTGATGACGATGTCACTCGCAACAACAGTGCAAATAATGTCCTCAGGAAAACTATAAAGAACCTATCTTCTTGAAAGACTTATCCATGGAAACCTTAGGGTGTTTCCGTGTAATTGTAAAAGGTTGACTTAGCTCAATCCCAAGTTTCTGATAGTTAGGTCTTGACCATACTAGGTTTACTATAGGGTATGATGTGATAATTCTATTAATCTTAAGGGGTCTATGGTTATCTCCGATTTCACTATTATTTCCAATTTCATTAAGAATCATGAAGATTAAGCATAATATTTCTAGTTCGATCGTTAAATAATATCATGCAATCACAAGATTTGCAATGAAATTTCATGAACATCAGACAATTTTTCTATCACTTAAGTAGATTTAACTTTAAGCATTAAGAAAATTCATAGAAAATGAAATATTTTCAATAAATTTCCATCCATTCATCTATTTTTTGAAACATTTTTCAGAAATTTAAACATCTAATCTAAAATAAAGCATCAAAATACTAAAAAATTATAATTTCTCCCAGTTATTCTCCATGCATGCCCCAAGATATAATCAAATCAAAGAAAACTACTTTATACTTCACTAGATTGCTTCACAGCTAGACATAAAACAATACAAGATTTTAAAGAAGGGGGTTTTACTTTGGACACCAAGTAGGTTTTGAATGGACCCTTAAATGATGCAACATACAGTCTTGTTTGGCTAAACTAAAAAAACATGCAACTACAAAGATTCATGAGATAGGTAGCTATCAAATTGGCTTAGATATTGATTAAATTATGTGTATACAAGTTTTTAGTTTGGAATGATTCAAAAAATAGGAAAAAAGAACAAAACTTAGAGAAGTTTTGGCTCTTCCAACATGCAAAAATTATGAATTTAAAATAAAAGTAAAGAAATAAATGGCCTTTTATAGGAACAAGGCCCCAAAAGTTTGAACTTAAAGTCCATCAAGATAACCAAAAATAGAAAATCAAAATGTAGCACATGGCATACGCTAGTTGTCATCAAAATATTCTAAACAAAGTCAATGCTTTGACTTCTTCAGGAACAACACTCTTCAAATTCAAATTTAGGTACACAACACTCTGCATAAAACAAGGCTATCATCATTCTTCAAAATACCAGATGAGAAAATTTTAACAGGACCGAGAACAACCTACAAAATCAACTTCAACAAAACATCTTTGTTTTACCTCTGATATCCAATATTCGGTACCTCCTTATATCTTTTAGAACTCTTATTCTAGGAACTTTTCTTCATTTTTCTTTAACTAATATTCTTCGAAAGCACTTAATATTTGATGCATTCACTCTTTTGGAATTCCCTGTATTGCCTTCCAACTAAACTTGAACTTGGTGTAATCCTCTGATATCTAGATTATATTAGCATTCCTTTGCACTTTCTTTGTTTCATACCTGACTATAGTGTTTTTGAAATGTATAATCTTATCAATAACTTCTCGAGTTAACAACTAAATAGGGTCTTTATTTATTCTCTCAATCCATTCCTTGAATGCTTTTTCTTCTTTACCCTCTTGTCCCAGTGTTTGAGTTTCACAATCTTTATGTGCTAACACTTCAATAAAGTCTTGATCTTTATCAATCAATTTACTACATTTCTTGGTGACGTTCTCAAATCCTTCTATGCATTGCACAAAAGTATCACCTTCCCAACTTAATTGTTTCTTCCATGTTTCACATAATGGAACTTCTTGCTCTAAAATTATATTTTCTCTTATCAATTCTTGTACATCCATTTGCATGAGAGTTTCCACATTTGACTTCTCAGTATCAACTTGCTCCTGGTGAAATCTACATTCTCCTTCTAATCTTTTGGATTTTGCAAACCAATGGTGAGCCTCTTTGTATTTCCCAATTACATCTGTAATGAGTTCTTCCCCTTTCCTTACCCAATACTCAATCCATTCTTCAAATACATTCATCATATGGTGAATTGATGCAATTGCATCCACCTGTTCCTTGACATAAGTATCGGATTCCGAGGCAATTCAATCTGTGTTTGACCAGATTGGGCTAATGATTTTACAAAATTCTCTAGGATAGAAACCCGTTCTTTCAACTCTCTTTTCTTCTATTTACTTTTTTGTACCCTAACAATAGTTGTATCTAAATTCATTTTCATTTCTTCCAATTCTTGTGCCCAGGATGAGTACCCAACATTGATACTTGTTATCTCATACTCCTTAGTTGTTATCTCATGTCTATTTTTGTCTGCTACTGGGGTAGCTATATGGAGTGTTCTACCTCCATTTGCATTCTTCTGTATGACATGTTTCATTTTAGCTCTCTGCCTAGGCTTAGGAGTCTCCACTTCTTGCATAAAAATTTTAAGATCTAGAGGTACCAATTCCACTCACAACGGGGAAGTCAGTTCTCTGATTAACCAATCAGGTGCATCTTCATCTTGTTCTACCTCTATAAAATTTCTATGTTCCTGCCCTTCAATATTTTCATGAACTTCTTCTCTTACATATTCAAATTTATCTATCACATCCTTCAAAATAGGAACATCTTCAATATTCTCTGGGATGGATTATGGATTATCGGGATTAGACATTGTCTCCTTAGTTCCAAGAGCTGTATTTTCCTCTCCAACTAGGTTTTCAACATCCATTCCTAGGACATTAATTTCTTCATATCCTATCACATCAAGATTTTCTCCATCTCTAACCTTATCACATGAAACTTGTGAAGGTTCTTCATTTTCAATCTCAACCTGGTAATTTTTTGACTAGCTTTAGTGACCTATGGTTGTTCATCATCATTTTGATAATTCCCAAGTGAATTGTGGGAATCAAGGGTATCTTCAATAACCATTTCATCAGTAGGATTTTTTCCTATAGTCTCCCATGTTTCCATTTCAAGAATATCAAGGTTTACCACTTTTGAAGCAAGTGTTCCATTTATAAATTCTTCTTCCTCAATGTTTATAGGAATTGACTCTGTATCTGGAATTTCTTCCACCACTGGTTGTACCATGGGTTTATCTTTAGTCTTCTTCTCTTTTACACTTTCCCACATGGCACCCCACTTATCCATGTGTTCCTTAATTTTAGCTTCATAATCTTCAAAAAATTCATCCAAAACCACAAGAGTTTTTAAAAATGCTTGTTTTACAATAGCCATATTAACTAAAGGGGGAGAAGTGAATAATGTTGCAGCTCTCTAAGATGCAGATCTTGTCTATGTACTAGTGTTTTCTATTATCCTATCTCCTTCATTAGTAGTAGACTTGGTCCTTGGTTTTGTTGTGGAAGAGGATGCCACTTTTGGTTTTACCTTTGATTGAACTTTGACTAATTCAGTTGTGTGCAAGTGATTTTCCTACCTATAATGCAAAACAAAACGAAATGCAAAAGAGAAAAAAACAAAAAACCACTCAAGATTAGCCTAAGTTGAATCCAAAAAAAACAGCAAAGAAAAATGAAATTTATACCTTGCTTGGATTGATGAGTTGGTTGGCCCTTTGATGTAGCTTGATTGCATGCTCCTTTGTTGGCAAATGAATGCAAAAGTGGATGCAAAATAGAGAGGAGTCGATGAGGATTGTGACAATGCAAATGGGTATGGTAGCCAGGAAGATAGGTGGATACAATACAAGCTTCAATGGCTGCAATAATGGAGGATGCAAGTGCTAAGTGCTAATTTCTTGAATGAGAGTGAATGCCAAATGATGAAATTGTTCTCTAATATTCTCAATTTGAGACCAAGTCTTCCAATTTAAAGAAAAATGGATGGTTAGGATTTAGCCAACATGGACAAGATGGAGGGTTGTGGTGAGTTGAGGACTCAGAATTCCTCACATCTTTTCATGTGGAATGTGAGGTATGAAGAGGAAAAATGATGTGCAAAAGGACATGTGAGGTGGAGGTACTTGCAAGTACCTTGGGATTAGGGAAATATTTCCTCAAAAAGGAAGTCCTTGTCCCCATATGAGGTTGATGGTGACACATGAGGAATTTTAGAAAGTCCTCTCTTGTCACCATGGGGATGGGAGAAGTTGTTGGAGAAATAAATGTGAATTTTAAATTCACATGATTGGAAGTACCCTATGGATAAGACAAGGTCCTCTTAAAGGAGGTCTTTGTCCCATGTGACTGATGTGACCTATGAGGGATTATGGGGAAGAGAAATACATGGGATAAATAAAATGGAATTAAAAATTCCATTAGGATGTGGGAAGAGTTGACTGAAAGACTAATTAGACTAGTTGATGAAGGATTAGAAGAGAGTTAGGTGGCTAATGATGACTAGGAGCCAACTTGAAAAATTTGGAGGATGTGACACAACCCTAATGATGGGATTAGGAGATGAATTAGGATTAAGAGTGGGTGGGACATAAAGGGAATTAAATAGGTGGGTTATCTATTTAATTCCTTGGAAGAAAGAGATAAAGGGGGTAAGGTATTTAATTATTTAACTAAATACCTTAGGGATTTAGAAAACTTTAGGGGTATTAATTAAATAATATTAACATTATTTAACTAATGTGGATAAAAGGATATTTAGACGAAAATGGTAAATTTGACCAAATATAAGTGGTCAAATTTAGATGTCTACATTTTTCCCCTCTTTGAGATGGTGTTACAAAGTAGCATCATTTCAAAGAAAATTAAAACATAGCACCTAGAAGAAGATGGTTAGATTAAGAAAGATGCCCCAATCATTCAAGAAGTGACTAGGAGGAAAGATGATGGGAGTAGAGATGAAGATTAGGTAATGAGGATTCCTCCTCGAGAGGACATGTGGGTTTAAGAGAACAAGGGTGTGCTCTCCAAATGGGTGAGATGGGGAAGATGATGAAAAATTATGGATGAGAGAGGATAATAATATGAAGAGAGAAAGGCAAACACAAATGGATTCAAGGAAAAATATGATGTTGCTTCAATCAAGCTACAAGCTAGAATGGACTGATGGTCGATGGAGTGTTGTTGATGAGGGAAGGATACATCCCAAAAAAACACTAGGCTAGGGAAGGATAAATCTTGTTGCTATTGTTGATGATAGTGTTGTTGATGAGGGAAGGATACATCCCAAAACAACACAAAAGGATAGGGAAGGATATTATCCCGATGATGATGATGATTGGGTCAAGGCTTGTAGAAAGGCTAGGAACAAGACTAGAGATGTGATTAGATGATTTGTGCTAGATTGAATGAATTAGGATTGGATGGAGATGTAAGATGGTTAAAATGAATGAAGATGATGGAGGTAAAGATGAAATGCAATGGAAGAGAAAATGAAATGCAATCTTAATGCAATTTGCCATTTTTGGAGCACTGATTTTTGCTATAGAATAAGACACCAGGTACCATGGTATGTGAAACCAAGGCAGATTAGTGTCTAATGCATACACAAACACAGAAAACAAGGAGGCTATCCCAACACCCCAAAGTCGCAATGACTTTGGTCGGGCTAGGTATTGGGATAACCACAAGCACAAAAGGATGCCCCAATGTAACAAAATACCTCAGGGGTCTTGGTGGGTACTACAGGGGACAACCAAGAAGACAACAACAAACAAAGATCAAGATATGCCCCTATGTTAACTAGTCAAAACACACCATAATATGATAGATCATGACAACCTTGACAAGTGGTGATAGGGAGCTCAAATGCTAAATAGAAGCCAAAAGTATCAAAAGATTGCAATCAATTTCAAAACATACTTTTCCATAGGATCGAGAGGATGGGCGGGGTTGATGAGGTCTGTTAGGAAGGATACATCCTATTGAGACCAAATATGGATACTAAACTAAATGATTGACATGACTCGGGATACTTGAAACTAATTAGATCTCGTGATACTAGTGACCTTGATATTGGAAGCACCAGCTAGGATAGGGACTTACTTGATGACATGAAAAGATGATGAGACATAAGACAACAAGATGACAAAATGACAAGGTGATAAAATAAACATATCCTAAAGACCTAGGGGACACAAGACCAACACACCCTAAAAACCTAGGGGCTCGAGGGTTGATCAAAGATCAACCTTGCCTATGTGAAAGTGTAGAGCCCTTGTAGTTTGACAAAAGACCATGGGTAAAAGTGGAAAGAAAAAAATGAGGACCGTGATGAAGGATAAATACAGACAAACAAATGCCTCGAGGGGAGATCAAATGATTGACCTTGCCTATGTGAAAGCGTAGGGGCAACGTAGTTTGACACAAAGCCAAAGACAAACAACAGATAGGGGATGATGGGATGACCATGATAAATGGATAAAAGGATGGAGATGATATGATGAGCCAAGTTAGGCCATGTGGATGGGATGGTCAATATGCATAAGAGGTGGAACATGTGAAGCTTAGGGATGGGATAGTTATCCAAATCATTGAAAGATGAAGAGGGAGGATGAGATGATGGATAGATGAGTGATGAAAAATGATAAAATATTAGAAAGATGTGAGGAATAGATAGGCATGATGATAGTTAGATAGAATTGAATTGGATTGCATGGGTGTAGCCTATATCTAGATACCAATGATAAGGTATTATGAGATGGAAGGAGAAATAGAGGTAAATGGATGGATTGATAAATATGGGGAGATAGAAAGATGTGAGGATGGATGGATAGAGAGATAAGGACTTAGAAATATGGAAGAGATTGTTGGATGGATAAATGGATGGGGAGATAAGGATGAAAATATGGAAAAGGAAAAGTGTGTTGGTGTTTAAAATAACAACCCAGCTAGGATTTTTAATTCTCTAAGAGGTAGCCAACCTCTATATTGAAGAACAACAAAGACTAGTGGCCAACTAACAAGATTCGGTCAAAGACTAACATCTCCTACACTTCTGGCTTTGCAGGACCAAGGTGGGTAAACCTAAACAATGCTCAAAACTTAACTAATTCATACACATACATTGTTTTATAAAACATATAACTCCCAATGCAAATACACTAAGGGAAGTATTGACTACCTTGAACTTGGCTAAATTCTCAACAACTCAACCCTCTCTCAGCCATTGGAAAGCGGGACACACAATAACACAGTAAGATTAAAAATGATTTTGCAATTAATATTGTTTCTGAGATGCACAAAACTGCATAAAAGATCAGTGCCTCTTCTGGGCCATGGACTCAAACACATAAAATGAATTCTCCAGCAAACAGTCTTCAACCAGTGGATTTAACTTGTGAATGATTTGCATTAACTATTAGTGCCTTGCACCAACAATCCATCTCTTGATATCAATCAGATTCTTCTTATCAAATCCCATCTGCACACCTGAAATCACAATCACCTGCTCAAAACATTTTAACCATTTCTTTGAAACAGAACAGTGAACAAGCAAAACAATCTCATGAAACTTGAAATGATAAATTCAAAGACACTTTGTATTATTAAATTTACATGACTGAAAGTGTACAAATGTGGAGACAATCTGATGACATTCATGAAAGTGGAAGCACTTCATGATATTAAATGCACAAACTGGCTGTATTTACTCTTGAATTCATAAAATTATAACTTACAGACTCAAACAATGACTTAGAAAATACAAATTTCTATCTACATAGTCCAATACAAAAAATCAAACCCTTCCTAGAACTAATCTCAAAACCCTAAGAACCCTTTTACAATGAGAGAATAATAGAAGATATAGAAGAATGGAGGAAACAAAAGAAGCCTTAAATTCGAATTTGTTGTAGACACATGACAGCTCCATTCCCATTGATCAAATTGAAAATAATATCTTCTTTTCTTTCTTCCCAGCAACAAACTTATTCTCTCAAAAAAAACACCTACCCATCATTGCCCAACAACAAAAAATATGCCCATGTGGAGATTCTCCAAACTTTATCCAGCTACTCAAAATATCTCTTCTCGTGCAAGTCTGTTTCTATTTTCTGCTCTTTATTTGCTGCAGCAATACTTTAGCAAATAATGAAATTTTGCATTTTGATTGTTTTGGATGCACTTTATTTTATTTACTTTCAGTAAATAAAGTCTTCAAGATAGTGAATACTCATTCACTTTATGAACCATTCCCTGTAAAAACGTCACATACACCTTTTTTGGTGAAATCCTTTTATTTCACTTTGGGCACCAATGAAGACATTTGCCCATGAAAAACTCATATTCATATTATAATAAGCATTTTATTTTAAAAAGAACAAAATGCCCAGCCATAAAATCATTCAGCCTCTCGTGAGTTTTTTTTTACTTTGCCCTCTCCTGTGCCATTTTACTTTACTCATTTAAATTCAAAATTTTAATGTTTTCCCCAAGAAGACATTCAAAAAATTAAAATATCTTGCAAGACTTTACTTATGCCTTCACTTTTCCCCTAGGCCCACCACCATTTTTTTAAACTATGTAACTTTATTAAATTTTAAATTTTCAAAACCGGGCCCCTCCCATGCTCGCACACCTTGCGGGGATTTTGGCTTCATTAGCATCATCCTCACAAGGTCCACGAGAATGCCCCAAATCCTCCTTTTTTTGGTGCTTGGTTTCCCCTCCATGTTTTGTTTCTCCTCTGGCACGGGTCTCCTCCTTCACTACTACGTGGGCTACTTGTTGTTTGGTGGATGTGTGGCTTCCTTATTCATTGCAGGCTAAGCCCTCTCCTCTGGTTATGTGAGTTCACTTGCTCTGGCCGCGTGGGCTCCTTCATTGGCCATGGGCTCTCCACTTGGCTATGCCCTTCATCTATTGGTGTGAGATTCCATTCCAATGTTGGTTACTGTTAGAAACCCTAGATCAGACATGCAAACATAAACACCTTCCACATAAGAGAAAACATAAAAAAGCAGATCTTTGCATGCGAATGTGCAAAATGATATATTCAAGAATTCGATATTACAATGAGATGATTTGCTTTATAAAAGTAATGTATGCAACCCTAATGTTGACCTAAAATTAGCTCAACCTAAGTAAAGTTATGCAAGTGTAATTAAATATTAATTACACTAACACCCCCCCATAAGTGCAACTTAGGGAGACTAGATAAGCATGCACCTAAAACTAAGATGAATGCAAGAAAGCATGAATGGGTCCCAGCAACAAGGCCTGATCAGGTACCCATGTACAAATGTAATAATGAGGTAAAGAAGGAAAACCTAGTGGCACAACCCCCCCAACAATGAGATGACTACTACAAAGAAGCACTGGAAGAACACTATGGAGTAACACTAGAACCATAATCTGGCAAGCAAGGAAAGATACTTCTATCTACAAGAAACCATATCAGAATCATCATAATGTGATAGCAGACCCGATGCCACGGAACACTCGAAAACACCAAATTGGAACAACTTTGGAATCCATGAAGTAACAGTAGATGATATGATGATGACAAAATCTAGAAGCCGTGAATCTTGATGCCGATGTCAAAACTGAGACTAAAACTCTTCCATGGGAGAAAGTACCATACAAACTCTAGAACATTAACCACAAATTTATTGGCCCTCAAACTGAGATAGATCTGATGTGGATCATTAACCACAGGCTCTCAATCTAAAGTGTGAAACAATATGAATCTGATATGTGTCAAGCTAAGACAAAAATGTGGCCAAAAGAAACTAAAAAACCAGATTACAATCCATGCGAGTTTCCATCAAAACATGATGAAGATTATTATGCAAGAAACCCCCCTTATGGAACTTTATATCAGTTCATTTATTACAATCCTGAATGACTGCAAAAGGAGATTATACCTAACATGAATAAATAGAAAATAAAAATAGACCTCAGATCTATGTAGAGGACTGAACTAGCTTTCCAATGCCATAAGAATGGCGAAAAAAGGATCACCAAGTCAAAAGATATACCCTCCGGAGTGAAAAACACAACATCTGAGTTCAAGGATCTGCAAAATAAATCTAGAGAAAAATATAGAAAAAATAAAATGTTGAATAGATCGGCGCTGGAATTAGCTTTCCAATGGTATCTTGTTTGCAAAAAATGGACACTGTAAGCAAAAGTTATACCCGACTTCGTGAAAGTGCTTCAGAAAGGCCAATAAGGCCTGCAAGCAGCCCAGGGGGCTAAAACATTTCAGCCCTTGGTCCTGCATGCGACCAGGGGTTGGCGGACAAGGGCTGGGGTGGAGGCCCTGGTTCTCCATATGACTGCGAGCTGAAGCAGAAGGGGCCAGGGGCTGGGTGCATAGAGCCTGGTCCCCCATATGACCACAGGCTGGAGGTTGCAGGCCTGAGGGGGCTGAGCCGACCGATGGTCGGTTGGTGGCGCCACCGGTGGCTGCCGGCTCGCGGGTGGCGCGGTGGTGGCCGCCCGATGGAGCAGTGGTGGAGGAAGCCATTAAACCTACATGTGGTGGCATGAAACCCAAGAAACCCTTTTTTTTTGCATTTTTTTCGATTTGCGTGCTTTGGAACACGTGTTGGGGAGGCCGTACGACCTTCCTGGCAAAATTTTTTTTGCCTTCCAGATCAACTTCACCAAAATCAATGAAACGAAAGGCGATCTTAGGGTTTTTGGCTGCTGTGAACGCAATGGTGACCTCCGTTTCGGCTCAAAAAGCTCCAAAAAAATGGTGACCTCCAAAGCTTGCAAAAAAATACCAAACTTGAAACCCTTACAGATCTGGCAAATCATGACCAAAATCTGCAAAATAAAAGCCAAACCTGACTTTTTCCAGTGCTCTAAATCCAATGGTAAGGCCTGATATGATCCAAGACACTGCATAAATGAACTCAAGACAAAAAATCCTCGAGGAACCCCGAACGAACTCTGCAATGATTTTCTCTAGATTTTGAGAAGGGGTTGCATGTCAAGGCTCTGATACCATGTTAGAAACCCTAGATCAAACATGCAAACCTAAACACCTTCCACAAAAGAGAAAACATCAAAAAAATAGAGCTTTACATGTAATGTGCAAAATGATATATTCAGGAATTCGATATTACAATGAGATGATTTGCTTTATAAAAGTAATGTATGCAACCCTAATGTTGACCTAAAATTAGCTTAACCTAAGTAAAGTTATGCAAGTGTAATTAAATATTAATTACACTAACAATTACTTGTTGACTCCGGAGCAGGCCTCACCTTCTGCATGCGTGGGCCTCACCTGGCTCTATTTGTTGGTGCCACTTGCTGAGTTCCCTCATTTTGCAGATCACACTGTTCATGTTGCGGGTCTCCCCTTCACTGGTCTCCTTGCTTACAGGTGCCCCACACCATGGTATGAGCCTTCCATCCTCCCTGGCATGGGCTCCTCATCCACTGCCAATGCACCCTGCATTCCTGGTGGCTTCCCTCCTCATGCGTAGGCCTCTATTTTCTACCCACGCCTCCTGGACTACCCTGTGGGTTACTCACCTCACCACTGGCCGCGAGCCTTCTTATCACCTGCGGGTCTTCTGCTAAGCTCTATTCAACCTCCTTCTACCAGTGGCATTTTCTTAAAGGTTTCAAACACCTTTTCATTGCTTCCATTGGCTGAGAGAGGGTTGAGTTGCTGAGAATTTAGCCAAGTTCAAGGTAGTCAATGCTTCCCTTAGTGTATTTGCATTGGGAATTATCTGTTTTATAAAACAATGTCTGTGTATGAATGAGTTAAGTTTTGAGCATTGTTTAGGTTTACCCACCTTGGTCCTACAAAGCCAGCAGTGTAGGAGATGTCAGTCTTTGACTGAATCTTGTCAGTTGGCCACTAGCCTTAGTTGTTCTTTAAAATAGAGGTTGGCTATCTCTTAGAGAGTTGCAAGGTTTAGCTGGGTTGTTGTTTTAAACACCAACAGAATGGTGACTCCGCTGGGGATGAACTCAAAAGTTTTGGTTGCAGAAGGTGTTGTTATAGAGTCATTAAAGTTTTGAATTGTTTCTGTAACCAGAGGTTAAAAATTATTGAATTATTTTCCCATCCAAGTCACCAACATAATGGCGACTCCGCTGGGGAGAATTTGATAAAATTCTAATTGCAGAATCTAGCCTTAAGAGTCAGTGCATATAGTCAAATGATTTACCATTCTGATTTGTTCAAGTTTGAAGGATTTCAACCCTGGAGAAGAATTTGTTGCAGTGAACCTGAACGATTTTGTAATCTATGGTGCTCTGTTGGTGGAAAGGAACTCAGAGAAAAATTTATATGTAAAAGAACTTCATACTGTTTGAAGTTCAGTCCTCTTTGAAAAGAGGTGGCGACTCTGTTTGATAGAACCTGTTAAAAATTTGAAGAAAGTTCCAGATCTACAAATACTACCAGTCAGGAAGATAATTTGTAGCTATACCAGTGAATACTTTGATTCAACTTGTTAAGAAGTCTCAAGAGTATAATAATCTTCAAGCATCTAATACCCCAAAGTGTAAGAACCCAAGAGTTAATAAGCCTAGGTTTAGTCCTGAATGAAATGATGTATTTGAAAGAGGACTTAAAGAAATGGATGAAAGACACCAGCTATTTCAACAAGCCCAGTCAAGAGACCATCAAACTGTGTCTACTTGTGAAGTCATTGCACCTATTTCCAATTCATTTGACCCATTGTATGCTCAGTTATATCTGTCATGGGTTGATTATGAAACTGAAAGTATGTTAGCTCAAGTTTATAAGGAGATGCCTATATTTGATGGGTATACCGTATGTGAAGGAGATGCACATGTTCAAATTTTTTCTAGCTTCATGGAGAAACATTCATTCAGAGATCAAGATATGCGGATGAGATTTTTTGTCAAATCTCTTGAAGCACGAGCTTGGGATTGGTATCTAAGTTTTCCTGAGAAGTCATTTCCTTGTTGGGATGAATTAGTGGCTGCTTATAGAGAAGAATTTGCAAGAGATCCCTCAAATCTTGTCAAGAGGTTAAAGCAGATCAAGAAACAAAATGAAGAGTCAAGTATTGATTTCAGTCATAGATTTGCTATTTCTCTTTCACTAATCCCAGAAAGTTTTAGACCTGATACTTCTAACTGTATCCATATGTACTTTGAAGCTTATGAAGAAGGATCTAGTGCACTGTTAAAATATTTTAAAATATTGAGCATGCAAATGGCATACACAGTTTTGGATAAATTGGAGAAACAAAGGAATGAATATGTGTAGAGTTTGTTGTCTTCAGTTATGGGAAAACATGTTGATTGAATCAGCAATGGTGTGAATGAAAATGATCAGATGTTTTCAGACAAGTGCATACTTGAGAAGGTAGAGGATGACAATAATGCATCATCAGATGATGAGGAAGTTGTTAATGAACAACTTATAGAAGAAATGTACCCAACTGCAAATCAGCAGTTGAGTATCCCAAGCCAAGAACCTGAAGAAGACTATGAGTTGGATTTACTCTTTGAATAAGAGATATGTGATCAGCAATATGATGATACAATTGATCAAGTCAAGCCTACATGTGTTGAGTGTAGCAATGATGCAAGTCTGCATAGTGAGACAAGAGGGTTTGCTGATTTAAGAAATACTCTTGAGAACATAAGTTTATCAGTTGCAAGTGATAGAGTGTGTGATGAATTTCAGTTTGAAAGACAAGCCACAAGCAGCTGCAATGCAGAGACCATTTCTGGTTTTCAGCTTGATAGAGAAGATATTTGTATTTATCCTCAAGAGGATGCAAGTGACAAGTCCAGTGATGATACCCAATCTGATGTTGAAATGCAAAGTGATGTGGATTGCTGTTATGACAACCCAGAACAATAAGAAGGGAGAAGTGGACAGTTTATTCACTATGACTGGTTATGACTTTTCTTGTGATAATGTTGTCAGCAATTCTACCCCTTATGATTGGGGAGATCCAGTTTATGACCAGCCTATTGAATTCTCAGAGTTTGAAGATGATGATACTTTGATATGCCCTGATTTGTAATTTGATATTGCATCCAATTCAAGTGAAGGTAAAGAAGAGGAAGTGGTTGAGACAATAGATCAAAATAGTGATCTATTGAGTTTTGAACAAATTTCAGACCTATTGACCACAAGATATCAGAAATGTGCACAAAAGGACAACTCTCAGTTGTTGTGTGTGGCCCCTATTGACTTTGACAATTGTGATGACCTTCAAGATGCAAGGTATGATGCAAGTGAATCTGATTCTCTTTCCAATGATGAACAAACTGATTGTGATGATGCACTGTATGATGAGTATGAAGCTATGGACACTGATGTAAGTTCAGATATCTCTTTTGATGAGCTTGAAGTAGAAAATAACCATGAGGTTTACATATCCAATGAGCCAAATCTTGAAGATTTTAATGCAGATTTGAACAAGTCTTTGTTTAATAACTTGAATGAGCTAGGTAATGAGCCTAGTCGTGAGTCTTTAAGTGAGAATGAAGATGATTCCGATGAGAAATCAGATTCTTCTTTTGAACCTGAATTGTTTGTTGAGAAAGCTTGTGAAATTGAAGAGGTTGATACCTTATGTTCAAAGGATGACTATATGATTACAGATGATGAAGAGTCAGAAATCCCTGATGACTCTCAATACCAACATGATGAAGAACAGTTACAAAGTGTGCTAATCCATGAGTGTATTTGTTTGCGTACACTTAGAGATGGTTTGCATGATGAGCAAGATCTTTTGGTAAGTTCTTGTGATAGTTTTAATTCTGATATGCAAACTAGTAATCAGTTTGAGTTTAATAGTTCCAGCCACAAGGTAGAATGTGAGATATTTTGAGCAGCTGGATAAAGTTTGGAGAATCTCCACATGGGCAGATTTTTTGTTGTTGGGCAATGATGGGCAGGAGTTGTTTTTGAGAGAATAAGTTTGTTGCTGCAAAGAAAGAAGAGAAGATATTCTTTTTAGATTGATCAACGGTAAATGGAGCTTCCAGATGGCAATTCCAGATTGAATTTAGGGCTGATCCTGCTTGCCTCTCTTCTTCTATATCTTCTATTATTCTCTCATTGTATAGGGTTCTGAGATTAGTTTCTGAGAAGGTTCTAAGTTTTGTATTGAATTGTGTAGATAGAGATTTGTATTTTATTGAGTCATTGTTTTGAGTTTGTAAGCTGTAATTTTATGAATTCAAGAGTAAACATAGCCAGTTTATGCAATTAGCATCATGAAGTACTTCCAGATTCGTGAATGTCATCAGATTGTCTCCACATTTGTACACTTTTAGTCATGTAAATTCAATAATACAAAGTGTCTTTGATTTTATCATCTCAAGTTTCATGAGATTGTTTTGTCTGTTCATTGTTCTATTTCAAAGAAATGGTTAAAATGCTTTGATCAGGTGATTGTGATTTTAGGTGTGCAAATTGGATTTAATAAGAAGAATCTGATTGATATCAAGAGAAGGATTGTTGGTGCAAGGCACTAATAGTTAATGCAAAGCATTAGCAAGTTAAATCCATTGGTTGAATACTGTTTGCTGGAGAGTTCATTTTATGTGTTTGACTCCATGGCCCAGACCTAGCACTGATCTATTATGCAGTTTTGTGCATCTAAGAAACAAAATTAATTGCAAAATCATTATAATCTTACTGTGTTATTGTGTGTCCTACTTTCCAATGGCTAAGAGATAGTTGAGTTGCTAAGAATTTAGCCAAGTTCAAGGTAGTCAATGCTTCCCTTAGTGTATTTGCATTGGAAATTATCTGTTTTATAAAACAATGTCTGTGTATGAATGAGTTAAGTTTTGAGCATTGTTTAGGTTTACCCACCTTGGTCCTACAAAGCCAAAAGTGTAGGAGATGTCATTCTTTGACTAAATCTTGTCAGCTGGCCACTAGCCTTAGTTGTTCTTTAAAATAGAGGTTGGCTACCTCTTAAAGAGTTGCAAGGTTTAGCTGGGTTGTTATTTTAAACACCAACAAAGTGGATGGGTTGATAGAGAGATAAGGATTTGGAAGATGGAAGGGATTACTTAGAGGGATGGATGGATGATGTCTCCAAGGAATCTGGCACAAATAAGGAGATTTCCCCACTCTATATATGTCATGTAGGATGAGGCAAGAGGGATCGCATGATGGGAATGATGGGTAGTATGTGGAAGATAGGCAGATGGAGGAAAGGAATGCATAGGTGGAAGCTTCCCCCAATTGTGGAAGTAGACTGGATGGGGGATTTACGCATGATGCTTATTTACTAAGTTTTCATCATGGTACTTATCCAAGGCACTTGTTTTCCAACTTTTCACCATTAGACGAATTATTTTCTCCTTACAATTATTTTTCTTTGCTTTTTGTTTTTTTTATTTTTTTGATTTTTTTTTTGACTTTTCTTAATATTTTGGACAGAAATGTGGTTGGAGAGGGATAATGATAGGGATGAATGGATAAATGGTGTTGTAAGACATGTGATAAGGGGATAGATGAAGGATTGAAGCATAAAGTTCCATATGAGGTAAAAAGATACCATGTGTAAAGCGACTTATTAGATGTTGCTACAACCTTAATAGAATGGATGGATTATGTAAGAGGATGGAATAAAGGGATTTGATGGGGGAGATATGAGGGATATTGGATGGGATGCTAGAAAGAATATGGATGGAATGATGGAGTGGATGTGTGATGGGGGAAGGTGTTTAGGACCAACATTGGAACATGTGGTGGTGGATGTGAAAGGATAAGAGGATGAATGTATGGAGAGTGTGGAGATAATGGAGGAGTTGGGATAGTGAATTTTGGGATATAAGGACCCAAAAAAAAATTAGGAGATGGAGGATGCGAATTATTTTTTGGTGGATTAGCAAATTTGGATGTAATTATGAATTTTTCATTGGAAGGTATTACCTCTTTTTTCTTTGGGATCCACATGATTCTAATTTTAGCTTTGGTGGACCTTTGTGGCCTTTTGGATGGATTTATATTTTGGATTACATTTCTATTTTCCTCAACATGTCTCTGTAAGGGGACATGAGGAGCTTTAGATTCATGTGGATGTTTTGATTTATGCATTTTTGTTTTGGCATCCAAAGTGCTTCCAGTAGTAATGGGATGGGTATGAGGAGATATGGATGGAGTGATAGAGGTAGGCTTTTGACGATGATGTGTGGATGGAGGATGTGAGATGGCATGCATGGAGGGGTGCCTTTGTTGATCCTAGTCAGGGATTATGCATTTAGGATTCTTGTAATGCGTGCTAGGGATAGGTGATGGATGGATGAGAGGGTGAAGAGGATAAGATGGAGGGGGTTATTTTGGGATATAAGGACCCAAAATAGACTGTGTATATGGAGGATGTATTATGGTCGATGAAGGTACCTAAGGACCCAAAGTAGATATAGTAGAGGGAGGATGATCGATGGTAGATGGAAGGACATAAGGACCCAAAATGGACTTAGAGGATGAAGGAGGAAGATGGACGGTTGTTTTAAGGTAATAGGATGGAGGGGGGATGGTGACAAATGGTTCCGTGGAGCGATGGGAAGGGCCTTTGATTAATTTGGAAGAGGCTCACTTAGGATGTATGGAGGTTGTACCAACATTTTTAGATTGTGATTCTTGGGAGATATATCCAAGACCTTGTGCACCTGGATGGGTTCTAAAATACCTTGCTCATGAAGGCCTAAACCTTTTCCTTGATAGTTCATTTTCTTGAGAATTTTATCTATGGTAGAATGCTTATTCTTTTGGAAGCATGATGCGAGTCCGTTAACAGGTGGAGGAGGAAGGGTGGTTCATATGCTTTGTTTTTATTCTAAAAGAATACCACCATGGATGAGTGTAATGTTACCAAGGTGATACAAAAGTGGCGTTGGGATGGTAGGACTAGATGGTAATGAAGGATCATGAGATGGAGATGATGGGATAACAACATCTTGGTCAGGAGGAGTGAATGATAAAGGATCAAGAGAGGGATTAGGTGGTATGAAAAGATCTAGATTTGTGGTAGTGGGTGATAAAGGCTCAGGAGATGGAGCGATTGGATCTTGAGTGCAAAGGGGATCATGGGATGGAGCAGATGAGCTAGTGTGATCTTGAGATGGAATAGATAGGATGGTAGGATCAAGGTTCAATTGAGGAAAGGAATTGTGAGATGGTATGGATGGGGGACTATGATCTTGGGATGGAGTGAATGGGATGGTAGGATCAAGATTTGGAGGAGGGGATATGCTTGTATGCTTTGGATCAAGCCCTTTGCATGGATCATCGTGTGTGGGAGGCATGATGACAAAGGAGTGTTGGAGGGGCTCCTCAGGTGGGGAGATAGGAGGATGGAGGATTCATGAGGGTCATGGGATTGAAATTTGGTAATATTAGGACTAGGAGGAGTGGATTGGGTAGATCTAGCAGTAGAAGATGGGGATTCAATGGATTCAATGGGTTTAACGGCCTCAACCATTTGGATGGTGTTAGGAATATTAATGGGAGTGATAGGTGTAGGATGGAGGAGGGCCTCATCACTAGTGACCATACATGATAGAGTGGGAGGGCATTGTTTCAAAACATCAAGATTTGGATTTGGGGATGTCACTTCTATCATAAATCCTTGGACAACATTTGGAAGGGATGTAGGATTAGGTGGGGTGATGGGAATGGATGGAGGACTAGGATTAGGGATTGGAGGATTAGGATTAGATGAATGTATGGGATTGGATGGAGGACTAGGATTAGGATTAGGATTAGATATCATGTGGTGAAGGGGGGAGTGATGTAAGAGGATGCATATGCTAGATTCGGTTGGGAAGATTGGGATGGTGGGTAATAGTAGGAAGATGTGGACAATGGATTAGGATGGGAAGATTGGGATGAAGGATTAACGTAGGAAAATTGGGACGATGAATTAGTACAAGAGGATGTGGGTGGCAGATTCACATAGGAAGACATGGATGGAGGATTAGGATAGAAATATGTGGAGGATGGATTAACATGGGAAGACATAGATGTGGAATTCAGGTATGAATATTGGGATGGTGGATTATGATAGGAAGATGTGGATGTTGGATTAGAAGGGGAGAATTGAGGTGGTGGATTACCATAGAAAGACATGGATGATGGGTTGGCATAGGAGGATATGGATGATGGATTAGGATAAGAAGATTGAGATGGTGTATTATGATAAGAGGAATGTTGGGATGGTGGATTATGATAGGAAGGTGCAGGTGTTAGATTAGGATGGGAAGATAGGGATGTGGGATTAAGGTAGAGGTATTGAGATTATTGATGATGATAAGGATAGGAGTATGGGGAAGGTAGATTACTATAGGAGGATGTGGATGTTGGATAGGATAGAGGTGGAGAGGGAGGACATGATGAGTATGTGGATGGTGAGGATGTTGGATATCCCTTATCAAGGGTAGAATAAGTACTATTATTAGATGCAGATGAAGGCATGGGGGGATAGTTTGAAGGAGTGGTTAGATTTTAGGAGGCAATTGGAGAAAACTGGCTAGCAATAACAACATCAAGGGGATCTGTATTACACTCTTCTTGATCAACAAGACTTTTGTTATCGTCATCAACGTAGTTGAGATTCCATTTGAATACTATTACTGGTTGTGTGGGAGGAGGATAAGGATTCATGGCATTAGATGAAACATATATAGATTGAAAAGATGGGGGGAACTAGACTATGGAACGATAAATAGGATGGATTGGAAGAAGGAAGAAGAGATGTTAAGATTTTTTTTGATATCAGAAGATGGATGAAATCTCAAATCGGGATTCAGGTTAAGCTCATATTGGGATTGGATAAAAGCTCAAATTTGGATTACATAAAAACTTAGATTAGGATGACTAGAGGATGTGATGGAATGTGATAGGATCAGATAATTGATGAGATAAGAAGATAAGATGGATTCTAAACCTGGTTCAAAGATTTGACCTAGATGGCATAAGGATTGCAAATGGGATGATTAAAAACTGAATCTACCTCGAGATGGAAGTAAATTGATTGAGGACGGATAACGATCGATATCAGAAACTTAGAAAAATTTGGATAACAACCTCGAAAAGGAACTCTAGAGGATTTAAATTGATGAAATGATGATGGACACACAATCTAAGGGGGCTCTAAGATACTTCTAGATGATCTGACTGATGAAACAATGAGATTTTTAGAAAAGTAGATGGATGAGAAGGATGATTATGGGAAGATAGATGGTGATGAGATCGTTCATTTGTGGTGAACGACTTGAATAATGACAAGGCTTTCAGTCACCTATCTTAGGGAAGGTTTTCCCAACTTGGGCCCAGGCTGCCCAAGTTTGATAAGGGTCACCCTTGTTTGGTCAGGGCCACCCCTATTTGGGTAGGGTCGCCCAAGTGTGGTCAAGGCCACCCCTATTTGGGTAGGGCCACCCAAGTGTGGTTAGGGTCACCCTTGTTTGGTCAAGGCCACCCAAGTTTGGTCAGGGCCACCCTTGTTATGGTAGGGTCACCCAAAAAACTATCAAAATTGTATAAATAATTGAATGATATCGATAAAGTGGATGAACGAACAAATAGACTATCAAGATAGATGAGCAGATTCTCGGGACAGGGAAACAAATGCTTAGAATGGGTGAATAGATGTTCGGAATGAGAAAATGAATGCTTAGAATAAGGAAATAGATGCATGAAATAGCTGAACGGATAGTCAGAATGGGAAAACGACGCTTGAAATGGGAAAATGGATATTCAGAATGAGAAAATGGATGCTTGGAATGGGCAAAACGATGCTCAGAATGAGGAAAACAATGCTTAGAATGAGCGAACGAATGTACAAAATAGGTGAATGGATGTACAGAATAGGTGAATGGATGCCCAAAATGAGGAAATAGTTTCACAGAATAGGAAACAGATGCACTCAATAGGAGAATGATGCTTGGAATGGGTGAACGGATGCCCAAAATGGGAGAATGACGCTCAAAATGGGAAAATGATTGACAAAATGAAGGTGGAATTGCCTGTCTGGAGGGCAAGGTCACCTATCTCAGGGCCAGGTCACCCAACTTGAGGCCAAGCTGCCCCTATTAGGGCAGGGTCGCCCCTTTCAAGGTAGGGTCAACCCTTTTAGGTCAGGGACACCCCTTTGAGGGTAGGGTCACCCCTTTGAGGTTAGGGCCACCCCTTTGAGGGAAAGGTCGCCCCTTCGAGGTTAGGGTCACCCCTTTGAGGGTAGGGTGGATTGTTCTATGAAAATTGATCAAATTTGACTTGAATAGAGTGGCAAACAATTGAGACAGAAGGGCCTGGTCTCCCTTGTTAGGGCTAGGCTACTCCTATTAGGGCCAAGCCACCCCTATTAGGGGAAGGTCACCCATTTTAGGGTAGGTTCACCTCTGTTAGTTGATCTAGACTTGACTTAGGCAAAAACAACTATGGCAAAGGATAAAAAGAAAGTAAACAACAAGAAAAAGGTCAAGACACACTGGTTTTGCATAAAGAAGATAGTTCAAGTAGCACAATCCTAAGATTAGTGTGAAGGTATTGTCAACACGGTCCTCTAACTAGGCTGAACAAGGAAACTAAGGGAGTCCTCGATATACACATGGTACGTGGGGCACAATGGTGAATAGCAACCTATCACAAGCATCAGTCAGGAACTTCCAGTGAGATACTGAAAGTTCAGACCAACTCTTCATGTTTTGTCTAGGTATCACACTAGCTTTGACACTCTGCCAGACACGATGTGGCTAGATTGAGGTAAAAAAAATTCTCTACCCCCTTTATATACCCCACCAATAACATGTGGTTGGGATCATCCCTTAGGGTGATGAAATCCCCAAGCAGGTCCTGCTAAAAAACAAAAAGGTACACAAAGGACCAAGTGGACTATGATTTTTCTTCACCTAGGATCACCAAATGGTGCAAGGGGATTGGATACATCAATAGTCCACCTTTCAAACACAACAAACAGGTTCTTTGACTCCCCCTAGTTAGATTTATGTGTCTAGTTAAACTGAAAACAATAAGCAATAATCTAACTAATGAAGGTTGTTCTCCCCCTACAACAAATATGTTAAAAGTTTTTACTTTTGGTCTTCAATAATCATGAAACATCTGCACAAACATTAGCAAAAATGAACACTCTCACAAACAAGACAAGTTAGAGGGAAAATTCTAAGGAAAACAACAACAACTACACTCTAGAAATGAAATTTTAAGCCTATGTTTTTACCTTAGTTACATCTTTCCAGGGCGAGGTTGCCTCTATGTTCTGGGTAGAGTCGACTCTATGGGTGAGGTCACCCCTTTATGGGCCAAGTCAGCTCTGTTAGGGTGGGGTTGCCTCTATTAGGGTGAGCTCACCCCTTTCAAGGTGGGGTCACCTTTGTTAGGGTGGGGTCACCTCTATGTTCTAGGAAAAGCCACCTTTGTGTACCTGAACCTACAAAATATAAAAAAAACAACAAACATAAAATAAAACAGACCTGTTTGTGGGTCCCATCAAGCATGCTAGAAATGTGTGCAAGTGATTTTCCTACATAGAATGCAAAACAAAATGAAATTCAAAAGAGAAAAACACAAACAAACACTCAAGATTAGCATAAGTTGAATCCAAACAAAACAACAAAGAAAAATGAACTTTATACCTTGCTTGGATTGATGAGCTGGTTGGCCCTTTGATGTAGCTTGATTGTATGCTCCTTTTTTATCAAATGAATGAAAAAGTGGATGCAAAATGGAGAGGAGTTGATGAGGATTGTTATAATGCATATGGGTATGGTAGCAAGGAAGATAGGTGGATGCAATAAGAGCTTCAATTACTTCGATAATGGAAGATGCAAGTGCTAAGTGCTTGAATGAGAGTGAATGCCAAATTATCAAATTGTTCTCTAATGTTCTCAATTTGAGACCAAGTCTTCCAATTTAAATAAAATGGATGGTTAGGATTTAGCCAACATGGACAAGATGAAGGGTTGTGGTGAGTTGGGGACTCACAAGTCCTCACATCTTGCCATGTGGAATGTGAGGTGTGAAGAGGACAAATGATGTGGAAAAGGACATGTAAGGTGGAGGCACTTGCAAGTACCTTGGGATTGGGGGAAGATTTCCTCAAAAAGGAAGTCTTTGTCCCTATATGAGGCTGATGGTGACAAGTGGGGAATTTTAGAAAGTCCTCTCTTGTCACCCTAGGGATGAGAGAAGTTGTTGGAGAAATAAATGTGAATTTTAAATTCACATGATTGGAAGTACCCTATGGATAAGACAAGATCCTCTTAAAGGAGGTCCTTGTCCCATGTGACTGATATGACCTATGAGGGATTATGGGGAAGAGAAATACATGGGATAAATAAAATGGAATTAAAAATTCCATTGGGATGTGGGAAGAGTTGACTAAAGGACTGATTAGACTAGTTGATGAAGGATTAGAAGAGAGTTAGGTGGCCAATGATGATTAGGAGCCAAATTGAAAAAGTTGGAGGATGTGACACATCCTAAGCATGGATTAGGGATGTGTCACATACCTAATGATGGGATTAGGAGATGAATTAGGATTAAGTGTGGATGGGACATAAAGGGAATTAAATAAGTGGGTTATTTATTTAATTCCTTGGAAGAAAGAGATAAAGGGGGTAAGGTATTTAATTATTTAACTAAATACCTTAGGCATTTAGAAGACTTTAGATGTATTAATTAAATAATAGTAAAATTATTTAACTACTATGGATAAAAGGATACTTAGATGAAAAGGGTAGATTTGACCAAATATAAGTGGTCAAATTTAGATGTCTACATCAGTATCTCTTCATTTACCAACTAGTTTTAATGATACTCCTTGGCCTAGATCCTCAAGGTTTGTTTCTTAAATATGTATACTAGTAGCTTCCTTACCAACTTTCCTCCACACTCGATCTCATTTTCTTATTTTTCTTTCTTTCTTTTATCTAGTGAGTATGTGGGTTTTATTCCTTTCTCTTTTAAAACCATACAAAAATCATTTAGCCATTATTGATTCTATAGTAGAATCGATACAAAGAATTCCTCCACTGATGTTGTAGTGGTTTAAACACTCCATAACCAATTCAAGGGCCTCCATTGCTGGCAGAAACCCTCCTGCTAAAATTAACCCACTTGCTATAACATACCTTGTACACCAAGAAGTATTTTATTGCCATGCTCGTGTGAGGAATTCAACATAAAAATACCATACCATATGAGTATCATTAGTTATCCCACCAATTGATATAGCTTGCGAATTGTAGTATTTGAATTCATCTTCTAGTTTTGCTTCAAAAGTACACATTTTCATTGATGTATTCTGAATTTTCAAATACGTGCTTTGTGTGCGAGTTAGGGTTAAATTTACCTAGTTTTTTAACAGTTCATAAAATTTTCAATTCACCTTTCGGTTAAATTAAAATCAGAATAATCAACATTTTAGTTTTTAAAAGGGAAATACCATCTCGCAACTTTCATGCATGAAAATTATTGATAGTAATATTTTCAGAATGCAACCTTGAAACCCTTAGTAGTTGTGTTCTCATTTTCTCAAAAATTACCTTTCCTTGCGTGTCACAATATTAATTTTGTGCATTCAATGTAAAATGCAATTTTGCAGTATGACATGAAGTAAAGTGTTATAGAAGAAACTACATGCTCGAGGTGATATCAAGTACGTGTAGTTAACCACCTTCGTTAATTACCTATTATAATGCATTAATTTATTGAACAAAGGTGTAATCATGGCGAATTAGAGTTGAAATTATGAACACCTAGTTTCCTGCATGGGCTCACTACTAGAAGAAAAGACAATGTGAAAATCATATGTGGAATTCTCATGTCACTTTAATCTTTACAAGGAAAAGGCCTTTAGGATACGTGATCATTTATGATCATCGAGATTGATAACTTTTGGTACCGAATTTTGGAAAGATTATTGAGAATTGGGACACTTACCTCCAAGCTTTAGAGAAAACTGGGAGTAAAGAGAGGAATCGGGAACTAGGCTCAAGAGAGATCAAAAGTGATTCAAACATTTCATAACCGAACCTTCCAGTTTCCGATCTCCAACTAAAGAAAACATAATCAACCATCAAGTTGTCTAATGTAGGAAAACACGATCACTAGGAACAACCTCTGGGTGATAACTTACTGGGTGGGACCAAGACCGATCAAAGATACACCATCCTTGATACAACTGCAAAAAATTTGGGATTCTAGTTTCTGGTAAACTGATAGAAATTTTGTGAAATGATTAAGAAACCAAATTTGGGAGAGAACAAATACTTAAGAAAAGACCAAAAAAATTGAAAATGAAACTTGCAATTTCACTAACCCCCAGAACAACGCCAAAGCAAGCAAAAGTGAGAGGAAAGAAAAGAAAAAAAAGGGCACACATTTTGAAGAAAGGAGCAAAGTGGGGCGTGTTGTGAGACCACACAACAACTAGCAACCAACAAAACAAAACAAAACAATAGAAATTCAATTATGGATCTAGAGACCATGCTCCAATTTTTTTTAGTCTTCTAATTATAAATAGTCAGATCTTCGTTCCAACATTCTAGTTCCACTTCAACTAGCATACACGATTAAGTATTACTGAGCTCACATGTGTGCAATTGATTATTTTTGCTACAGGAAACTTAGAGCATAGCAATTATCTACATTGACCTACATAATTTAGCAATTCCCTTTTAAGCCAACCATGGATAGAGCCTTGTTTCCAGTCAAGCATCTATAGCCTCAACAAGGTTATCTTTGTGATTCCCCCAAACATATCTCTACTACAAGCTAAGCGTTTATAGCCTCGATAGAGATATTTGGATAGCCTAAAGAGTTGATTTTATTTTTTTATAGATATTTCATTGATAACTGTTTTTTTTTTATATTTCATTGATAGTTCATTTCAACTTGTAAGCAATGAAGCCTTGTATTAGGTTGGGAATTACAGTGGTAGCAAAGGTATCCTTTTGATTTATCACCCAATGTAAATAATTTCTATCCCAAATTTTAGTATAATAATTTAAGATATGTGTACGTTTGTAGCTCAACATCAACTGAATGATTTATGCTAACTAGAGTAGAAAAAATTGAACAATTCCCCAATTATTTATAATTAAATGACTACTTTTGGTCAAAACATAGATCAAACTTCTAGAATTGACGTTCTATTACCTTGTTCACCCTCAAGAGTTGATAACCGTTGTATAGCCTAATGATGTAAAACCCCAAAAAGGAAAACTAAAGAAAGCAACAACAAAACTAACTAAAAAAAATCTATTTACAAAGCTAATTAGAAAAAAAAAAATTACAAAAACTATTTACAAAGCTATTTACAAAAAATTAATTACAAAAAAACTATGACTAGAAATAATTTTGTAGAAACTATCCATTGACAGGCAATGGGACATCCTCACCAGTCAAGGTTTTGAGCCTATAGGTACTATCACCTAATTTTTTTGAAACTTGATATGAACCTATCCATAGCCTGTCAAACTTGCCATGTTCAACTTTACATTCATGGGCTTTGTTCCAATATAGGACCAAGTCAGAGATTCTATTTTTTTTTAATCTAACTCTTTTGACAAACCATCTTTTTACCACAAATTGATGCCTAGAAAAATGATCAATAGCTCAGGTACGTTTTTCATCCAAATGCATTAATTGCAACAATTGAGCTTCAGTTTGACCATCCAATCGAATATATTCTTGACAAAATTTCCAAGTAGGTATTTTCAAATTTATCGGTAATATAGGATCTACCCCACAAAATAAGTGGTAAGGAGAATTTCCCAGTGCAAACTTCATCCTAGTACAATCTACCCAAAGGGAGATTTTCAATAAAGAATTCCATTCTCTAGGATTCTTTTTAACCAATTTTTTTGTTATATCGAGCAAGATTTTGTTTGATGATTTTTCTAATCCATTTCAATGCGGATAATAGTTATATGAAAATTTTATTGTTATACCATATTCAAATGCCTAATTGGAAAAATTTAATGAAGAAAAAGTAGGGCCATTATCACATACCAGTGCATATGGTACTCCAAACCTGGTAATAATGTTTTCTTCCAAAAAATTAATTACCACCTTTGTAGTGTATTGTTTGTTAGGACACACTTCGGTCCATCTAGTACAATAATTTGTAATAGTTAATATAAACTTGTGACTTGTAGACGATGGAGGATTGACAATTCCAATGAAATCTAGTCCCCATTGTGAAAAAGGACACATCTCCATCACCAGTTACAATGGCTAAGCATTGATTCTTCCCTTTCCTATTGTAGTCTGACATGTATGACAATATTTCACATATTCATATGTATCTTTAAAAATCGTTGGCCAGAAATAACCAACTCTCAAAATGAGGTGTGCAATAGCTAAATGTGCTCCATGAGTTGTTTCAAACTTAAGCAATTCATGCAACACTTCATTCACTTCCATTCTATTCAAACATCTCAAATAGATTCCTTCATGATTTCTATTGAATAGAGCTCCTCCTTTGATCATATAACTTTGTGATTTTATCTTAAGAGCTCTTCTTTGATTTCTTTGCATATGATCGGGGAAAGTATGGATTACCAAATGATGTCATATGTCTAAATACCAATCTTCCAGGTCTTTTACATCCAAAGTATATTGTTAGCTAGAAATTTGTGGATCTATTTCTACTATAGATTTGACTAAAGCTTGTCCTCAAACCAATTTCATGGGTATAATTTCTAAATCAAACTCTTATAAAATTGTAACCCATTTGGCTCTCTTTTCTCCAACTCGCTCTATGTTAATAAAATTTTAATTGTAGCATCCAAAACAATAGGTTTGACTATACTTCTTAAAATGTAATGCCTGAATTTTTGTACTATTTTGATCAAAGGAAAAGCATGTTTCTTAACATTTGTGTATCTTAGCATTGTTGCACAAGTATGACCAAAAGCAAATGAGAATATAAAAAGGTTTAACATAATCTAGACTTACCAGTACCGGTGCTTCCACAATTGCAGATTTTATATTCTCAAAGGTGAGTTTAGCCTCATTTGTCCACTATTTTCTTGCATCTTTCTTTAACATATCATTGAGTGGTCTTACTATCTCAGAAAATCCAGTGATAAACTTCTGAATGAAATTGATCTTACCTAAATACGATTTCAATTCTTTTCTACTTCTTGGGGGGTGTAACTTGAGAAATGCACTCACTCTGTCTAGGTCTATTAAAATACCCTTTTTCAGAAATAATGTGTCCCAATAATTTACTTTTAGTCACCCCAAAAATATATTTCTTAGGATTTAGTGAAACTCCATAAGTTTCACACTTCTGCAATATTGCTCTAAGATCTTGAACATGATCTCCTCTATTCTTTGAAAATACTGTGAGTTCATCCATATAGATGATGATACATTTACCTATCAAGTCTCAAAAATAATAATACATGGATCTTTGAAATGTAGCTCCGATATTTATCAATCCAAATGGCATCCTTCTGTAAGAAAAAGTTCCCCACTTCATGGTGAATGTTGTCTTCATCTAATCTTCCTTCACCACCATTACTTGATTATATGCAGAGAATCTGTCTAAAAAAGACATCATATGTGAGCCATTTATGATTTTTAATACTTCTTCCAGTGAAGGTATTGGATAATTTTCTTTTTCAGATGCCTTGTTAAGATTTCAAAAATCTACACACAACCGTATGTCTCCATTCTTCTTTGTTACATGTACCAAATTTTCCACCCAAGTAGAATGTCTAATAGGAAATATTATTCGGGCTAAGAGAAGCTTCTGGAATTCCTTTTGTATCAATGGTTCTAAGAGCATATTTACTGGTCGTTGTTTCTGTCGGAAAGGATTCACATCAAGCTTTAGTGGTATTGTATGTGAGATGATGGAAGTATCATAAGTTTTAAATCTTTATATGTCCATGCTCTAACCTTCCAATAATCTCTAAGTTCCTAAGCAATATTTCTCTTCTCTTCTTTGGTAAAAACCTTCCCTATAAGCACGTTCTTAGGATCTTCTTTAGTATGCAAATTATATAATCAAGATTTCCTCCATCACTTTGAGGCAAATATTTTTGTCGAACTATCTGATCGATATCAAATAGTCGTTCAAACTCAATTATCCCTATTAGAATGTTATTATCTTTAGCTTGAGCTAACTCTTCGCCTTGAATTTTTCTATCAGGGCGATCTATTTGTTTGATTATTTGTGCTTCGAAGATACCAGAGTTAGTGATGAATTCCAATATATGTCAATCATCTTCAAACACTTGCAAATTTGTAACATTATTAGGAACTGAAGGGAACTGCACCAATTGAATTGTAAATCTCCTAAAATCTGAGGCATCTAGAGGTTCTAAAGCATTGCCCACAGTGGCCAAGGCATCGATTCTCTGATTAAATATTCTTGGAATGTGAGTAATGTTAAAAGCATCAAAATATTCTATTAAATCCCATACTCTATGTTGATAACTAGATAGTCATTTGTAGTGACAAACATACTACTTTCGCACTTGTTTAACCACCAATTCAGAATCACCAAACACTAAGGATTTTGACTTTCTTCTTGATTACGAGCATCAAACCATGAATAAGAGCTTCATATTTTTCCACGTTGTTAGTACATTGAAATTGCAATCGATAAGTAGCAAGGAAAGACTTACCTTCCAAGCTAATGAGTTCAACTCCAATTCCAATTCCTTGTTTTGATTTAGATCCATCAAAGTTAAGAATCTAGGCTTGATCATTCGTAGCTTGAGACTTACAATTTTCAAAATTCGTTGAATTAGTGTTCTCGGTCTGTGTAACTTGAACTTTGTCTTCACGTACATCTGGTTTAGACCTTTTAATTTTATCTTGTTCTAGGCAGTATTGGCTCTTGATTTTGTGGACTATCTCCAAGCACATCATTTAGTTATCTTCTGAATGTGCAGAGTTATGCAAATTGCACCAATCCTGCAATTAAAAACTTTTTAGTGAGACTTCAATATTATCATTCTTTCGAGCTTTTGTAACAATACTTTTCCAAAATTTATCATAATGGATATTTTCTTCTTTTGAAGAATCACAGTCTGATTGAATTAAAACATTAGTGTTAGGAGTTCTTTGATTATTCTTTTTAGCATTATATGTAAAAACTTATTCTATTTTAACTCATGAACTTCAAATCTTATAAACCCCTGGTTCTACATCAATATATAGGACTTCATTTTTTTGATTGTAATAAGTGATCATGTATTTCATACATGGTTCCCTTTCAATTCTGATTTGATTAGGAACTCCTTTCCATGGTAACCATATATGTGAGAAATCCATGGCCATGTATCCATTCAAAATCTTTGACCAATCCTTGCTCAATAACATGTCGTAAGTATCAGGTATCTCGATGACCTGAATATCTATATAGTACTAAATCTTGGGATTTGATGCTAGCTACATGTAAATATTAGTCAACTCCTTGACTACATTTACTCTAGTTTTGTCAAGTTGAGTAAATTTCTTTGAATAACTTTCTAGAGTTAACCCTAGCATTTGACATATGGAAAAAGGCATCACATTAGTAGATGCTCTAGAGTCTACTAAACAATTGTGGAGATTTTTACCAAATATTCTCAACGTGGGTAAGAATGGTGGAGATTCTAATTTTTCTTTGTAAAAGGTTACTTGTGCATCTACCATAGGAACAATGCTCTTGTTTTTCACCTTAATGGAACTACCTTTTACCCGAGATTCCTTAAATTTTCTTTCTTTTGGGAGATCTTCTAAAGTATTCAAGAAAAATTTCCTAATCATAGTTGTTTTGAGCAATTCTGGTAAAGAAAGGCTGATTTTTACCTTTTTGATTTCTTCTACTAAATAATTAGTCAAGTTTTTTTGACCAGTGGAATCTACCTTTTCACTTCATGAAAAATTCGATGAATTATAATGAGAGGTTACCTTGGGTAACCCTGGAGTATTGCTTGATTTATCATCAAGTGGATAACTAAAGTTGTTAGGCGGGATTGACATGGTCAATGGCCCATTAAATTTACTACCAACGTTTGTGTTACTTCTCATTTTATAATTATGTCCTTTCTTATATTGTTGAAAAGAATGAATTTCATCAACTTCATCCTGAGGTTCATTTTCATCTTGATAAGGAAATGTATATGTTTTTAAAGTCATGGCTGAACTGTATCCTTCATATTCATGAGTATCACTTCTAACGAGAGTAGGTGGCATGACATGATCATAACTTTAAAGAACCAAAGCAGAATCATATCTTACTGGAACCAAATCATTTCCCTTAGGAGGATGGGAGTCACACTATTCGTTATAATGTGTAGTAGCCAAAAAAATATCTGAAGCAGTTTTAAACTATGGACAATGCACTTCAGCATGAGCATTTGTATTGTGAATTCTACACCAATTATTCATCACATGGTTAGATAAATTCACCTTTGATGTGGATCTATCATCAGAATGATTAGTGCTATCCAAAGGTGTGGATATTCCTCCATCATTTGGTCATGTGTTCCAAGGTATAGGAGGTCTAAGAGCGTTATACACTCGACTTTGTGACTTTTAATTGTTATTTTGAGAATAATTTTTATGATTTCTTAATTGCGTAACTTATGTGGTTAATCTTTTGAGTTGAGATATAATTTCTCTAATTTCTTCCTTATCATCTAAAGTTTTAGCATTCTGATTTTCCTGAGTTTATGAGAAGAAATATTTTTTATTAGGATGCAGCTCAGTGATAGTTGGACTAGGGTGAGGGACTAAAGCTTGACTATTTCTTGATTGAAATAAAGTATTCTGAGGAAATGCCCCATTCTGGACCACTAAAGAAAAAGCATTAGGATTCATTGGATAGTTTAAAGAGACTCCATTCATACTTAGGACACAATAATTATTCAATCCATTTCTACCACTAACAAATAATCCATTTGTGAGGTGTTTCATTTCTAAATTAACACTTATAACTTCATCATAGGCTTTAGGTAAGGTAGTGGGATGATTTTCCCTTCGCTTCACAAACATAGCAGTTAAAGGATCTACTACTGTATAATAAACCACCATAGAAGACAAATTATCCACTACATAAGGTGCTTGTAACCTAGAGTAAGACTTCTAGATCCTGTCATTAAAAGCAGTTATAGGTTCTCCATCAAACCTCTTGATTTGAGAAAATTGATGATATAATAGGGCAGGGTCAACCGGTGTTCTAAATCTGGAAAAAAATTGACTTTCCATATCTTTCCATGATCTAACTGAGTTATGAGGTAGGTTGATGTACCATTGGTAAAATTCATCGCTTAAGGTATGCAGGAACAACCTACATACAAAATCTTCATGTTGAATTCTCCCTCTAAAACATGCATCCTTAAAGATACTAATATGTTCATCCACATCTTTGTGAAGATAATACTTCAGACACAACTTGTCAGTATTTTTTGGTAAATCATTATACATAGAAAATTGAATCAGTAACTCTATATTAAAAAAATCCATAGCTATGGGAGGTGGTGGTGGTATAACAACAATTGGATTTTGTGAGTTTGCACTTACACTTCCATAATTTTGAGATCTAGATGGTGTTCGACCACTAAGCTTTACTAAAGTCACATGAGGATCACCAAACCGAGATCTAGTGACACGATATAAATATAGGTTTTAAACCTAAAAAAACCAAAATAACAACAATAGGCCCTCTTACTAGCACCAGTTCTTGTTGACAATGATGTCACTCACAACAATAGTGTAGATAAAGTCCTCATAGGGAAACAACAAAGAACCTATCTTCTCAAAAGACTTAACCAGGGCAACCTTAGGGTGTGTTTGTGTCATTGGAAAAGGTTGACTTAGTTCAATCCCAAGTCTCTGGTAGTCAGGTCTTGAACATACTAGGTTTACTTTAGGGTATGATGTGATAATGTTGTTAATCTCAAGGGGTCTATGTTTATCTCTGATTTCACTCTAATTTCACTATTATTTCTATTTTCATTAAGAATCATGAACATTAAGAATAAGATTTATAGTTTGATCATAAAATAATATCATGAAATCAAAATATTTGTAATGAAATTTCATCAACATCAGACAATTTTTCTCACTTAAGTAGATTTAGCTCTAAGCATTCAAAAAATTCATAGAAAATAAAATATTTTCAATAAATTTCCATCCATTCATCAATTTTTTGGAACATTTTCAGAAATTTAAACATCTAATCTAAAATAAAGCATCAGAATACTGAAAATTAAAATTTCTCCCCATTATTCTCCACACATGCCCCAAGATATAATCAAATCAAATAAAATTGCTTTATACTTCAACAGATTGCTTCACAACTAGACATAAAATGGTGCAAGATTTTAAAGAAGGGGGTTTTAGTTTGGACACTGAGTAGGTTTTGTATGCACCCTTAAATAGTGCAACATATAGTCTTGTTCGGCTAAACTAACAAAGCAAGATATAAAGATTCATGAGATAGGTAGCTATCAAATTGGCTTCAATATTGATTAAATTCTATGTGCATACAAGTTTTTAGTCCGAAATGATTCAAAAAATAGGAAAAAAGAACAAAACTTAGAGAAGTTTTGGCTCTTTCGAAATCCACAAATTATGAACCTAAAATAAAAGCAAAGCAGAAAATTACAACCTTTTATAGGAAAAATTCCCCAAAAGTTTGAACTTAAATTCCATCGACAGAATTAGAAATAAAAAATCAAAATGTAGCGTGTGGCATACAAAAGTTGTCATTAGAATCTTCTAAACAAAGTCAATGCTTTGACTTCTTCAACAACAACACTCTTCAACTTCAAATTTCAGTACACAACACTCCGCATAAAACAACGTTATCAACATTCTTCAAAATATAGACAAGAAACTTTTACCGGGACCGAGAATAACCTGAAAAATCAACTTCAACAAAACATGTTTGTGACACCTCCGATATTCGATATCTGGTACCTCCTTATATCTTTTAGAGCTATGATTCCAAGAACCTTTCTTCATTTTTCTTTAACTGGTATTCTTGGAAAGCACTTAATATCTAATGCATTCACTCTTTTGGAATTCCTTGTATTTCCTTCCAATTAAACTTGAACCTATTGTAATCCTCTAATATCCAGAGTATATTATCATTCCTTTGCACTTTCTTTGTTTCATACTTGACTACAGTGTTTTTTCAATGTATAATCTCATCAATAACATTTTGGGTTAACAACTAAATAGGGTCTTTATTTATTCTCTCAATCCATTCCTTGAAAGCTTTTGCTTCTTTACGCTCCTGTCCCAATGTTTAGGGATCACAATCTTGATGTGTTAACTTAACACTTCAATAAAGTCTTGATCTTTATCAGCCAACTTACTGCATTTCTCGGTGACCTTCTCAAATTATTCTATGCATTCCACTAAAGTATCACCTTCCCCACTTAAATATTTCTTCCATATGTCATAATGGAATTTCTTGCTCTGAAATTATATTTTCTCTTATCAATTCATGTACATCCATTTGCATGAGAGTTTCCACATTTCGCTTTTCAGTATCAACCTGCTCCTGGAAAAATCTACATTCTCCTACCAATCTTTTGGATTTTTCAAACCAATGGTGAGCCTCTTTGTATTTCCCAATTGCATCTGTAATGAGTTCTTCTCCTTTCCTTACCCAATACTCAATCCATTCTTCAAATACATTCATCCTATCGTGAATCACTGCAATTGCATCAACCTGTTCCCATGACATAAGTACTAGATTCTGAGGTAATTCAGTCTATGTTTGACTAGATTGGGCTAATGATTTTACAAAATTCTCTAGGTGAGCAACCTATTCTTTCAACTCTCTTTTCTTTTGTTTACTTTTTTGTAACCTAGCAATAGTTGCATCTAAATTCATTTTCATTTTTTCCAATTCTTGTGTCGAGGATTAGTTTCCAACATTAATACTTGTTATCTTGTACTCCTTAGGCATTATCTCATGTCTATTTTTGTCTACTACTATGGTAGCTATATGGAGTGTTTTATCTCCATCTGCATTCTTCTATATGACATGTTTCATTTTATCTCTCTGCCTAGGCTTAGGAGTCTCCACAAATTGCATAAAAAAAATAAGATCCAGAGGTACCAATTTCACTTCCAATGGGGAAGTTAGTTGTTTGATTAACCAATCAGGTGCATCTTCATCTCATTCTACCTCAGTAATATTTCTTTGTTCCTAGCCTTTAGTATTTTCAGGAACTTCTTCTCTTACATCTTCAACTTTAGTTGTCACATCCTTAGAAATAGGAACATCTTCAGTATTCTCCGGCATGGATTCTGGATTATCAGGATTAGACACTATCTCTTCAGTTCCAAGACTTTTATTTTCCTGTCCAACTAGGTTTTCAACATCCATTCCTAAGACATGAATTTATTCATATCTTGTCACATCAGTATTTTCTCCATCTTCGACCTTATAATCTGAAACTTGTGAAGATTCATTTTCAATCTCAACCTAGTCATTCTTTGAAATTTCAGTGACCTGTGCTTGTTCATCATCATTTTGATCATTCCCAAGCAAATTTTGGGAATCAAGGGTATCTTCAATAACCATTTCATTAGTAGGATTTTGTCGTATAGTCTCCCCTATTTCCATTTCAAGAACATCAAGGTTTCCCACTTCTGAAGTGAGTGTTCCTTTCATAAATTCTTCTTCTTCAATATTTATAGGAATTGACCTTGTATCTAGAATTTCTTCCATGACTGGATGTACCAAGGGTTTGTCTTTAGACTTCTTTTCTTTTACTCTTTCCCACATGGTGCCCCATTTATCCATTTTTCCCTTAATTTTAGCTTCATCAACTTCATAAAATTCATCCAAAACCTTAGGAGTTTCCCCAATGCTTATCTTATAGTAGCCATATTAACTGAAGGGGGATAAGTGAATAACGTTGTAGCTCTCTAAGATGCATATCATGTCTATGTACCAATTTTTTCTATTATCCTATCCCCTTCATTAGTAGTAGTCTTGGTCCTTGGTTTTTTCATGGAAGATGATGCCACTTTTGGTTTTACCTTTGATTGAACTTTGATTGATTCAACATCTCTTCATTTACCAATTTTTTTAATGAAACTCCTTGGCCTAAAGCCTTAGGGGTTATTTCTTCAATATGTATACCAACAACCACCTTACTAGCTTTCCTCTTTTTCTTAGCAGGTTCCCCACACTCAATCTCATTTTTTTATCTTTGTTTCTTTCTTTAATCTTGTGCTTATGTGGGTTTTATTCCTTTCTCTTTTGAAACCTTATAAAAATCATTTATCCATTGTTGAGTTTTCAATAGAACTAGTGCAAAGAATTCTTCCACTGATGTTATTTCTTCATTGCTATAGTCTAGGTTTGGAATGGGTTCATCATAGACTCTAGTTTCATTATATGCCTTATTCAACACTTCACCATCATCCTCCTCCATTTGATCTAGAATATCATGAATCCTAAAGATTCGCACATACTCTAATGAAAATCTATCATATTTTCTCTTTCTTACTATGTACTCATCTTCATAATTTAACCAATAATCTTCAATATGTTGGATATGAGGATGATAACCAACAATATTCTTGTCAATATTCCCTTTTGGGTCATAATTCTTTCTTTGGAATGGAAAGTACTCCAAATTATGCATTTTCAACTCTTCTTCACACAAATTGGTTACTCTAATTTCACTGCACTTGTAGTTCCCTATTACAATAAGAAATTTGAAAGAAGCCTTTTTATGAGAAACACTATAAAGAGCCTGAGACGAATGTAGTTGTCTTAACAATTCTAGCAAAACCATTTTATATGTAGGGTACCTGGGTAGCATAAAAGGATGTCCATCAAACCCCTCCACCCTAATGTAAGTGAAAGTTGGAAACTGAATGTATCATCCCCCAATAGGTTTAATAGCACTTTGTGCTTCCAAAGACAATCTTTTAGCTTTGTCACCTTCCATTGTTTTGACTAAATTCATGGAAAACACATCATTAACTCTCCTGTAATGCTCCTTGTATCCATGGATAGTAATTGAGGTAAATGAGTATATATTAAACTATTTCCTACTTCCCTTTCCAAAGTACCAACCCTTTTCAACCCTTGCTTGTTTTCCCTTAAGGAATAGGAATAAATCACATATGAAGACATATAAAAAAATCTGGACTAACGAAATTTCCTTATCTGATCATACAATTTGTCGCTAATAAATCTTCCTCAATGCATTGGTACATCACTTTCTATCAATTTTGATATAATTAAAAACATACATGATTCAAATTTACTGGCATCTCACAATCTAGCTATCCTACTTAGCATATTTATAATATCTTGAACATCTAGGTTGAACATAGACCTTAGAATTGGTTTTATCTTTTTTTTTAATCCTCTCCTAGCACTAGTGTGTGTTTATAATTTATCTTTTGTGTTCTTCAACACTCAGGTAGGTTTTGGCTTTCACCTTCATATCAATGTGGTACATTTGAGTAAATTTAGGAATACCAAATGTATATATAATTCCTTTCCCAAGGAGATGTGCATAAGTTCTTCCCCCCTTAATGATTCTTTTCTGTGGGTCGTAGTGTTTTAAACACTTCATAAGCAATTTAGGGGCCTCCATTGCTGATGGAAACCCTCCTACTAAAAGTAGCCCACTTGCTATAACATTTCTTGTACACTAAGAAGAATTTTATTGTTGTGCCCATGTGAGGAATTTGAATTCAGAAGACCATCCCATATATCATTAGCTACCCCACCAATTGGTATATCTTGCGAGGCAGTATTTGAATTCATCTTATAGTTTTGCTTCAGAATTACTCATTTTTGTTTGTGTATTCTGTATTTTTAAATACATGCTTTTTGTGTGAGTTAGGGTTAAATTTAACCAATTTTTTAATAGTTCATACAATTTTCAATTCACCTTTTGGTTAAATTCAAATCAAAATAATCAAAATTTTAGTTTTCAAAAGGGAAATACCATCTTCTCGAGACTTTCATGAATCAAAATGATTGACAAAATTTATGTTATTCAAGACATACCTGGATTTGCTTCTAATAGTAATCTTTTCAAAATGCAATCTTGAAACACTTGGTAGTTGTGTTCTCAGTTTCTCAAAAATTTCCTTTCCTTGCATGCCGCAATATTAATTTTGTGCATTCAATGTCCTTTGCAAGTTTGCAGTATGACACAAAGTAGAGTTTTATAGAAGCAACTACATGCTCGAGGTGATATCAAGTATGTGTAGTTCACCACCTTCATTAATTACATATTACAATGCATTAATTTCTTGAAAAAAAGTGTAATCATGGTGAATTAGGGTTCACATTATGAACACCTAGGTTTCTGCACAGGCTCACTACTAGAGGAAAAGATGAAATGCAAAGCATATGTGGTACTCTTGTGCCACTTTGATCTTTACGAGGAAAAGGCCTTTAGGATACGTGATCATTTGTGATCACTGGGATTGAAAAATTTTGGTACCGAATCTTGGAAAGATTACCGAGAAATGGGACACTTACCTCCAAGCTTTAGAGAAAACTAGGAGCAAAGAGAGGAAATGGGAACGGGGCTCAAGAGTGATCAAAAGTGATCCAAACATTTCATAACCAAACCTTATGATTTTTGACCTCTGACTAAAGAAAACAAAGCAACCATTGGGTTGTCTGATGTAGGAAAACATGATCACTGGGAACAACCTCCGAGTGATAACTTACCAAGTGGGACCAAGACCGATCAAATATACAGCATCCTTGATACAATCGCACCAACTTTGGAATTCTGGTTTTTGATAAAGTGATAAAAAAATTGTGAAATGACCAAGAAACCAAATCCGGGAGAGAAAAAATACTTAAGCAAAGACCAAGAAAATTGAAAATGAAACTTTCAATTTCACCAACCCCCAAAACAACGCCAAATCAATAAAAAAGGGGTCAAAATTTTGCATAAATTAGAAAAATGGGGCATGTTGTGAGACCACACAACAAGTTCATCAAAAGGGTCTTCAAAGGATGAAGAAAAACTTAAGAAAGGAAAATACAAGGCCCTAGTTCTAGTTTCTTCACAACTTGATACATGGATCATTGACTCAGGTGATTCACACCACATGGAATCCTCGTATGATGATTTTATCTCCTTAGATCCATGTTCTATGCTTTCCATACTAATGGATAATAACACTCATTGAAGTGTATGAGAGAGGTTTTTTTGATGTGGGTGAAGGAACATTTCAGGATGTTTTGTGTGTTCCATATTTGTGAACTAATATCCTATATATTTAATATATCACTCACATAGGCTCTATCAAGTAGGTTGAGTTAACACTAGATATAATGATAATCAATGAAATGCATAGTGGGTCTACAGTTACCATAAAAAATAAAATCATTAGTCAAAACTATATGAATTTTTTTATATAATCTTTTACTTTCCTTCAATAATACTACATAATCACACAAATGAGGTGATTTTTCTATGACATCATCTTTTTAGTTACTTAAACTACCGTTACTTACAGTTTCTCAATCAACAAGACATGATTTCAGCACTACCTTCTATTTTATTTTTTGCTTGAGTTTTCTAAGGATGAATTCTTTTTAAGCATCCTAAGAAATAAATATAATAAAGGTAAATCATAGAGTACCACACAACATCTAGAGTTGGTACACAGTGAGTTGGTGGGATCATTTCCACATCCATCTTTCAATAAGGCTCAATATGTATTGATATTTATTGATGATATCTCCAAACTTGGGTTTATTTTCTCAAATAGAATTTTGAGGTCTTTGAGTATTTTCAGAACTTCAACTATTTTGTAGAGAAAAAATTGGCGAGAGTCATCAATATTCTATGTATATATAATGGTGGTGAATATATTAATCATAAATTTAAATATTTTTACGCTTTAGAAGGTATTGAATTGTAGCATGTAGTTCCATGTAGTCCTTAGCAAAATTATGTTGTAGAATGCAAGAGAAGATCCTTGAAAGAGGGTGATTTATATGTTGTACTCTAGATTATTGGCACCTCAATATTGAGTCGAGGCCATTAACTATGTATGTTATATCTAAATATGAATTACTCACTAATTTGTAAAGGGGGTAACTCATATTCAAGCTTGGACCTCTTGACAACCCATAGTGAAGCACTTCAAAAAATTTAATTCTCTTGGATGGGCCCACATTTTAGTAGAGAAACATAAGGCTTTGGATCCAAAAAGCAAGCCTTTCATTTTTCTAGTCACCTAAACAATGTCAAAGGATATAGACTCCTCCATCCCACCACTAATGAGTTTTTCATTAAGATTAGTACTCAATTGAGGAGACCCATTCAATTTATTATCGTACCACTTCTCCATCTATAATCACATTGGAGACACTAAATCATGATGGTAGTTCTTTAGATAGTCTTAATCCTCTTGATTTTAATAAGGGTTCTATTGATGCAAGTGTTGCACATGCACACCAACATGTAGATAAATTCTCACCAAATAACATGGGAACCTACCTTTACTTGAAATATCCACCGGGAAAACCTAAATCTAAGGTAATCTTAGTTTGATCCCAAGGCTTGGGAATGTCAGGTATTTACACACTAGGTTCACTCAAGTTTCATTGTGTAAATGTTTTTTAATCACGAGGGTTCTATGGTTTTTCAAGTTAATTGGTATCCAAAATATCATAACATAAGCTTGATTTGATCACACTTGTGTCACTTCACAACTCCATGAAAATAAAGATTTCCAATAATATTTCATGAATTCAAATTATTTGCATATAATCAAGAAAATTTAGTGGTAATTACTATACAATTTTATGGAAATGAAATATTTACAATAATATTCTATGCATTCATCTTTTAGAAACATTTTCTAAAAATATTAAACATTTGTTCTAAAAAAAGCATTAAAAATCCTAAAATTAAAGATTCTCCCAAGTATTATCCACAAATTCCCCAAGAAACAAACTAAATGAAAGCAAACCACTTTATACTTCACTAGATTGCTTCATAGTTAGGCATAGAATGATGTAAGGATTTAAAGAAACATGGATGATTTGCCATTGGATAGTGTCAATATGCACCCAGATCTAGTGTAGCACATAGGATTTTCTGATAGGAACAAACAATCAGTTATGTATGATTTTGCATCAAGAACTAGCTTTAAATTGGCCTTGATATTAATTAGCTTCAATTGGAACATACAAGTTTTTAATTTGGAATGGAACAAAAAATAAGAAAATGAAATAAAACTTGTAAAAGTTTTAGATCTCTATAATCCACAAATTATAAACTTAACTGAAAAAAAACAATTCCCATCCTTTTATAAGAACAAGGCACTTGAGGAGTTCAATCAAAACACATGAAAGAGAATACATGGAATGAATCATAGCACAACACGTGGCACATAATATTTGGAAAGAGAAACTTCTAGAACAATTCAACAAAAACTTTGACTTTCTTCAGCACTTGAAACTTTCTAGACTCGTGTCTTCAAGATACAATCAAGATACAAACTAGATTGAGCAGGTCATCAACTTAGCCTTCAAAAAAGATGTAGGAACTAGTTGGATATTTAGAGTGATTATTTGGATATATAAATTTTAATCCATTAGTCATATGTTCCTGCCTCCAAGCTATGGCTTTGGGAAAAATGCTAGTAAGTGTAGCACCCTGGAACTCGACATCTCCTTCATTGCATGCATATTACCTGTATCTCTGATCCCCCAATTAGCCATGTTTCTTTGTCATATGCTCCTTCCTTGCATGAACTCCCAGAGTACACCATCTAACCTGGGTGATATTGTTGGATCTGCTTGTAATCCAAGTTTTCCTGACCATCCATACCTAAACATTTTCCAACAACCTATTTCTCCTACATATAGGATTCCACATGTCAATTCCTTCTTGAACCATCAATAAAAACCTCATTAAAATAAAACCATCCTTATCATTAATCATTTCAAAATCAATCCACAAGTAGCACAATTTAATGTTCTTGCATAACCACCAACTTTATGCAAGTTTTCAAGTGTTTCATACACTCGAGAATGTTGGAATATGGCTAAGGAGTTTGGATTGTAGGTGTTGTCATTGATGGCAATCCAAGTCATGCAACCCAAGTCTTGCATCTGAATGAGCAACACTATTTTGGCTCCTACAAGAAAAAAAAATTAAAGATTAGAGGATCCGATTGAAGGCATAAAAGGTGATCTAGTCATCCTGCCAAACATATATTTTGGGTTATGGATCTTTGAGGAAGGTCTATAGAGGCTTGTAATATCTTGGTTTTGATGCACACGCATTGGTAAGTGATTTAGGAGGGTACGGTGCTTTAATTTGTCAATTATCTATGCTAGAAGGCCAACCCGACAAAGATGGAATTAGTTATAAGTCTCAATGTTGGATTAAGTGTTATCTGGGTCCTCTCTTTGTCTTAACCGAATTTAGAGGACGCATATAAATATTTTGTGGTGGATTTGGCCGACAAGTTAAAATGTTTTAATACCTTCTGAAGCCAACTATTGGATGAGCAAGTCTTTGATTTTAGATATATATAAGAGATTACTTTTATCATTCAAATGTGTGAGAAGTATGTACGAATATCAAGAAGTGTGAATTGTGAGATCTAGCAGAGCAGTAATGTGAATTTGATCATAAGTGATGCGAAGAGTAGTATAGAGTAGAACAAGGCAGAGTGAAGTGTAAAGTTAGAAATTAGATCTTGAATAAGATCCATGAGCTTCACCGAAACTGTTACCTTGCATGGTCAGATGCTATTATCTCAGTTCACCCTTTAGATGATTTTAATCTGAATTTTGTAGGCAGTAAGCCTTTCTCTTTTGAGCAGTGAGCTCTAGGTAGTGTGCCTAAATGCAAGTGCATTCCTTTTGTAAACACTATATTTTGAGTACTCAAATTGTGGATTAATCTCCACTATGGTTTTTCCCCTAACAGGGTTTCCACACAAAAATTTGTGTGTCATGATGTTGCATATGCTTACCTTGAATACATACATATTTTCTTTAATACAATGGTGAAATGGTTTCATGCTTTGAATGAATGGAGTTTTACTAATTGTTGAACACTAATTCACCCCCCCTCTCAGTGTTCCCTTGAGTCCAATAGAGAAAATCTAGGTAACAAGTTGAACATGCTTGCACCAATGCATCATTTACCCAGGTACCCAACACCTGATTACCCAACTACCTTCAAAACTTGACTAGCCAATGTATTGGACTCCCCAAAACAAACCACAACTCGGATTCCAGCTTCTAGTGTCTTTCTTAGACTTGTGGGATTTTGACTCCTAGTTGCAACAATTTTTCCAAATTTCTCCACGAACTCACCCTGATTATTCACATGGAATCAAACTAATTGAAAACCTATTCACCTAGACTCATGGAACCTGTTCTCTTGAGGCCACCAAATAACTAGCATCTATCTTAATCAATAATTTTCAACTTGGGTTCCCAAGCCTTACATTATTGGGGCATGTTGTGAGTTCGCACAACAATTTCTTCTTCTTATACTCCATATGGTGACACTAATGATTAGAATTTGTATTCCTTTTCTATCCATAATTTTGATGCAGATGATCCTCCTCCATACTCTCTATCCTCAATGCCTTTTTGGGCTCATCATACATTACATTCAATATTTGATTGGGTTGTTGATGCATAATATATTATCTAAGAATAAGTTCATAGTTTCAAAAAGCTTCACATATCTTTGTTGCTTCATCTTTTGATCCACAGTCCTTTTGGTAACCTTTTGGTATCCCTAAGTGGGATGTTGTTATGAAGGAATAATTTATTTCATTAGAGAGGGAGCATAAATGGTATATAGTCCCTCTTTCTAAGAGATGTAAACTTGTTTTATACAAGTGGTTCTATCAAAAATAAATATCAAATTGGTTAAATGAATAGCATAAAGCTTGCTTGGTCACAAAATTATTTTTTAGGTTCTTGGGATTGACTACTCTGATACTTTTGCACTAGTTTCCAAAATGACTTCCAAATGAATTTTCCTTTTTATAGCTATAAGCCATCATTGTGAATTTCTTCACATTGATATGAAGATTTCCTTTCTTCATGGTGACCTTCACAAGGAAATATACATGGAGTAACCATAGGGATTCATTTAGGACCATTCACTAGTTTTTCAACTTTGGAAGTCTGTTTATGGTCTCAAACAAGCCCATAAATCTTGGTATGCCAAGATGGACGCCTTCCTTCTAACAATTGTGTTCACTCAATTTCATCCTAATTCAAACTTATACATTCTATAATAGGATGAAACTCTCACATTTTTGGTTCTATATTTTGATTACTTGTTGATCATAGGGAGTCACTCATCCACCATCACGGTAATGAAAATTTACTTCCATGATCAAATTTTGATGTCAATATTTTTTCTTTAGCATTACTTCTTGGGGATTGAGATCACTCAGTCATCTTCATGGCACAACCTAAGTATTCTCTTGATATTATCTCTCAATTTTACATGGCTAACTATAATCCTACGCCAACTCCATTTTTGTAAGGGTTTAAACTTGAGGCCAAGTGTTCTTCACCATTGGTTGATGGCACTTTGTACTGAATTTTTTTGGGAGTCTCATCTACTTGATTTATACAAGACCCTACATTTCATATTTTTTTTGGCATGATCTCTTGATTCATGCAAGAGCCACATGAGTTATATTGAAATGCAACTAAGTAGATTCTCCACCATATTAAGGGTAATCAAAGTTATGAGATTCAATATGCAGTGGATGTGGATATTTGATTTATGGGACATATATTCAAATTAGGTAGATGATTCTCAAAAATTGTAAGTCTACTTCTCCCTTGGATTTTCGTCTATTTTTTGGTCAAGAAAGAAGCAATCTATAATTTCGCTTTCATCTACTGAGACTAAGTATCAAGGAGAATTTAATTCCACCATTGAGGCTATTTGGATTTAGAATATTCTCACTGAGTTGGGCATTACATTTGTAAATCTTATAATCATATTTTGTGATAACTATAGTGTGATACAAATCTCAATGAATCAATTCCATCACTAGTGGCCTAAGCATATTGAGATTCATATGCGCTATGCATCCAGGATCTAATTTAATAAAATATCATTAATCTTAAGTATTATCCAACCTCAGAGAATATTGTACATAACTTCACTAAATCCTTCACTAAAATAAATTTCCTTCATCTATGATATTTTCTAGGGGTGTGACAAGTGTATACTTCAAGAGGGGCTTCTTAGTCATTTTTTGTATTAAATATCATAAATAGAAGGAATTACAAAGTCATTAGATGGGAAATACCATGCAAGGTCTAATTTATATAGTGATATACAACCCATTTTTTAAATTTACTATACTATGCAATGTTCAACTAATAGATTTGTTTAGATGCATTTACCAATATTTGAGAACAATACATAACTTAATATTATTTTACAAGTTCTTGTGAATAGAATAGAATAGAATAGAACCAGTTAACATATTATTATATGTGATCATAACTTTATCCTTGATTATCCTCTAGTGGAACAAGAACTTATTTATCATTTCGGTAGAGGTTAAATCTTTATCACATGCCTCAGCTGGGAAATTCTTTGTTGTATTTATTTTGAAATTCTACGTAGCTTTTCATGAAAGGGATATTATTAGCCTTATTAAAAGGCCAATATCTTCCATATTTAACCTTTTTCATGTTGAAATCCATAGATCCTTCCTTTAACAACTTCACAAATTTTTCTTTTGATATCTCCATAGTTCTTGTTGCTTGCATAGAAATATTATGAAACATAAGTCTTCTAAAAGACTTAGTAAGTACTCTATTAGTACCCTAAAACATATCATCATTTCTAGCCTTCTAGATTTCAAATAAGATATTGGGTATGTGCAGGATCATCATGCAAATAAGAGGCCCTTAAGTGGCAATGAAAATTCAGAAAAATCAGAGTTAGGCAACTTGACGTAAAAATTTGAATAAGTTATCTATATTATTTCAAAAATATGTAAGAATAGAATTTGTGGAAAATTGAATGTAGTTTCTAAACTAATAGGTTTATTTTTCTATAAAAAAATCTATTTGGTGAAAAATTGAAATTTCAATGCAGTAGTACTTAAATTTCAAAGAAAAAAAAGTAGGTGTTTGTTTGACCACCCTGACCATAGTAAAATGATAATATTTATTTATAAGATTTTAGATATAAGTAGATGACTCATGTCCAGATGTGATGCATATAAAAAATCGTATATCTGACCACATTAACTTGCTCAAAACTTCATGAAATTCATTTTTTTTAATCCTATAGTATGTGAAGCATATAATGTGATGCATGTTTTGGATTCAAAAAATGAGATACCGTTTGAAAGCTATAGATGTTTTTCAATTAGGCTATCAATCAGGACTTTAGTTGCAATTCTAATAGAAAATGAATAATAATAATTTATTAGATTCAAAGTAAAGTATAATTTATATTGGTGGAAAGATGAGAAGCTCCTTTACAAACCCTTTTCGTTTCATCAATTTTGGTTAAAAAAAAGTCATCAGCCACATGGGCAAAGTCTGGAAAAGCAAGGTAAGTTGTTAAACACATTTTCCATGTTGACTTCTTAGGATTAGTAGGTCCGAACCAAATTTCAAAGCAATCCTGAGCCTAATCCCTACTCATTAAATTTTGTGTCATCATATCGGATATCCGATTTGAATCCGATATATGATATGTTTTAGATATGAGTTTAAAAAAAGTTATAAAATTTATAATATATGATTTTAAAAATGCAATAAATTTTATAATTTAATATATAATATACAATATAGTTTATAATGTAATATATAATATACAATTTATGATAATCGATATCAAATTATGTATTTAATATATAATATATTATATTGTTATGTATAATATTTTAATATTATTTTAATATTTTAATTGATGTATAAATATTTAAATATATATATTACTAATATATAATTTTTTAAAATATTATCTCTTTCCCTCTCTCTCTCCCCTCTACCCTCTCTCCTTCTCTCTCTCTCCCTCTCAGCTCCCCACTCTCCCTCTCCCCTCCCCACTCTCCCTCTCCTCTAACTCTCCCACTCTCCCTCTCCCTCTCCCTCTCTCTCTCTCCCTCTATCCCTCAACCCTAAACCCTCTCTCTCTCTCTCTCTCTCAATCTCCCATTCTCCGTCCCTACTCCCCCTCTCTCTCTCCATCTCCATCTCAATTTCTCCCTCTCCCTCTCTCCCTCTCTCTCTCCCTCCTCTCTCTCTCTCCCCTCTCCCTCTCCCTCTCCCTCTCCCTCAACCCTAAACCTCTCTCTCCCCTCTCTCCTCTCTCCCTCCCACTCCCTCCCTCTCCTTCCCCTCTCCTCTCCTCTTCTCCCTCTCCCTCTCTCACTCTCCCTCTCTCCTCTCCCTCTCCCTCTCTCCCTCTCCCTCTTTCCTCAACCTAAACCCTCTCTCTCTCCTCTCCCTCCCCCTCTCCCTCCCACTCTCTCCTCTCTCCCTCCCCTAACCCTCTCTCTCTCTCTCTCTCTCTCTCCCTCCCTCCCTCCTCCTCTCCCACTCTCCTCCCTCTCTCTCCCTCCCACTCCTCCCTCCCTCTCCCTCTCATCTCCCACTCTCCCTCCCTCTCTCCATCTCTCTTCCCACCCCTCTCTCTCTCCTCTCCCTCTCTCAATCCTCCACCTCCCTCCTCCTCCTCCCTCTCCCTCCCTCAACCCTAAACCCTCTCTTTTCTCCCTCTCCTCTCCCTCTCCCTCTCCCTCTCCCTCTCTCCCCCTCCCTTCTCCCCTCCCCTCCCACTCTCCCTATCCTTCTCTCACTCTCCCTGTCACTCTCCCTCCCTCTCTCCCTCCCTCCCTCTCTCAATATCCCACTCTCCCACTCTCTACCATTAACCTTTAGGTCTATGTGGGAACAAATCGGATATTCGATTCAAATCGAATATCTGATTTGTAAAACTCTGATGTGTAGAGCTAAAATCTTGCCATTGCAAAACATTTTAAAATATTTTCCAAATTAGATATCCGATTATATCAGATATCGGATTTGTGGGCCATTTTTGTGCATTCCAATGCACTCTACATTTTGTTTGCAACACTTTGTAGGCGAAAAACATGCGGTTTTAGATAGGAAGAGACTAAGATCAAATTTTTGGAGCATCTTCTACTCAAATTTGTCATAAGGAATGATTTTTTAGCATCTTTTATGAGGTATAATGGGGAGCAACAGTCATTGGAAGCAAAAACATAAGAGAAAGCTTACAAAAGAAAAAAATGAAGAATATAGACAAAGAGATAGAAAAGGTCATAGGATGAGAAGACAAGGTATGTTAAATATTAGTGAACCTGAGCCCTATGGTCTTTCAAGTGAAGAGGAAATTGAATATGTTCAAAGTAAAAATGTAGAACATGATATTGAAATTGGGAATGAAAATGTTCAAATTGATATTGAAAATGTTCAAGGTGAAAATGTTGGAATTGAGGATGCTGAACATGATATTCAAATTGGGAATGAAAATATTAAAATAGATAATGAAAATGTTCAAGGTGAAACTGTTGGAATTGAATATGTTGATCATGATATTGAAATTAGGAATGAAATGATTCAAATTGATATTGAAAATGTTCAAGGTGAAAATGTTGGAAATGAAGATGTTGAACATAATATTGAAGCAAGTGTAAATTGTGTTTCACCAGATTACATGAGAAATGAATAACCTTGTGCAGAAGAAAGACATTCAAAATTCAAGACCTTCAAGAACCCTAAATGGTTACTTGAAATTGATGATAACATTATAAATAATTTTGAAGGCAAGAGGTTAACACGAACTATTTGGTTGTGGGCTAGAAGAATTTTCAACCAATATTTCAGCAATAAGACATTGACCGAGCAATGCCAACCTTTTGTATAATTGCTAAAGATGCCAAAGATGAGACCTTTGCTAGCCAAATTGAAGATTCGTGTGAGCAAGAAGATCAAAAAAATTCTATTATTGTCAAAAATATTTTTAATGCTCTCAAGTCTATTCAAAAAATAACAAGGAAAAAGATAAAAGAGTTGCTCAGAGAGTCATTACAACCACCCTAGTAAGCCATCAATTGAAAAAGGCTTACTTTATGAGACAAACTTGTATTGATTTTGAAGTAAATCGTAAAAATTTGGATAGAGCACTTGCAAGAAGAGAAATAATAGATGATCCTCTTCAAAATGATACATGGGATTTTTCTAGGAGGCTTCCACATGTTGATAAGAAGCTAACCGATAATGTAAAGAAGGTAATTCAACAATTTTGGCATGATAAATCTAGAGTATCACCCAATGCAAAGGATGTTTTAAAGTTAAGAATTGGAAATCGATACTGTACACTGCATCCTAAACATTTCTTGGAATCAAACCAAATAATGTTGTTCAACAAATTTATTGAAACATATCCAAATATGGAAATACCGCAAATGAATTTTCAAGGTTTGAAGCCATTTTATTGTGTGCCTCTTAAGATTCCTAATACTTATTGTTGCAAATACCATGTGGAGTTTTCAATGTACCATGAACTATTATGCTATATCCATTCTACTTTACATACTAATGAAATTTTGTAGGAGTGTGGTGCAATGCATCTTCTGAAATCATCAAGGGACTTGCTAGATCTATTTTTATGTTCTAGAGATGATGGTTCCTTTTTCTATAGAAATGATTGTTTAAATGCGAAGTGCTCACAATGTGGTGGCTTGTCAAAGTTTGTTCAATGTTTTCATGGGGCTTCCAAACATGAATTTGGAAAGAAGCTCATTGAGGAAAAGAGATATGAGATAGTCAAATATACTTTGTAGAGTGGAGGTGAAGGTTCTAGATGCGAGTTGGTTACAAAAGAATGCAGTGTCGCTGATTTTATTTCAGATTTGAAGGACATTCTTTTCTAAAAGTATGCAAGGCATAGTCATAGGTCTTAGTGGTTGGATCAAAAATTTAGGAGGTGTAAGGACTCTTTTTTTATTGACACTATTATATTAGTGGTTGATTTTGCAGAAAACTACACATTGCAACCACAAAATGAGGTACAATCTCAGTATTACAATTCCATTCATATTGCTATTTTTTTCCACATAACGTTTAGACATGCACCTAATAGTACAGAGGAGGATCGAAAGATAATCAGAGAGTATAATTTTTATATGAGTGATGATAGATATCACTCTTCTAAGTATGTCCAACATTGTTTCAAGAATTTTTTGAGTTCTTGCAGGAGCATGATATAGCACTATGTCAAAATCTCATTTGGTCAGATAACTGCATAGGTCAATTCAAGAATGCTTGTATGTTTCATCGGTTGATTAAAATGCATGTAGAGAGGGGTGTACCTAATATTTGGAGGTTTTTTGAAGCTGGGCATGGGAAAGGGGAGCATGATGGAGTAGGTGCATGTGTAAAGAGAGCTCTAGTTAAGGAGAAATTGAAGATTTCAAGAGAAAAATTCAGTGATGCACTTTCTATTGTTGATTGGTGTAGTTCAACATTGTCACAGGGAGGGACTTTTGATTCAATAGTGCACAAATTATTTTGGTTGGTTGAGGAGGGTACGGTGGGAGGCAGATTGGATTGTCATACAATCAAACATTCTTCAAAGATGCATTCATTTCGAAGCTCAAATGTAAGCACATGGACCATTTGGACATGACAGTTGGCTTGTTTTTGCCAGAGTTGTATCCAGTGTGAGTGGGATCAATGTGAGTCAAGTGAGTGGGTGGATACATGGGTTCCATAATGTTTAAATCATTTATCTCAAACTATATCCATGAAAAATGACACAATGGAAAGTTCACTTGATTACGACTGGCTTTCAGATCTACTACAACCAGGACATATTTTATAGTTGTTGCACCGCAGGGGTATGAAGAGAGATCAAAATATTGGTTAGCTCGATGTGTATGGGTAAAACACAAGCTAACACAACCGATGAAAGATAATGATGGGTTCGTGTATCCTACAGATTTAGTTGTGATTGCAGGAACTTGGTTGCAAACATACATGATTAGAAAGAATGGCATACTTGCATTTGAAGACTACGAGAAACACAAAACCATTCTCATGTATTCATACCTTGTTATAGCAACAAATATTAAGTTGTTGAAGCATCGTGCCAAACCAAAGAAAAAACAACTATGGAAACTTAGTAATGTTGATCATGAAGCAATATTGGATATTCTTAAATAAATAGAGGACCCTTCAGGAACACTTGAATAGCATATTCAAGAGTGGAAGGTACAATGCTTAGGTTCATTATGCTTAATTTCATTAGTGTTATTTATTTAATACTGATATTTTGTATACTATTGCAATGCAGGTGTCTTTAATAGTTATATTTGGTATGTACTTTTGGGATATTTTTGGCATGATTGATCATGGATTTTTTGCAACAATAGCCAGCTCTGATCCTTTCGAAGAGGTATACGAAAAATTACAATAATATAGATTGGTTATTCAAAGCATCTTTTATAGTTTGCATTACCATCTCATCATCAATTAGGTCATTTAGAATAATATAGATTGGTTATTCTAAGAATCTTTTATAGTTTGCATTACCAATTCCATATCATTCATGTTGTTTAGATTAATATAGATTTGTTAGTCTAAACATCTTTTTTGTTGTGACAATATAGATTTATCATTTGAAAAATTTTGCGATATTCTTGGCACGATTGATGATGGACTTGTTGCAACAATAGGCAGCTTTGATCCTTTCAGAGAGGTATGTGATAGATTACAATAATATAGATTGGTTATTCTAAGCATCTTTTCTATTGTATATAGTTTAACTGCTACTTTGATGGTTTGTATAGGTGCTTGTCACTCCAGAACGTCAACCTACTACTCTTGTGGAAGACTGTGCCCTGAATGCCTCCAATAGGCAAATTTTATAAAATTTGAATTTTGAAATGTGAAACAATGTAAAAGGTCATAATTGTGTATAGGTATAATCTATATCCAGTGATGTTTTTTGAAATATGGGTCAAATGTATGGCATTGTATAAAGGGTATGTTTAAAATGTAAAGAGCTTTTTGTACTTAATCAAGCTACAACCAGAGGTTTTCTTCCTGGTTCTTTCCTATCGGTATGCTCATTTGAACTAGGTTTTGTAATATCTCCTATTTATATATAATAAATTATAGTGGCTTGCCACTTTTTCCAAAAGCAAAAATGTAAAAATTTCATGTGAAGTTCATTTCCCATGTAATTGATTCTTTGATCTAGAAAATTGGAAACAAGGTATTTGGGTGTGTATAATGTTCAAGTTGATTGGGTAAGAATTTTGTGATGCAAGAGCTAGGTGGCTTTAAATAACACAATTACAATTAAAGATGATTTAAACTCCAATTTGATCATCAAAACCAAAATTGGGTGCAAACTCACTCCCCAAACCTTTCCACACCCTATAAACTCATCAAACATGTCTATTAGGACTTGCAGAACCTTTATAACACCTTAAATCTTGCTTCCCCCATATTTCATTAACATCAGCATGTTGTAACCACCATTTTTCACCTAATTTCACTCATTTTTGCCATGCATGGCAACTCACCAACTCAACTACAGACCTTTTCTGATCTTTAAACCCACATATTCACCTTATACAGTACTAATAACATTTACCATGGCCATACCATTTAGATAAAGACCATACAATAGATGGTATGGCCTTTTAGCACTTTGGACTCTTAAGGGAAATTGTCAGTCTAATGTAGCTCAGAGTGATTCGGCATATTTGGGTGCAAAAGAGGACTATCCCTAGCATAAACGTACCCATCTAGACATGTTGGAATAGTCTGTTTTCTTGTACGAGTTGGAGAATGAAAGTTGCACCACTTTGCAACTTTACACTGCTTGCATTTGGCAACTTTTCCCTCAACTGAAAACTCATCACCATGAGAAAATGCCTATGAGATAGAAAAAATTGAGAGAGGTTATTGTAGATGGTCCCAAAATGATTCCATAGCCTCAAAAAAAGAGTCTGTAAGCATCACGGTTTTTGATAATATCCCTTCAAAGATTTTTTCTTTTTAGCACTTTGGACTCTTAAGGGAAATCGCCGGTCCAATGTAGCTTGGAGTGATTCGACATATTTGGGTGAAAAAGAGGACCATCTAGATGTGTTGGAAGAGTCTATTTGGTCATACGAGTTGGAGAATGAAAGCTGCACCACTTTGCAACTTTACGCTACTTTCATTTGACAACTTTTCCCTCAATTGAAAACTCATCACTACGAGAAAATGCCTCCGAGATAGAAAAAATTGAGAGAGGTTATTGTAGATGGTCCCAACACAATCCCATAGCCTCATATGGAGAGTCTTTAAGCATCAATGTTTCCAAGAAATATCCCTTCAAAGATTGCTGCCTTTTAGCACTTTGGACTCTTAAGGGAAATCGTCGGTCCAATGTAGCTCAAAGTGATTCATTGTATTTGGGTGCAAAAGAGGAGCATCCCTAGTATAAATGTACCCATTCAGATGTGTTGGAATAGTCCATTTGGTCGTATGAGTTGGATAATGAAAGTTGCACCACTTTGTAACTTTACACTGCTTGCATTTGACAACTATTCCCTCAATTGAAAACTCATCACCATGGGAAAACGCCTCTAAGATAGAAAAAATTGAGAGATTTTATTGTAGATGGTCCCAACATGATCTCATAGCCTCAGACATAAAGTTTGTAAGCATCACGGTTTCTAAGAAATAGCCCTTCAGATATTGCTAACTTTTAGCACTGTGGACTCTTAAGGGAAATCATCGGTCCAATGTAGCTCAGAGTGATTCATCATATTTGGGTGCAAAAGAGGACCATCCCTAGCATAAATTTACCCATATAGATGTATTGGAATAGTCTATTTGGCCATATGAGTTGGAGAATGAAATTTGCACCACTTTGCAACTTTACACTGCTTGCATTTGGCAACTTTTCCCTCAACTGAAAACTCATCACCATAGGAAAATGCCTTCGAGATAGCAAAAAATGAGAGAGGTTATTTTAGATGGCCCAACATGGTCTCATATCCTCAGAAAAAGAGTCTATAAGTGTCACGGTTTCTAAGAAATAGCCCTTCAAATATTTTTGCCTTTTAGCACTTTGGACTCTTAAGGGAAATCGTCGGTCCAATGTAGCTTGGGTGATTCGGCGTATTTGGGTGCAAAAGAGGACCATCGATAGCATAAATGTACCCATCTAGACATGTTGGAACATTGTGTTTGATTGTACGAGTTGGAGAATGAAAGTTGCACCACTTTGCAACTTTACATTGCTTGCATCTGACAACTTTTCCCTCAACTAAAAACTCATCACCATGAGAAAATGCCTCTGAGATAGCAAAAACTGAGAGAGTTTATTGTAGATGGTCCCAACACAATCCCATAGCCTCAGACAGAGATTCTGTAAGTATAACAATTTTTGAGTAACATTATGTCAAAGATTGTTGCCCTTCTACACTTTGGACTCTTGAGGGATTTCACCGATTGAATGTAGCTCGGACTGCTTCGGCCTATTTGGGTGTGAAAGGGAACCATACCTAACCTAAACGTACCCATGTAGACATGATGGAACAGTCGGTTTGGTCATACAAGTTGTAGAACAAGATTTATTGATGCCCTTACAAGTAGTTTTCAGCCTCCAACAAAACTCCAATGTTGATTTTCATGCGAAAAAAAGGCATGAGACCATAGCTTGTTGGAAAAAACTAGTCAATTTTTTTTATTTCAACCCTACCATAACTTCTAGACTCCTATCTTGCACTTCCTTTTACAATTTTAATAATTTTCCTTCAAAAGACTACATGGCAATTTTGACAATTTTGAAGCAAGAATGCATTTTTGGCATATTGGACCACTAGACTCAAAACTTCAGCTTAATACACCTTAAATGGTCTTGATTGACCTTATTTAGCATAAATATATCACACCTAACCTCTCAACCTTCAAATGTGTAATCTTGCAAATAGTAGATTAGGTGGGAAACTAGAGAGGAAGAGTTGATGGTGAGTGGCCTAGTGAAGGCTAGAGAAGAAGAGTTTGAGGAATATGGTGTTAGAACAGGGGATTATCTTTGGTTGTCATATTTGGTTGTGTGGAAGATGTGTGCTACTATAGGGATGGTTCTAACCATAAAGAACTTGAGAAAGATTTTGAAGAGAAGAGTTGAAGGGAAGAGATACATGTGTAGCTGGCAAAAGCTTATGGAAGAGCATGAAATAGAGATACTAATGTATGGATGTTTAGATTTCTGTACTAAATTTTTGTGTGCAGGTTTCAAAGCTTGGGAAACACTATTTGCAAGTGTCAATGAAGACAAATAGCAATAAGAAGATCTATTTGAGAAGGATCAAGCATGGCAAGACCAAGACAACGCAAAGCATGAAGGGTACAAAATCCCTCAGATGAAGATTTTCATGCAAGTGACTTGGAGTGGTTTTGAAGGGATTGTGAAGAAGATAGGAGTAGACCTATGGAGTGATTTATGGGGCATAAATCTTTTGTACCCGGGGAGTATGGTGCAGGAGCACCTAAAACATGTAATATTTCATGAATTGACAAGGACATTCCTCCTTCTATATAGGTTGTACCTCAGAGGAATGGGTGTGAATCAGATAGGGGTAGGTGTAGGAATTTTTTTTTAGGGGTGATAAAGGGATTAGAGTGGTCTGAGAAGGCTTCCGTATTAAGAAACACATATTTTTGTGCCTTTTGAGTAAGGCTAGAGAGTGAGTTTTTTAGAAGTTGAATGAAAATAGGTTGGAAATTGTTCGAAACTATTGGAACATGTGTATTTAATGGTGTTTAAGAGGTATGAGTGATTAAGAGTAACCGAAGAAGAGTAAAAGTGTGAAACCCTAGTTGGAAGGGGCAAAAACGAGGGAAAATTGGTGATTTTACAAAGAAAGTGTAAGCCAAATTATGGGGCGGCGTAATACAATGATGTTTTAAGTTTAAGAAGACAAAATCAAGAGGGAATGAAGTGGTTTCAGGATTGAGTGAGGTCAGAGCATACAAGTTCCAATAAGCCCTACCAACAAGCCAGTGAACTGTTTGATAAAAAGCTTTGGTAGATATGTATGACAAATGTGGTAGCATAGACAAGGCAGTGGACTATTTAAAAAAGAGCCTCAAAGAAATGTGGTCTCATAGAATTCCATGACAAGAAAATGCAACTGAAAGCTGCTCCTAGTTATTAGTTATGCAATGTGAAGTAATTGCATAACTGCTTAGGTTGACTTTGTAAAAACTATATTGTAATTGAAATTTTCTCATCTATCAACATCTAGTTGTTAGTTATGCAATGTGAAGTAATTCTTTGAGTTTGAAAGATGTGCAATGCAATGTAATCAATGATATAAATATAAACTACATAATATAACCATTCTTTTTTATGCTATTGTACATTGATATTTAACCATTGTTCAAGATAAAATTTTCAAAGAGTTTAATCATGTACATGAGGAAAAAAATAAATTTCGATTGTCAACTTCTATATATAAAATTATCCAATAATCAAGTGTATGTCCATATACAAAAATAACATCAATGCCAACTCAATCAAAGTTTTACAAAATGTGGCATATGTTGTTGGTGTAATTAATTATTTAATTACACTTTATTAAGTTTACTTAGATTTTTCTTAGGTAATAAGTAGTTTACTTAATTAATAAGTAAGCTTTATTTAGCTGATTTGTTTTTAGGTCAACATTAGGTTGCACACATTTCTTTTATAAATCAAATCATCTCTTGTAATATCTTAATTTTGAATATATCAATTTGTACATCTTCATGCAAATCTCTTTCTTTTTATTATTTTTCTCTTCTGTGGAAGGCCTTTTGGTTTGCATGTCTGATCTTGGTTTCTAACATGGTATCAGAGCCTTGACATGCAACCCCTTCTCAGATTCTAGAGAAAATCATTACAGAATTCATTTGGGGTTCCTCGAGGTTTTTATGCCTTGAGTTCACCTATTTGGCATTTTGGATCAGATTGGGCTTCATCATTGGATTTAGAGTGCTGGAAAAAGTCAGGATTGACTTTTATTTTGCAGATTTTGGTCATCGTTTGCTAGATCTATGAGGGTTTCAAGTTCGGTGGTTTTTGGGAAGCTCTGGGGGTAGTCTATTTTTTGGAGCATCTTGGAGCAAAATGGACACCGCCATCACATTCGGAGTGCCCCAAAACCCTAGAAACACCTGTCAAATCATCGATTTTGGAGCAGTTGGTTTCTAAGGCAAAATTTTTTTGCCAAGGAAGCTGTACAATCTCCCCAACATGCACTCTGAGGCGATTTTTAAAAAAAAAATTAAAACGAGTGCCGCCAAAGTGCCGCCCATGGAGCAATGCCATAGTGGTTCACCACTTGTGGAGCGAAGCTCCAGCGGAGCTCGCCAACCTCATGGTTGCAGTGCCCACCTGGTCTGGCGGTAATCGCTAGCCGTCTGGCTAACCGCCAACGGGTTTGGGGGTTTTTTAAAAAAAAATTTAAAAATAAATCAGTCACCAAGGTCACATGGGTGACCAGCGCCCAATCCTGGGAGCCTTTTTCTTGCTTTTTTTTTTGCAAAATAAGCAGAATCGGGAAAACAGGCATAACTTTTCACTCGGTTGTCGAAATTGGCCAAACGTGATATTGTCAGAAAGCTGGTTCCGAGAACTATCCAATGGTGCTAGTGTTTCTATTATATTTTAAATCTGGTGCATTTTATTATTGTCTAAAGTCATATCTTTATTTATGGCTCCCGAGCTCATAACGTTTTGCCACAATCTTTGATTTTCGTGATTCTTGTGGCATTGGAAAGGTATTAAGGAGCTTTATTTTTTCATTAATGCACTTTTTCTATATCTATGCCAAGTTGATCGCTTAGTCCAAATTTGGCTTGATGGGTTTTTTGGAGATTACTTGGATGTTTTGGCAATTGGCAGGGTGAAACTTGAATCTTTGCACTTCATTTTTAGTAATACATCATTCATTTTATCTATTGTTGCTTCATAGATTCTAAGGTAGTTCTTGTTTGGAGTTTTCCAGTGTTCCATGGCATCAGGTCTGTTGTTGCATTATTATGATTTTGATATGGTTTCTTGTAAACAAAAGTATATTTCCTTGCTTGTCGGATTCAGGTTCCAGTGTTACTCCATAGTGTTCTTCCAGTGCTTCTTTGCAACAGGTCATCTCATTGAGGGGGGCTTGTCTTACTGAGTTTTCTCCTCTTTCTCTTACTCCTTCATTGCATTTGTACATGGGTACCTAATCAGGCCTTGTTGTCGGGACCCATTCATGATTTCTTGCATTCATCTTAGTTTTAGGTGCATGCTCTTTTAGTCTCCCTAAGTTGCACTTAAGGGAGGGTGTTGGTGTAATTAATTATTTAATTACACTTTATTAAGTTTACTTAGTTTTTGCTTAGGTAATAATTAGTTTACTTAATTAATAAGTAAGCTTTATTTAGTTGAGCTATTTTTAGGTCAACATTAGGGTTGCATACATTCCTTTTATAAAGAAAATCATCTCTTGTAATATCTTAATTCTGAATATATCAATTTGCACATCTTCATGCAAAGCTCTTCCTTTTTATTGTTTTTCTCTTCTGTGGAAGGCCTTTTGGTTTGCATGTCTGATCTTGGTTTCTAACATATGCCATATCAATATCTATTCAAAATTTACATGCCGAAATTTATATCTCATCCTAAACTACTAGTGGATCATCAAAATGGAGCCTCTTTGAAGCACTTTTTGGCTCTGAAGGTATTTGTACAAGAAAAATTCAAATCACAATTGAGATTAGTTATACTATATAATTTGAAATTGAATAATTAACATCAAAATCAATATACATTGAATATTAATTGAAATCTTGATTACTTGAAATATACGTCTCTTCAAAGGGTCAGGAGTCCTAGAATATACCAAACCAACTTTTGAAATTCCAATCTATATATGTGAACAAAAACATAAAATTGATCCAAGTTAGCATACGATTATTAGTAATAGGAACATATTTACCAAACATAAAATAAAATAAACACATACCTCTTTAGGCTGATCTTTTTATTTATCTCCTTTAGGTGTTTCAACACCTCCTCCTTGACGTGTTTCAATACCTACTCCTTCAAGTGTTCCAATACCTAAACTTCGAGTGTTGTGACACTTTTCAACAATGATGTATAGCTCATAATCGCATGTACATAAAAATGGCAAGTACATATGAAACTACCAATCTATGTCGATGTATGTATAATCAATATAAGATCTTAAAAATCTTAACTCAATTCAATTTGAGTTCAATTACCTTCCCTTTATCTAACTTTGTACCTCCATAGTTTGGAAAAGGCTGCACCACACTCGTACTAGGTATTTCCTAGAAGAGGAAAATAAGATAAACATATAAGTTATTATATAATTTCATTAATGACAAGCAAGTATATAATAAAAAATGTAAACAAGTGAGTGCAAAAATATATACTGTGTGCATGTCGAGGCCAAATGAAATGGACCTAAGGGTACTATCAGTCATCCGTGTTAGCTCCTCCTCATACATCAACTATTAAATAGACCATGTAAATAAATATTAGTACTTGATACTATCTCTTATTAATATTCATTTAAAAAAAAATGCAAGTTATGAATTTACAACTTAAATATTACCTGTGTCACTATTCCAACATCCCCCTCTCTAGCGGGAGAGGACTTTGTAGGGTGTGTTCCACTCCCCTGTGATTGATCTATAATGTCCACATCATGGAGGTCATAATCAAAAGTGTGCAAGGGATGCTCAACGAGTTGTACAAGAGGACCCAAGAATATATGGTGGCACATAGTGCAAGTATGTGGCACACAAATCTATGGACCCAAGGAGGATGATGTAGTAGCACTCAAGCCTTTTCCAACATCACCAGAATGTGGCTGAGCTATTGTAGAAACATGGAAAACCAAATGACCACTCAAAGAGTGAATAGCCTGAATAGTTTGTGTGGTTGCATCCTGGATAATCTTTGGATGATATACTGGAGGTGGCAGAGGAAGGGGAGGAGGGGGAACATATAGGTGTAGGACTACTCTAACTACCCCTAGTCTATCCTGTGGCATACCTCCACTGACGCCTTGGAAGGGTTTAACGTCAAATTAATTGACATGGTTCCCTAACACAAACTCAACATATAATTTTTTAATATAGTAAAATGGTATATTAGAATTGTTGTTCGGTGGTTTATCAAAAACTATACACCGATCATCCCAAAAGTTATCTACAATGTCCCTATTCATGCACCATTTTATAGAAATTTTTGATTTATTAACATTAACTGGAAAGCCAATGCGGGGGTTAACGAATAAAGAGGCTATTTAGGCTTTGGCTATTTGGAGTTCTTTCACATCATCGGAAGATAATCCACATGCATAATATTCCCTCTTTTCTTCTTGCCATGAATGAAAGGCATTATGTTCGGTGGAGAGGGTTTCTATATTTTTAATTATTTCCTTCAATGTGTTTTTCATCTCGGATAATCGAGGGATTGTCTTATAAACTTCACAAATGCCCCTCAATTGCACCAATTTTTCACCAATTAAATCTTCAATTGGTGGATGTGGAGGTGGTGGAGCGTTTGGCATTTGTGCATTTTCATTCTCAGCCATAATACCCGATTAAAGTTAAAAACTAATTAATCTAATTAAAATTACACAATATAAATGAAATTATTGTAAAAAAACCCTACTTTTTCACAAAAATCCATAACAAACTCTAGTTTTTGATAAAAATACATCAACAACACTACTTTTTAATCAAAATCCATTAAAAAACATTAATTTTTAATAAAAATTCATTGTAAACTCTAGTTTTTAATAAAAATCAATAACAAACCCTACTTTTTAAAAAAATCATAAAAACTACTTAAAATTATAAAAATCTAACTGAAAAATCGATTAAAACATAAAACAAACCAAAAACTTACCTTTCAAATCGGATATATGGTCAAAATGGATATCTGATATTGAGTTCTCCCTGTGCGCTCGCGTCTACAACTTCAAAATGTTTAAAATGACTTTAAAATGCCACTGATTTTTTATTTATATACGCAACTCAAATTGGATATCCGATTTGGATCGGATATCAAATTTGTAAATTTAGGTTTGGGTATTGCTTTGCAGCAATGTACTGACACCCAAGCCTAAAAAAATTCAACTCGAGATTTTTGCGTTTTTGAGTCAATGCAAAATGTAATTTTTTTCCCATTGACACTTTTTGGCCCATCATGATCCTGCACATACCCTATTATATGAAAAAGTAAGCCAAAACAAATTATATGCCATACTTAAGACCTTCTACAAAACCAAAGAGAATCTCATGAAATTTTACCTTACCTTTATCCACCCATCTCATAAGATTGGCCAAAAAAATGTTCCAAATATCTTTTGCAAATAAACATTCAAAGAAAATGTGCCTAATGCTTTCATTTTGTTTACATACAAAACATATTATGAAAATTAAAGAGGATAGAAAAAAAGGAATTTTTTACAACATAAGTAACCATTTAAAAAAAGCAATATTTGGTTCTAGTATATTATACCACATTAGCTTAAATGTTTTTACCCATTGTGTACCTAATAAATATAGATTCCAACATTTGTTTAGATAGAATTAAAGGTATTGTGAGTAAATTAAGGTTTTATAAATTATTTTAGGTTTTAAGCATAGAATCTTCCATCTACCCATCTGATATTTTCAAGCAATTCGTTATACTTTACAATGCAACCAAGGAACTAAATGTTTCTACAAGAGTTCCTAACAATAGAAAAGGTTCTCCAATGTGAAGGAGGAAGCATGAATTCAATACTTAGATCTACCCCTAATTTTTTCTGGCTATTGCACATTATATCTTTAAATCATCTAATGTCTTTTACATGCCATGCTTTATTTGAGCATACTTGTGATAAAGAAAGTGGTTTGTCCTTTTTTGAGAGGTACCACTAGATTGACCTATCAGGTTATACAATATATCAGGTTATATAATACCCCTGGTATGATTCACAAACTCACAGTTCTTATTTTGACTTCTAATGATATCCCAAGCTTTCCATAAACTCTTGAACACATTTGATCCATTTGGAATTACTAGAAATCTTCTAAAACGAATATCATTTATGGGGAGTTATTTCCAACTCATAGCTTTTTTTGAACAAATGAGTGGATATTGTTCAATATTAGAACCTTCTAGGGTTCATTTCCAGTTAAGGATTTAATGATCCACTTTGCATCTAAGGAGATGCCATGTTTTTTAAGATCTTTCAATCCTAACCCTCCTTCCAAATTTTTTAAGCAACACCATCCCCATTTAATGAAATATTTTTTTCTTATTTCCCTTCCCATAAAACTAGAGGAGTTACCTTTTTCTCTTTTTTTAAATTTCATTTATTTGGTAGCTATTAAATAACTAGACTAAGTAATACAAGCTAGAAGAAGATAAAAAAATAACATAGCTACAACCTACCAACCAAGGAAAGATATTGCATGTTCCAATTGTAGAGTTTTTTATCAATTTTACTTTTAACCCAATACCACATATCTTTTAGATAGTGGTTAACAACAAAAGGAATGCTCGGGTACCTAGCTTGTTTGTTAGGTCCTCCCCATTGAAATCCACTTGGGAAGCCAAAATTTTCAAGTGAAATCATTAGAAAATACCACTCTACCCTATCCTAAGATTTCTCAAAATCTAGTAAGAGAATTCCCATATTTTGGTTGGAATTTCTATCCCACTCCATATATTCCCAACTAGTTATGAGATTCTCCAATATGTGTCTACCCTTAATGATTCATGTTTGTGTAGGGCTAATAAACTTAGGGAGAATATGCACAAGTCTGAGAGCCAAGATTTTTTCCAAAATATTGTATGAGACATTAATTAGAGTAATAGGTCTCGAATTCTTAATCAAAGTCTTATCCCCATCATTAGAGATAAGTTTAACTATCCCTTTATTTATGTTACAACTTAAAGAGTCTTTTTAAATGGCTTCTAAATATACTTGTAGCATATCAATTCCAATCTCATCTATGTTTCTTATAGAATTCAATTGGGATCCCATCTACTCTAGGGGTCTTATCATTATTCATCTTCTGAATAACATTTAGAATTTATTCTTTTGAAATTTTATGATTTAGAGTTTATGCATTATCTTTAGTGATCTTCCTAGGAATTAAGTTCCTACATTGGTTTCTAGCCTTATGGATTTGAGTTTTGTTTCCTTCAGATGAAAAAGAAGTCTTACAGAATTTGTGAAACAATTTTTTTATTTCCTCAAGGTCACGTATAAGTCTATTTTCATCCCAAATATGGTCTACTTTCTCTTTGGAAATCTTATATTTAATATACTTAAAGAAAATTTTGGTGCCCTTATCCCTATTGTTAAGCTAGTTCATTTTGGCTCTTATTTTTAAACCTTGAATCTTCATAGCTGATAAGGTCCCCAATTTATTTTTATTGTGATTAAATCTTCGTTCAAACCTAATTTTATAGTGACCACTTGGAATTCCTTCTCTAGTTTGACTAGATCATCGTGCAAGCCATTCTCTAATTTCCTATTGTCTAATGCTATTTTTTCTAGCAGTTTGAAAAATGGTTACCCAACTTTTAATATTGTTATCCCATCTTTCAATGGAAAATTTATCCTTTAGCATCTATTTTTTTATTTCTCTAAGGGTAAAGATTGCTTCATTAAAATCATCTTTTAGCAAATTGGTATTTAGTATAAATTTACTTTTATTTTCATTGACCTAAATTTTCTCCTTAGATATTTGAATCTTCGAAGAGATAGAATGATGATCAGACAAGGAATAAGGTGTAACCTTGATTCTAATTCCATCACATATTTGATCAAAACTAAAAATTCTTTGTTGACATGAAACCTATCCAATATGCACTAAATTATTCTAATTTATTTTTGGTAGTTACACTAGGTAAACCAAATATGTTGATTTCCTTTCCTATCACCTTCAAGAGGAAAAAAGGTTAATATTGTTCTTCATTTTGTACTATAAATATTTCACTACATTTCCACTCCATTTTACTTCCTCTAGATTTGTGTTCCCTATTTTCAAACATATTAAAATCACCTCCCACAATCCAAGGGATGTATAGAAGTCCATAAGTGCATTTCCAAATTTTAATTCTCTCCCAATGATCATTGGGAGCACAAATTAAACATGACCCATTTTTTCTATTTTCTTTTTCAATCACAAGATCCATATTGCCTTGTTACATGGAGAGGTTCCATGCTCAATCACAAATAATTCCCAATTTTTTGAAATCAATATGGCAACTCCCCCTCTACCTTTGTCATGAGTAGTATGGAATTATTTTGCATCTTTCTAGATGAACCTAAGATTGGTTTCTAAAGTGAATTTGATAGAATTTAGATCTTACAAAAAATTCATGTCTTTATTATGGATTTGATTCAAATATCTTCTAACCACATATTTCCTATCTAGGGATTCCAATCCCCTCACATTCCAACTTGTACAATTAATTTATATTTGTATTATAGTTCAGTTTCACTTTTAGAATTCCTATATCTCACGAAGCATTTAGGGATTCTGACCTCTTTATCTAATTTATTTAAGGTCGATTTAGTCTCATTTCTACTTCGATTTCTCTTCTTTTTTATAATAATCCATCCCTTTTCTAAAGGATCAAACCCTTCCTGCTTTTGATATTCACTCTCATAGTTAATTGAAAATTCCTTAGGGTTGGAGACTACAAACATATCTCCATATTCAATATTAGGCAAGCTACCTATTTCAATTATTGATATTTCACTATTTAAATACTTTAAATAGGCTTCCTCACTTTCAATCCTATCTACTTCCCTTCCTACCCAATAGGATGATTACAATTAGCCAAAGGTAGAAAATTAGAGCTAAACCTTTTATTAAATTTTGACATATCTTTTAAGAACAAATGGTGTTTTTCTTTCTATTACCTTTTTATCAGATTTGTTATCAAATAAAATTTCTTTATTAAAAAATTCATTTTTGTCATAGGTTTTACTCCTTCCCTAACATTCCATATCCCTTCCAAGACTCGATACTATGGAGCTAGGTATGCATAAGGATGGGAAAAAAGGGTTAAAATAGAGAATATTGTAATCAACATTATTGCCTTTGTCTAAAGCTTGGTAACTTATCATAACACTTTTTTAAATTTTTCATGTTTGTTGATATCCTCTATGGAATGTAAACTTGTTCATTTTAATCCTTGGGAATTGTTGAATAGTACGGATAACTAAGAGGGGGGGGGTGAATCATTTATCTTAAAATAATTTTATTTTCTTTATTTAATCGAAAGTAGACTTATACCAATCAAAAAAAATCAAATAGATAAGAACATAAATGCACATATCAACACCAAGCACAAGGAACACAAGAATTTACGTAGAAACCCAAGAAGGGAAAAACAATAGAGAATGATAATTATCAATTATAAAGCATTGGTTAAGGTGATTTTTACAAAGGCTCACTGCCAAGTTGCTCACTACACAGTGGCTCACTATCAAATACAAAACAATGGATTACAAAATAGTCTTACTAAAAAAAGTGAACTAATGAAGTTGCATCTACATATGCATGAATTCAATTTTGATTAAGAGCATATTTTTTATTCATAGAAGATCTGGTTAAGAATCTCCTGCACACCTTCCTTCGCAACTTGCACAAACATTTCTACCAAAATAGATTACTCCTTCCTTCGCACTCTTCTATCTATTCACACACATCATACTACTTACATGCATCTATGTATTCAATCAAAAATATGTTCTCTATATATATATTCATGTATGCCCGTAGAACAAAATTCAGTCGGACACATAATATCTCCATAGTCTTCTAATTAGGCCAACCACCATTTGAATCTAGCTCACCACAAAACATGTTAGAATGAAGAGAAATCTTGAAATATTCAATAAGACCTTGCACGCTAATAGCGGACCCAAAAGATAGGTCGCACATAAAGATATTCTTACTAGATTACCAAGTGACCAGAAATAGGTCAAACATAAGATATCACAATCACCAAAAGATATCACATTTGAATTACATGAAATATATTCCAGATACGATGAGAATGCCACAACCAAGACCAAATCTTGATCAATATTCTTTTGATGGGAATGCCACAACCAAGACCAAATCTTGGTTATCATTAATTTCAATATTAACCAAAGAAGCACAATCTGACATACAAAAAATTATAGCATGCAACATGAAGTTCTGGTTAGCAAGGTTACCTAGAGTAAGCTTTGAGTACAACAATCATCATTAAATGATTAGTCTTCATTATATTGCATCAACTAAATTCAACATATGTCTCAAAAAGGAATACTACCATATCTGGATCAAGGATAATCTCCACACAATGCAACATCATAGAATACTATAAGATGGATCAAGTTTGTACATCATCCGGAGCACATTCTTTTGGATCCAAGGTTTTGACATCAATGAAAACAATGCTAAATTATCTCAACAACTTCTCAACAATCTCCCTCTTTGGCATTGATGGAAAAACATCAAAAAATCAAAAACACAAAAACTCCAAAACTCCCCCTTTGTCCATAAATTCAATTCTTCTTTTTATTTTTGTTTTTCTTTTCATTTTTCTCAACCTTTTTTCCATCAAAGGCAAAGGGCCAAAATTTGAACATTCTAAAACTCAAGTACAAATAACACTTTTCACATGAAAAATCTTCTCGTACCTTTCTCTCATAGTTGGAAGAATCCTCTTCCAAGCTAGCACTACAGAATCCATTTTGGTACACATTCTATCCAACAAAGTCAACAACACAAATGAGGATGACCAGTCTAAAGACATGCACTATTATTCACAATCTTCTACATCAAAAAGTATCCCAAAGAGATGATCCAACTAGACCTCAACAATTTCTTTGACCAACCAGAAAGTTCTAACCATATCTTCCCTCTATCTCTGAATAGACAACAACTTCGCTTACAAATCACCAACTCTTATTCTCCATTTTCCATCTTTTTCTTTGAAGAAATCAAAACTCTTTCCAATATTATTCATCTCAGATTCAATAGCTTCAATTATGCTTCTAAAATTATCGACAACTGCAGGCCACCGAAGACAATACTTGTAGATTTCAAACATTTCCTCGATGCATTCTCTTGTCTCACCAATGTGTTTCGATACCTCCTATTTGGCTTTGGAACATCTTCTCTCAATCATATCTTCAAATTTATGCCCTTCAGGTCCTTCTAGCAACATCCTTTCTTCAACAGCTTCTACTAGATTATCTGCTAATGAGTCAGAAACATCTGAAATAGTAATACCCTTTTTGAGAAAATAATCAACCAAGGCATCATCAATTATAAGCCTATCCACTAGAGGGTAGGCACACCACATTTCACCAACCTTCTTCATATCATCTTTATTCAACACCGACTGAATATCATCTGGATCAAAAGATTTAGATCTAGGCAAAGACTCTTCTTCATTCTCATTCTCTTTTGAGATAGTGATGACATCTTCTATGTTAACTTTCCTCTTTTTAGGTTCTGAAGGGGAACTACCACTAACAAATTCCAACTCCTTCTTATAAGAGGAGGAACCCTCCTCAAACTGACTAGATACTATCATACGAGAGCACAAATTCATCTATAGGGATGAGAAATAGACTTTGCATGCACTTGCTTTATCCTCCATACATTCAAAATACCCATAAACTTGCTTTCCGATAGGGATGTTGAACTTCCAGTTAACATTCTATTTTTCCATTAATGAACTCAGAAAGTAAAATACTAAACATATGAGTAGAGACCCAAACTAGAAAGGATAACTCTCAACCAAAGAAATTTTGAAAATCTAAATTAGGTTTTCCATTACTAGGCTACACAAATCAAACTGCTTGTTTTCCTTCACCATCATGCGTGTAAGATATACAACAATAGCCGAAGTATAACCTTCACAATTTTTAAAATAGATTTTATAAGTGATGTCGTAAGAATCATACCCTACTATAGGACGAAATTGATATTTATCAGTAGAGCTCAAGGGTATTTTTCAATACCAGTAAGTTCATCCACATCTTTGTATTTCACCATTTTCTTTGTAGGGAGGTCACCAACACTGCACAAACCAGTAATAGCTTCAACGACTTCCTTCATGATCATATAGGGTTTGTCCAAAATAATGCTTCCATCCTCGAATCGACTTAACATGAATAAGATAGAACCTCTATCGGTGAACTGGGGAAATTCTCCCCACAAATCCATACCTAGAGAACTTACATTTTGTAATTAATCTGTCTTCAATGCTAGTTCCATTTCTTTCATCTTTTGATGATCAAACCCATCCAATTCAAATCCTTTCAGCTTTAGTGAAATACCACTGGATTCACTACCAATCAACATGGATTCCATCATCGCGCTTGGCTTCTTCAAACTCTTTATCGCTCTACAAAACTTATTTTTCTTCTCTTTTGCAAACCATGAGAGATGATTTTGAAAAATCCACCTTCTATCCTTAATTACTCATAATGATTTTGTCACCAAAATCACACATTAATGATGCCAGTAATTGTACTTCACTTTTCAATAAGTTGGATCAAGCTTCATCATATATCATCAACTGGTTCAGACTTAATCATGTTAAAAATGACATCAATATTCTTTCAGAGAGGGAGAACTGACAGGATATGTAGTGCAAAACTCCCCCTAAGCCAAGGCAGAAAGGCTCAGCTACCGGTAGGGCATGTACCAGGATCCAGTACCATGGAAGTGTTTTCCACACTTGTTTCCTTTTTCTTCCAAACTCTAACCATCTTCTTCTTAGACTCATTTGACTCTGTAACTTTATTTTTGTTCTTAGACTTTTTTGGAGCAACATATCTGCATGTGTTAGCATAATGCATGGGTTCTTTGTTGAGTGAACCCTAGGTTTGCATTGATTATCTTTGTGACCATAAACATAACATAAATAGAAATAACCTTGAAAGAGATTATTCATTCCATTCCTTCTTACCAGATTACATAATTCATTTATGCATTGACTTTCTTTGTGACCAAACTTGTGATAATTAAAGCATTGAATATATGGTTCTATCTTGCTTCTACACTCTACAAACTTATGCACAATTATTTTGCATACAAAACAATGACCATTGAATGATAAGTACCTTTGAGCATTTGGTTGCCTCACTGGAGGTCTTTTTGTAGATCTTCTAGAGTTCTAGACTTTGCTTGTCACACTAGATCTCGCTTCAGCTTCCACTACATTGTCTTCTTCTTAGTGTCCTAATTTGAGTTTTCACTAGCGAATCCAAGTCCTCCTTTATCCTTGTGACATTTATATAAGGACATTAGTTGATTCAGAATCATGCTACTTTCACATACTCTTGCAATCTATTTCAACCTTCTTATGTCTTGATCTAATTTCTCATTTTCTTTTTATTTATGTTTGATGGTATTCTTGCATTAATCCAATTTCTTCTTCAAATCCACAATGCTCTCCTTTGATTCCTTTCATTCTTGGCTAACCTCTTTGTGTCCTACTTTGAATTTCTAGATTTTCTCCCTTAGCTTTGAGATGCAATCATTTTCTTCCATAAGGTTTTCTTTCAACTCTTCATTCTCAAATTATGTACTTTCCATATCACTCAATATTGACTTTAGTTCTTCCTCAAAGTAATAATCTTCTGCCATCTGTTCAAACTACTAAGATCTCCCTCAAGAAGTTAAGCTCTATCTGCAAGGGAGTAGGCTCTGATACCAATTGTTGAACAATCCAAATAAATGAGAGGGGGGTGAATCATTTATTTTAAAATAATTTTCTTTTCTTTATTTAATCTGGAGTAGACTTATACCAATCAGAAAATAATCAAACAAATAAGAATATGAATGCACATATCAACACCAAGCACAATGGACACCATAATTTATGTGGAAACCCAAGAAGGGAAAACCATAGATAATGCTTTTAAGTGTGAATAAGGTATAAAGAATAAAACACTTCTTAATGAAACATTGTATCAAAGATCAAGCTAATAATCTACTGAAAGTGTCTCATTGTCTCCTATCTTCAAAGATTTATTAAGCTATTGTTCTCTCAGATTTAAATAACACTATAACTATTAAAATGACAATCTAAAGAACGAAATGATGCTGATGCAATGATGTGAAGCTATATGATAATACTAGGTGATAAAAGAAACTAATATGACATGAATTGACATGAAAATTGATAAATGAAGCTACAGGAGGAAGCCATGATATGAAAGATAGAATGCAGGATGCTTGGATGCTAGATGCTTGATGCTTGAATTCCTACAGAGTAAGAGTGTATAAGCTTGATAATCTGGATCTAGATCTTGGTTGAATGAAGCTTTATTTATAGAGTTTCCTGGCTATAGAAATGCACAGGGATGGCAAAGAGAGGCTTGGATTCAATCTAGAGGATTGAATGGTGAGAGATGGAGGAGATTAAGAAGATTTTGGAGATTGTCTCTACCCATGAAAACACCAAGCAAGAGAAGAGGAAGGATTGATGGAAGAGGATTGAGAGATAAATTTGCAATTTGTCTCCAAATCTTCCCGTGAAGTTTCAATCAATTAATTTTGACATAAATTAGACATAGGATATCTAATTTGATTTTGAGGAAATATAGAGGAATATTCTTTATGCCTTTATTTAAATATTTTTTATTTATTTATATTAGCAAAAGAGAGATAAATAATTTAATAAAACAAACTATAGAAGTTGTTTATTAAATTAAAATAGAAGAATATGGCAATTAATCAATAAAGTGTTCAATCTTTATTTAATTAATTTAAGATTGATGTAATAGAATAAAATAGGGAAATGATAATTAAATCAAACAAAGTATTTAATTTTGTTTATTTAATTAAGATGAGATAATAGAAGAAATAGAAGAATTTAAATGTGATGTGAACGTGAACTATATAAATAAATATTTCTATTTATTCAAACAATAGAGGAAATTAGGATAATTAATCGAATAATTCATATTTGATTAATTGGATTCTCCGGACCAATTTTAGGTGTATACATTTTTCCCCTCTTTGAAGTGATGTGTTTACGCATTGCTTCGAAAAAAATTTTGTTGCTACTGCCAGTATCGATGAGAAAAAATTCAGTGTGCCCCAGACATGCCCCAGATATTGATTTTCAAATGATTGCCGATAATATGCCCCCTCGGGGGATAAATTAAAAATTTGATATTTTTTAGAATTTTAGAATTTTCATGATGATTTGATGAAAAAATAATTTATCTCCCGACATTGATGAAGAAAATATAGCCCGCTTATGAATTTCAATTAATTCCATAAATAAAATTAATTAAAATAAAATAAAACCCACCAAAATCGCTTTTCAAAAATCTATATAAAGTCCAAAAGGTCATTTTCATATTCATTTGCACTTTTTTGACTTTCAAATATCTAGTGAGAGAGTCATTTAAGCCAGTTCGAGCAAGATGCCTATCCCCTACCACACTCATCATTTCGAGCACGTGTGATGTCACCAGTGGCCGGCTGCCTACGGCCCTCTGGTATGTACCCATAATCCACCTCGCATTTTGAATTTTCTCGATTTTCATGTATTTTTCATGCTTTAACATTTTTTTTTAGTTTAGTGCATCAAAGTCGCGTTGTAGCGCTTTGCACTCCGATGTACCGCTTTTGTAGAATATTTTAGCACTTTGAGAAAGTAGCGCTTTTGTTATTTTCTCTAGCACTTTCATAGGATAGTTTAGCGCTTTCATGATTTAGCGCTTAGGTAGTCCATTTTAGTGCTTTGATGTCGAATTTTAGTGCCTAGAATATTCTAGCACTTTGATGGAATAAATTGGCACATCGATGGTCTGTTATAGTGCTTCTGGTAAAGTAGTGCTTTGATGGACTGTTTTAGTGCATTGACGTGCTAAAATAGCGCTTTGAGCAAAGTAGCGCTTTAGATGCCTGTTTTAGTGCATCGAAGTGTTGAAATAGTGCTTCTGGCAAAGTAGCACTTTGATGGACTGTTTTAGCGCATCGAAGTGCTGAAATAGCGTTTCTAATAAAGTAGCACTTTGAATACCTGTTTTAGTGCATCCATTTGCTGAAATAGCGCTTCTGATAAAGTAGCACTTTGGATGCCTGTTTTAACGCATCCATGTTAGATTTTGCAAATTTTGACATAGTTAAACTTTGATTTTGCCAATTTTGATCATTTCCATTATTTGGTTTGGTATGATTTGATTATCCAAATTCTTAATGACTGATTATGATGATTAATAAGACTTACTCTCATGATAGGCGAGAATAATCCTATTTATGATGATCCTCATGATAGGTGAGGAATGATTCATATTTGATAAACCTCATGATAGTGAGATTAGATAATGTTGGTGATGAACCTCATGATAGGTGAGGTTTTTTTATGTTTGTTCATGAATTTTGATCGAAAATTCATACCAAAGCGTGATTGGATCTGATAATACAATGACTTTTTTTTCTTAACATAGTGCACTAATTTTAACTTTTTATGATGATAGGAGGATCTAGGTAATCTCCAGATGCGAGAGTGGTTTCCCTGGACCATAGATTTGATTCCTCATCTAAATCCTGATGAGATTCAGGTTATAGGTCGATATGGTCTTTCCAGTCTCCTTGATATGCCCCAAATTAGGATTAATCAGGGTCTCCTTACTGCTTTGGTCGAGCGGTGGCACAGTGCCCATAACACCTTTCATTTACCCACCAGTGAGATGATAGTCACACCCAAGGATGTGTGGCAGATTTTGCGGATTTCATTTATGGGAGAGATCATTGTCTACGACTCACATGAGGCTGGTGAGAGAGATTCTCTTTGCAGAGTTTTTCAGGATCAACACATTGTAGGACCGAGTGTCCGATGGCGGACGATTGCTAATGCTTATGCCTCACTACTAGCAATATTAGCTGGATTCATTGGAGGTTTCCTTTGTCTTGATCGCAAGTCAAAGGGATTCTTTGTGGGTTGTGGCCAGATTTTGGAGAGCATGGTTGTGCATGGGATGAGATATGCATGGGGGATGTGTATGCTAGCACATTTCTACCATGATTTACATTCAGTGGTATAGTTGGGGGCACGCAACTTATCAATAGGGATGACACTTTTACAGGTGTGGGCATGGGAGCATTTTTCCATTGCTCAACCATTTCCATTTCTTGACAGACCTGCAAGAAGACCTTATGTTTTCAGGTACAGAGGTAGACTTACCCAGGCTCGGATGGGTAAATTAAAGCATTGGAGAGGAGTTTTGGATGACACAGAGAGTATTGTCTGGCGGCCATATCTGGACTATGAGCAGTGGGATGAGGATGACACAGTGCTTGGGTATCTATGTGATTCCATGTACTTGATTGGCAGGACCCCATTTGTGCTGGAGAGATTTCTATTGTGGCGGGTGTATAGGCAGTATGGCATTATACAATGCACACCTTAGGGGATAGCCCATTATGCCTGGCGATGGAGTGATGTAGCTTATTGGGGGCCATGCTTGTCATATGAAACACTAGTAGAGGGGTACAGGACTCTGTAGACATTAGCCTAGTGATGGGGCTTTTAAATTTCGAAGGAAGGAGGCTAGGGTTTTAAGGGTTTAAAGTTACCCACGGTGATATGATTTATAAAATTTTGAAACCCTCTTGTTATGTTTCAATGGTGACTTGCTACCAAAGCTAACCGATCACTTAAGTGATCTGGTGAGCCTTTTTGTCTGTGATCTTACTGGCCCCTTTCACCTAGCCTGTTGGTCTTGCTCCGTCACTGGGGCTTAAAATTTTATACCACCGAGGGTTGTACTGGCCGGTCCCACCTGAATATTCTAATGTCTGTGCATGTTGTTTGGTGAACCATCTGATCATGGGTTTTCATCTGCACCATTTCTCGCAAACCTCGCAGGTTTTCCTATTGATGTCAATAAGAGGTGCGAGGTCTACGAGATGCCGCCATCTGGCATGTATGGAGGGGTGAGGTTTCTTTCCCGAGGTGCCAACGATGTCAAGTGGTCGCCTTTTCACCGGTGGAGGGTTTAATTATGGGATTAATAATAATTGTCCCTCGCAAACCTCGCACAACCATGGTAAATGTCTCAAAAGTACCACGAGGTCTATGAAAGGGTGACACGTGTCCTAGTTCTTGGGGTGATAGGGCCAAATGGGACCCACTGTCCGGTTGTGACCTCATGTTTTCATGGGTTTTGATTGGCTTTAGTTTTTTCAAGGTGCTGAGGTGGATTTTCAATGCTTAGTTGACTCAACTTGAGTCATCCGACTTGCCAAGTCTGTTCAGCATCAACGGTACAGTTTCAAAGAAATTGCAGATCATCTGTGTGACGAGCTTTCACACTCTGAAGCTTATTTTATTAATGGCTCGAGCATTTCAAAGGATTTTCTTTGGATTTTTCTCTAGCATGCAAACAATGCCCTCCTGATAGAAGCAATTATGGTGGCTACGCCAACTACTTATGGCTCAAATGCTTGTTTTGTATTCAAGCAATCAATATCCCTCGCACCATTTCACTCTATAAATACTTGTTGAATTGACCCAGTGTTATCATTATATTTTTGAGTTGTTTTGTTTGTAGGCGGTGGTTATTATCTTGTATTCTGTGAAGCTATGGATAAATCTATAGGGTGCAGGAGTTTCTGAGTAGGAGCCAAGAGGTCACTAATATTGAAGGAAAAACCTGCTCCTAGAACACCTGAGGTCACTACTAAAAGTGTTGGCAAAAGGCCAGAGCGTTGTGCATCCCCTGTGTTAATTTCATCAGATTCTGATGATAACGGGTTTGAGACTGACTTGGATTACCAGTGTTACCTGGCAGCTTTGACTGAGCTCGTGGGAGTGAATGAGGAGGCCCTTGCAGTCGAACCAATAACTATAGTGGCACCAGGCCAAGTTGTTGGATGTGACGCTAAGGTGGCTGGAGAAACGAAGGCGGTTCCACTTTTGACTGAGGTGAGAACTTGGAGTGGTCACTTGTACCGGGGTTGTGTGTCTACTTAGTGGTTTTTGGTGTTGGGTCTGTTGGGTTGTGGTTTTTGGTAATTCATCTTGTTGATGTGGACTTGCATGTGCCTGGCACATTTTTTGTTTTTCTCTGACTGGTTACTGTGTAACTATTTTTTTGATTCCTCGGATCATGCACCTTGTTATCTAATGATGAGGAATGTGAATTTGAATTTCATTCTAAATTAAATTCAATTTTGAAATTAACAATGTAGCCTAATGCTTTGTTGCTCTCTTATCCTATAAAAGAGATTTCATGGCTCATTGTTATGGAGGGATTTTGGATCCATAAGGTTTTGGGTATGTACAATTAGTTTTACGGCAGGATTTTGAAGGTATTATTTAGGAAATCATTCTGGGTTGGGAATAGTATGAAATAAGTATGATATACTTTTGTAATTACTGATATCAAAATAGATCTAAAAGAATTAAGACAATTTGCTCTCCTGTGTATGTATCATGGATTATGAATGAATTTATCAAGGGTTTGTTCATTCAGTTTCAATGGTGTATTTGAAAATGTAACTTATTTTCCTACTTTAACTTAATGAGTTAATCAAATGCTTGAAAACAAATTGCATGTTTGTGTTCATATGCTCAGGATTCACTAAGGAGTATTGTTTTAATAAACTAAAAGATCTCATAGTAGCAAAGCATTATGGTGATCAATTCATAATATCTGAATTATGTTTTATATGACTCCTGCCCATTGAATGAGGCACTGGATAGTGTCAGTAAAATTCTTATAGGTGTAGGACTGTGGCTCTGAGCATGATGAATCAATATCTGAACATTTTAACAAACATCAAATGCTATCTCTTTTGAGATATAAATCTTATGATAGTTCTCAGTCTCTTTTCTTTGGGACATCTGTTATTATTCTTAGGTTTTGCCACAACTAAGGTAATTGTTGTATGATTGTGTGTGTGGGGACTGCATCTATAAGAAGAAGTGTTCTTATCATTCATATAACAATATTATGAACACATGAAGGTTTACCTACCTTGGTCTCACATAAGCAAAAGTGTAAGAGATGTTAGTCTTTGACTAGATCTCATTAGTTGGCCACTAGCCTTTGTAGTTCTTTGTAATAGAGGTTGGCTACCTCTTAGAGAATTGAAAATCCTATGTGGGAAAAAACACCAACAGAATGGCGAATCTACTGGGGAAGTTTCTGAATCTCCAATTGCAGACGGTTATAGAGTCATATTATTATTTTTCATTCTAAATTTGTTCAAGTTTTGAAGGAGTTTAACCCTGGAGAATAATTTGTTGTAATAAACTTGAAAATCCTATGATCTATGGTATCCTATTGGCAAAGGATTCAGGAGTTCTGGAATCATTAGATGAATGGCAGTTTTATTGGGGAGAATTTCTAAGAAATTTAAAAGAAAAGAGAAACAAGGAACCACAAGGGTTGAAGGATGCTATCTAGAATCTTTTGTTAAGTGAATTTGGATGGTAATGGATTGTGTTTTTGAAGGAGAATGGTAGTGGTATGATATGACTCTATTGTGGGTAAAAACCTAGAATCCGACAAGCTTTGAAAGGAATTTCATATTTCTTTTAATATAATCCTCTGTTGAAGAAGTGGCGACTCTGTCCGAAGAACCAGTTGATGAATGAAGAAACAGTCCTAGATCTGTGATATTTACAGCCAGGAAGAAGAATTTAATACATGTTGCTAAAACAAAAAATTACCAAGTATTTAATCAAAACTAAACAGTTCACTATTTTTAATTGTGATGGGTGTTTGTAATTAAGGATACAAATGGTTCCAAACTAGATGTCTAGCATCAAGAAAGGAACAATGATTAGTTTTGTCATACTTCTGATGATGCACTATGTATAAGGTCATATAAAATAATTTTTATGTTGCATCATATCTTGGAAAGCAAGGAATACTATTTGCAGTCACTAACAGAAACATGGTTGTGATAGTAAATAATATGTCTGATAAATATATATTGTTGATGAAATTTTAAATGGGTATAAGTGATTTCCCATATGTAAAAACAGACATAACTATGCAAAGAGAACAAGTTGCATTAATCCCTTTGGGATGTTTTGTAACTCAAAGGTATATGCCTTTTATTTTCAGTAATGTCAATGGTTACCCTAATCCAATTCCAAGAAGATTAGGAAATATTTGCCTAAATATACAGGGCAAAGTGCAGAATCAGCCTCTAAGCATTTACAACATTTTGTAGATGTAATGGGGGATTATGAATTTAGTCATGAGGATTTTTTCATGAAGCTTTTTGTGCAATCCTTGAAGGGTGATGCCAGGGATTGGTTTTCCTATTTACTTGCCTATTCTATTAACCCATGGAATCATGTGGTGATAGTTTTTATGGAGCAATTTGGTGAACGAGTCAATCCCAACATATTTAGAAAAGGTTTTATGGGAATTCACATAAAAGAAGAGCTAATCCCATATTTTAATGTCAGGTTTTCAAAAGCTTTAAGAGAAATCCCTAAAGAAATAAGACCGAGTGAGGCTGAATGCTTAGTTGTATATCTTGGTGCTTTTGACAAAAGGATGGGTTACTTACTAAGAGATAAAGAACCTACAAACATGCACCAAGCATATCAAATGGATATGGAAATTGAAAACAATATGAAATACTCAATGATGAAGGGGTATCTTGCTGCAAGTATTGATTACCCTAGCTTACCTAGTACTAGTAAAATGTCAAAGGAAGTTACTCAGAGCATTGATTATGATAAGGGTATTTTTAAAACTATTATTTCTTCACCATTGTAGTGTGATAATAATGAGATCCAAGTTGAAAGATAGTCTAGTTTGAATGATGCTAATCAAACTTCTCTTGTACCAGAATTGTATGAAATGAAGAGGCAAGAGAGGGAATCGCTATATGAGTTTTTCTTGAGATTTTTAGAAGTCTTGATATAAATTACTATATGTCATAGACCTAATTACTATGAATGCATTGATTTATTTTGTGAACTTTATAAACCAAGGCTAAGTGCTTTGCCAGAAGAATTAAAACCTGCTAATTTGGCCCAAGTCATTAAGTGGATTGAAATTGCAGAATCAGCCAAGAATGTACCTACACAAAATGAAGACAATGCTTGCCCTTTTGAATAAATTTGGATAACTATAGAATAATTTGAGGAGAAAAATAATGCAAGATTATGTGAGACAACTATTGTGTCTCCTAATCTTGATTATAATACTCATGTCACTGAGATTCTGTTACAGGCCGGTGATTGTGATTTCAGAGGTAGCGATTGTAGTACTGAGGATGGAACTAGGCTTATCTTTTCACCAGAGTTGTATGGAAATGTAGAACCTCATGTTCTTACTTGTTCCCAAGTGAAGGAACAATTTTTAAATGATAAATATTTAGAGTATACTCCAGGTATACTGGAAATGGAACAAGCCTATTGCATAAATGTTGAGGAATTTGAGGACAATGAAGTATGTGATCAAAGGAATAGTACTAAAGACAACCAACATATTGATGAAAATACTGGTACTATTTTTTTCCTTAACTACTTGTGTGAAGTTGAAATGGATATGTTGTTACCTTCTGACATTGATATTGCCGGTGAAAACTTTTCAGCTTGTGCTGAAATTTTCACTTATAAATTAACACATACAGTAGGCAATGTTGAGTACAAGGAAAATTGCTCTTTCTCTTTTGACCAATTTTAAATTGATGTATTTGACTCTATCTTTGAGGGTTTTCATTTAAGAATAAATGAAGAAATACAAGGGAAGGTGTACATTGAGAGGCCTGAAATGAATGTGTTTACACATTCCCTGGAGAATGATGTAACTAGTACTGCAGAAATTTGTGATGCTAGGATGTATCCCAAATTGATGGAATTCAAGTGCTAGCAACCTAACTTATCTGGGAAATTCTAGGGTGGGGATTCCCCAAGTTGTGTATCACCTATGTTGAGAAATAAAAGTATGGATAATATGCACACAATTCTATATAAAATAAATCAATTTGATGTGCAAATTGATGATGATGCCAGAATGTGTAATGTTGCAGACCAGGTAACTTATGAATATTTCCACTTCTCAGTTCAATTGGGCCAACATCATATGAGTTATGACCAAGGGAAGAGTAAGATGAAATGTAACCATGGTCATATTCTTTTAAAATTTTGGAACAGGACATGGACTAAATTGATGCAGGGGAGTATAAATAAATGTTATGGTACTTCTAGACATATTGATTATCCTATTATTTTTGAAGCATCAAAGTGTAAATGTTGCAAACCTTTTTTACTCTAGGCGACAGAGAATTTGTTTTTGACAAGGGAAAATTTTGATTTCTCTTGTCAGGTGAACTGGGGCCACTAAGTCGGTAATGCACAAGTCCAATTGAAAAAGCAAGGTGATATATTTTTCAAGGCACTTGTGTAGTTCAGTAATCTGGTCTGCAAAACCAGAGATTCTAGATTCTTGCTATGCCCACAGGGTGCATACATCCCGAGTCGGAGCCACTAATGGGGCTTTTAAATTTTGAAAGAAGGAGGCTAGGGTTTTAAGGGTTTAAAGTTACCCAGGGTGATATGATTTATAAAATTTTGATACCCTCTTGTTATGTTTCAACAATGACTTGCTACCAAAGGTAACCAGTCACTTAAGTGATTTGGTTCAGCCTTTTTCTCTTTGCTCTTACCGACCCCTTTCACCTAGCCCGTCGGTCCTGTTCCGTCACTGGGGCTTAAAATTTTACACCACTGACGGTTGTCCTGGCCAGTCCCACCTAAATATTCTAATGTTCATGCATGTTGTTTGGTGAGCCATCCGATCACGGGTTTTGATCTGGACCGTTTCTCGCAAACCTTGCAGGTTTTCCTGTTGATGTCATTAAGAGGTGCGAGGTCTGTGAGATGCCACCATCTGGCATGTACGAAGGGGTGAGGTTTCTTTCCTGAGGTTCCAATGATGTCAAGTGGTCATCTTTTCATCGGCAGAGGGTTTAACTATGGGATTAATAATAATTGTCCCTTGCAGACCTCACACGACCACGGTAAATGTCTCAAAAGTACCACGAGGTCTGTGAAAGTGTGACACGTGTCCTAGTTCTTGGGGCGACAGGGCCAAATAGGACCCACTGTCCAGTTGCGACCTCCTGTTATCATGGGTTTTGATTGGCTTTGGTTTTTTCAAGGTGCTGAGGTGGATTTTCAATGCTCAGTTGACTCAACTTGAGTTGTTCGACTTGCTAAGTCCATTCAGCATCAATGGTACAGTTTCAAAGAAATTGCAGATCATCTGTGTGATGAGCTTTCACACTCTGAAGCTTATTTTATTAATGGCTGGAGCGTTTCAGAGGATTTTCTCTAGATTTTTCTCTAGCGTGCGAACGATGCCCTTCTGATAGAAGCAATTATGGTGGCTATGTCAACCACTTATGGCTCAAATGCTTGTTTTTCATTCAAACAATCAATATCCCTCACACCATTTCACTCTATAGATACTTGCTGAAGTGACCCAGTGTTATCATTATATTTTTGAGTTGTTTTGTTTGCAGGTGGTGGTTATTCTCCTATATTCTGTGAAGCTATGGATAAATCTATAGGGTGCAGGAGTGCCTGAGTAGGAGCCAGGAGGTTGCTAATATTGAAGGAGCAACCTGCTCCCAAAACACTTGAGGTCACTACGAAAAGTGCTAGAAAAAGGCCAGAGCGTTGTGCATCCCTTGTGTTAATTTCATCAGATTTTGATGATAACGGGCTGAGACTGACTTGGATTATCGGTGTTACCTGGCAGCTTTGACTGAGCTTGTGGGAGTGAATGAGGAGGCCCTTGCAATCGAACCAATAACTGCAGTGGCACCAGGCCAATTTGTTGGATGTGACACTGAGGTGGCTAGAGAAATGAAGGTGGTTTCGCTTTTGACTGAGGTGAGAACTCGGAGCGGTCGCTTGTACCGGGGCCGTGTGTCTACTTAGTGGTTGTTGGTGTTGGGTCTGTTGGGTGGTGTTTTCTAGTAATTCATCTTGTTGATGTGGATGTGCACGTGCCTGGCACATTTTTTATTTTTCTCTGACTAGTTATTGTGTAACCATTTTTTTGATTCCTCGAATCATGCACCTTGTTATCTAATGCTGAGGAATGTGAATTTGAATTTCATTCTAAATGAAATTCAATTTTGAAATTAACAACCTAGCCTAATGCTTTGTTGCTCTCCTATCCTATAAAGGATATTTTATGACTCATTGTTATGGAGGGATTTTGGATCCATAAGGTTCTGGGTATGTACAGGTTGTTTTACGGCAAGATTTTGAAGTATTATTTAGGAAATCATTTTGGGTTGGGAATAGTATGAAATAAGTATGCTATACTTTTGTAATTATTGATATCGAAAGAAATCTAAAAGAATTAAGACAATTTTCTCTCCTGTGTATGTATCATGGATTATGAATGGCTTGAAAACAAATTGCACATTTGTGGTCATATGCTTAGGATTCACTAAGGAGTATTGTTTTAATATACTAAAAGATCTCATAATAGCAAAGAATTATAATGATCAATTCTTAATATCTGAATTATGTTTTATATGACTCCCTCCCATTGAATGAGGTACTAGATAGTGTCGGTAAAATTCTTCCAGGTGTAGGACTGTGGATTTGAGCATGATGATTCAATATCTAAACATTTTAACAAACATCAAACGCTATCTCTTTTGAGATATAAATCATATGATAATTCTCAATCTCTTTTCTTTGGGACATCTATTATTATTCTTAGGTTTTACCACAACTAAGGTAACTGCTGTCTGATTGCATGTGTGAGGATTGCATCTGTAAGAAGAAATGTTCTTATCATTCATAGAACAATCTTATGAACACATGAAGGTTTACCTAACTTGGTCTCACAGAGCCAAAAGTGTAGGAGATGTTAGTCTTTGACTAGATCTCATTAGTTTGCCACTAGCCTTTGTAGTTCTTTATAATAGAGGTTGGCTACCTCTTAGAGAATTGCAAATCCTATGTGGGAAAAAACACCAACACCTGGGATATGCGCAAATATTGCAAAGGCAACTGTGATAGACGAGTATGCAACATTTTTGGCATTATCTCCACATCCTCGTATTACTATTCCTGATGAGCCAGCACCGTTACCCGTGGAGGAGGATGTTGCCGAGGATTCTGAGGATAGCAGTGGGGATGACACTTAGTCAGGAAGCAGTACTGAGAGCAACAATGGGGACAATATCAGTGATGATGGTGATGGTGGTGGTGGAGGTGTTGAGCTAGTCAGTGTCGGTCCATCATCGAGTAGTCCTCGCAAGAGGCGTGCAGTGGCAGTGTTGTCGGTTGATCATCAGAGGCAAATCACCAATTTGCAGGCACGGGTATAGACTCTGCAGGGGCAGTTGGTATAGGCATTGGGTTTACTGGTACAGATGCAAAATCAGATGCAGAGTCAGGCACAGGCTCATGCCCAGGCATTGGAATAGGTACAGGGACATTTGGCAGTTGTTCAGACTTAGTTTGATACCTTGACAACTGAGCAAGACAGTGCTAGATAGATTTTCGAGAGGGCATAGGAGACGGCCAAGACACTATAGAGAGTAGTTGATGGTAGTTCAGTTGCAAATTACATGAGGGAGGTTCTACAAGCTAGCCGCAAGGTAGATTTCTATAGGGGTAGGTATCATGATGTAGTGCTTGTCGATCGCAAAGTTAGCTATGCCCCATCGAGATCTAGTCGGACACATACCTAGATAGTCAGCGAGGGTGTGATACAACCTCCATGGAGAGATCCCAGAGATCTTGGACATTCCATGGGTGGTGGTGGTATTGGTCTTGTTGGGCCTGCTCATTCTGGTAGCAATAGATCATAGATGTCATATTGTGATTCTGAGACATTCTTTTTGAGATATAGTGTATACTTCAATTCAGCTTATTTTTGACGATGTATCTTTTCTTATTTCAGACTTCATTGTATACTTGACTTTGATGATATATATGATATGCAATGATTTCTATTTATGATGGTTTATGATTCTATGATGGATGTATTTATTTTATGTGATGATGTATCATGTGATGAATTCTTTTATTTTATGTGATGATTCTAGATGAATGCATATGCAGAATATATGATGTATGGATGTTATGATGTTCTAAATGATGATTTATGATATATGGATGTATGGATAATTATGATATTTTATGATGTATGGATGTATGGATAATAATGATATGACTTGCATTTATTTCAATGTGATGAAATGTATGGGTGGATGGTAAATAATTTTTATTTTAAATGTGATAATGATAATAAAGTGATGATTTTGAGAAGAATGATAATGGATGACAAATGATGTATGGGTTAAAAATTGATCAAATGTATATGATAATAATTTAGTGAATGATATGATGTAATGAAACATGATGTATTTATTTAAATGATGTGGTGTGGAAAATATGGTATAATAAATGTATAACCATTTGATGTTGAATGCATGAATGATGAGATGATGCTCCTATATTTTTTTTGATGATTTTTGGTTTAATGTCAAGTATACTCAGTCATATTTGTAGAAAAGATAATCGTTAATTTGAGTCCTTTATGCAACAATCACTCTGCAGATGGAGAATTTATTATGAATGCAATCTAATTTTATCATGCAACTATACGCAGACCATTGTCATTTTAACAGTATTTTTGTGCTTGGTATCATCATAGAGATTTTTAGGATGTTGAAAGTGAGTACAATCGTAAATGGTATATGTTAGACCAATGACAACCTGAGTACTACTTTCATGATTTTTGATATTGCAAGCGAACAGAAGAATCTAGGTATAATTGAACCAAGATGACCTAAGCATTCTTTGCATAAACAGGAAGTCATTAATCATTTCAATGTGTGAATTCCGAATGTCATCGGTGATACATTTGCATAGCACATCCCCCAAAAATTCACACATTCATTTGATTAATTTATAGACAACAGACAATAAAAATATCATTCTCCTTCCTTTTTTCTCTAGTTCAATACATCATCGAGTTACTCCAAATAAATGATAATAATTAAATCAAAAATACAATTTATCCACCTTTTACTTAGAGTGTTTCAATCATTATTCAGATTAGATCATCCATCTTGATTTTGTGATGTTTTTGTAATTTTTCAAGATTATGACCAAAGGCCTAACTTACTAACTTATCCTAGGGGTCTTGGGGGCTGATCAAAGATTAGCCTTGCCTACGCTACACATGCAGAGACCACATAGTTCGACTGGCGCAGACTCATGATTTTGGTTTTTCTTTTCTAGAATGACTTTTTGATTTGTTTTTGGATTTTTTGATATGATACAGATGTTTGATGCCTTTTCGATGATGATTGATGTTTCCTTTTGATCATTGTTTTTGTGTACGTTCATACTGTTGTTTTCCCATTTTGGCGAGACCGATGTTTTTGTTGCCCCTAGTGATATCCAGATGTTGCCCCCAAGCTAGAGTGAGACATGGCCATGTGACATGATTTGATAATGGAAAAAATAATGGCAAGACTAATGATATGATATGAAACAGTAACAATTTCCAAACTAATGATCCTGATATGTATCAAAATAGATGGGAAAACTAATTTTAGAATCAAATATGATGCCTATTTCCATGTTTTCACCATATGTTTTGATTACACTCTTTGTTTTGTATATTTTTTATTTTTCTCATTTTTCTCTTTTTATATTTTCTATATTTTATTTTATTTTTATTTTCTGTTACCAAGATGCCTATTTGCTAGGTTTTCATCAAGGAAACCATTTTTCAAAATTTTAACCCATGCACTAGAAAATTCAGGTGTAGAACTTTCTGAGATGGATACTATTGATAGGTTCATCAAACAAATCCCCTTCTGACATTGATAATTGATAGGCCCCTGATCCGTATACTGATATGACAATAAAAGGACCTAGCCAGTTAGGCTCAAATTTCCCTTTCTTTTCCCTGTCTTGTTGATTTCTCGGGTTTTCTTTTAGAACCAAATCGCCAACTTGAAAAATCCTAGGTTTTACCCTATGATTGTAACTCCTTGATATTCGCTGTTGATATGCTATGAGATGATTAACAGCTTGTTGACGATGCTCATCCAATAGTTCTAGTTCTTTCAATCTAGATACCCTATAGCCCTCATCTGAAATGATTCCTCTAAGTGATACACGAAGTGATGGAATCTCTACTTCAATAGGTAGTATGGCCTTTGTTCCATATACCGAGGCATACAGTGTAGCTCCTGTTGGTGTTCTAATACTAGTTCTATAGGCCCACAGTGCAGGATTGAGTTGAACATGCCAATCACATCCAACATCATTTCCCGTCTTCTTGAGGATTTTTAGAATTGTTTTGTTAGAGGCCTCTGCTTGGCCATTTCCTTGAGGATAGTACAGTGTTGAAAAATGATGTTGGATATGGAACTTTTCACACAATTCTTGAATATCTTGGTTTTTGAGAGGCCATCCATTATCAGTAATAATAGATTGAGGGATGCCATACTGACATATTATGTAATTAAAGATGAATGACAAGATATGCTTCCCCATGGTCATGGTAAGAGGCACTGCTTCTATCCATTTTGTGAAGTATTTGGTAGCTTTTATTATGAATTTGCATCCATTGGATGAAGAGGGATTTATCTTTCCTACCAAATATAGGCCCCATTGACAAAAGGGCAATGTTGATGTGAAGGGATGCAGTTCTTGAGCTGGTGCATGAATCATATTACTATGAATCTGACACTTTTGACATTTCTTTGCAAACTGATAAGATTCTTTCTCCATGCATGGCCAATAATATCCTAAACGGAGGACTTTATAAGCTAGAGTTATTCCACTCGAATGAGTGCCACAAATACCTTCATGAACCTCATGTAAGGTTGTCTCATATTCTTCATGTTCTAGACATTGGATTAAGGTACCATCAAGACCTCGATGATAAAGGATGTCAGCGATTAAAGTATGTCGGGAGGATTGGCAGATAAAATTACGTTTTTGGTTCCTAGAAAGATCGGGAGGGAGGATATTGTCTTTCAGGTAAGCATAGGTTTTTTCATAGATGGAGGTTTTAATGGTCTCTAGATGGCATATGGTATTGGATTATGAACTATTGTAAGGACATGGTACTTGTTGTACCATAAACTCATAACAACCACGTTTCTCTAGCAATTTTAAGAGTGAAGCAATTGTGGCCATAGCATCCGCAACTTTGTTCTCCACCCTTGGAATTTGATCAAATTTAACATTGAGAAAAAACTATTTTAGATCATCTATTTGTTGTTTGTAGGGCATCAATTTTTCATCTTTTGTCTAATACTCGTCATTTACTTGATAAATGACTAGTTGAGAGTCCCCATATACCTGTAGATATGTGATCTTTGATTCAATTGCTATCTTGACCCCAATGATTAATGCTTCATATTCCACCACATTATTTGTACATTGAAACATCAATCTATATGATTTCGGAATGGTGTGTCCTTGGGGAGTGATGAAAAAAATCCCTACTCTAGATCCTCATTGTGTGTATGATCCATCAAAATATAATATCCATTGTTGTGGGGCCACTGTCAGAATGTATGTATATGGAAACTCCATTTTCATAGGGCGATCATCTGGTAAATGAGCCTCAGCCAATTGTTCAACAATTGCTTGACCCTTGATGGCTTTTCTCTCCACATATTTAATATCAAACTCACTTAAGAGCATGACCCACTTTGCTAGTCTACCTATTAAGGCAGCCTTACTGAGTAAATATTTTAAGGGGCCGATCTTTGCTATTAGCCTGATTGTATGAGTCAGCATATAATGTCTCATTTGTTGAGTAGCAAACACCACTGATAAGTAATATTTCTCTATGAAAGTGTAGTTTATTTCATAGCCATTTAATGTTTTGTTGATATAGTAGATGGTGTGTTCCTTTCCTTCATATTCCTCCTGTGCCAATAATGCTCCTAACGAGATATCTATTGTTGCAATGTACAGTATGAGAGGTCTTCCTTTCGTTGGTGGCATGAGAATAGGGGCTGACATCAGATATTGTTTGATTTGATCGAACATTGTCTCACACCCATTATCCCATTTAAATACAACATTTTTATGCAAAAGGTGATTAAATGGATGAATTTTGTTTGCCAGCTAGGAGATAAATCTTCTGATTGATTGGATCCTTCCCTATAGTGATCTGAGTTGACTGATATTTTTGGGAGGCGACATCTCCATTATTGCCTCAACTTTCGCTGGATCCACTTCAATGCCATTTTCTGAGACAATGTCTCCCAATAGTTTCGCTAATGTGACCCCAAAGACACACTTCTTGGGGTTTAGCCTGACATTGAATTTCTCTAGCCATGTGAAGATTTTGCTCAGGATATGTAGATGTCCTTCCCTTGTACAATATTTTTCCATAATATCATCCATGTAATCCTCCATGAATGTGTGCATCATATCATGAAAGATTGTCGTCATTGCTCTTTGATAGGTGGCTCCTGCATTTTTCAGACCAAATGGCATGACATTCCAGTAGAAGGTTCCCCATGGACATGTAAATTCCATCTTTTCCTAATCTTTTGGAGCTATTTTAATTTGATTATATCCATAAAAATTGTCCATGATTGAAAACATGGCATGCCCTGCCATCAAGTCCATAATGATGTCTATATTTGGTAATGGAAAATCATCTTTTGGATATGCTTTATTTAGGTCCCTAAAATCTGTACATATCCTGATGCTATTGTTTGGCTTTGAGATAGGTACAATGTTTGATATCCACTCAGCGTAGTTAATAGAGCTTATGAATCCAGCATCCAACAATTTCTTTAACTCAGTCTTTACCATTAATGCGATATGAGGATGCATTTTTCTCAATTTTTGATTCATAGGCTTGATTCCTGTAGGCAAAGACAAATGATGCATGAGCAGATTTGGATCCAAGCCTGGCATATCAGAATATGACCAAGAAAATTTGATGAATTCTGGTCTTTCTTGATCTGTCATGGATTCTGCTAGATGTAGGATTTTTGCTTTTTCTTCAGTGTTGATGTTTATAGACTGTGTTGGTTCTACCAGAACTGATGACTGCTCATGATAGTGTTCTGAAAGAGTATCAAATCTCCCATATTTCGGTGCCTCAGAGAGATTTTCACCGTTAGATGCGTTCTTTATTTTTTCTTTTTCTAGATCAAATGTTGCCATAGAATGGTTTTCACCATTAGATCTATTATCCCTGTTTTTAATTTTGCAACTAGCAGATTTGACACCCTCCTATCGAGTCATGTTGTTATGATTATTACAGATAGAACTCGTACCAGGTTTGTCATGACATAGATAATTTATGATGGCATCATCGTTTGCAAATATGGGTACAGTCAAAGGTTCGACAGGATCCCAGTCAATAAGTTCGGGAAGGATTAATAGAATGAAGTCATCGGATTGATTTAGGTTGATGGAGGTAAGGGTTAGGACAGAAATTTCATCATAGTTTTTATTTCGGATATCGAGATCAATGATGGTACCTTCTTCAAGATCGTCTAGTTCACTTAATGTTTGTTCGTCCCCACTTGAGTCATCGATATTTAGTGATCCTGATATGAATGGTTTAGACCCAAAGATTTGTCCCTCCTCATGCGCAGTTGCATATTGTTGTATTACATCAATTTGAATATCAAAGTAAGATATATCAGAACACAGATCCCACTCATATTCATTTGAATCTGTTTTAGAACTATCTCTAACCTGAAGGATTCATTCTACAACCTTCCTTGTCATCTCTAGTTTTTTTATTTAGAGTATCCCAGTCCCGTCTTCTCTTTTAAATGGAGAGTGAGAGGCTGAATAGGTTCAACTATGCCTTCCTTCCTTTTTTCGACAGGTCCTTGTCCCTCATAACCCATTTTTTCTAGGATAGCTTTCCCTTTGCCATATTTGTCTGTATTGATATTGACATTCTTGATACTGATATTTGATGTCGATGGTTCCTCATCTTTGTATTACCAATCAAGGATTGCTTTGTTGTCTGATTCGTCCTCTATGATACTGGATTTTACAAACTTTTCTTCCAGAACTGTGACTGTAGATACCTAAAATTGGTCTAGGCTTGCGAACACCACTTTTGACATAATTTTCTATCATCCATGGTCATGATTAAATAATTTATTATTTAATTAAATTTTTCTAAACACTTATTTCCTCTATTAATTAAATACCCCTTTTAATTAATTCATTTATTCAACTTGATTAATTAAATAAATCATATTTATTTAATTATGTCGCTAACTAATTAATTCTTCCTTCTTAATTAAATAATTTATTATTTAATTACCCCTTTGTCATACTTCAACTATAATTAAATATTTATTATTTAATTATTCAATTTATCCTTTTCAACAGTCAAATTAAATAAATTATCTTTATTAAATTTAATTAAATCTTTCATTTTAGAATTTTGAATTAAATTAACATTTAATTCATTTATTAATTATTTATGTCACATTCTTCTATCGTTCAGTTATCTAATCATTCACACACCTTCTGACTCAAGATCTATTTTTAAATCTGCCAGTTATCTTTGGGTTCGGTATCTAGTCGTCTCTGCAAGAGGACTCTCTGTCACAACTAGTCAGTTAACTAGTTTTAACTCATGTCCATGAATGCGTTTATTAATTAAATATCTTTATTTAATTAATTAATTTATGTATGCATTTGAATTCTTCATCTTCGAGTTCTAACTTTGTCTTTGACATTCAAAGTCTATTTCTTCTATTTTCGAAGACTCTTAACTGAAGATTAAGATCTCAAACTCTTGTTCTTTCTATTTTCAAACAATCTTGACACAAGATTAGGTCCTCATTCTAACTTAATATTTATCTTTCAGTATTTTCTAACTCACGTTCTATTTGACACAGAACTCACATCGCATGACATTCATCAATCTCGTCTGTCGATTTCTCTTTTAATCTGAGTCGATCGTTTGAAAACCCAAAATCTATAAAATGGCTTGTCATTATCATTATTCCTCCTCCCGAAATCATACACTTTTGAGAAGAAACTTATCTTCGATATTTTTCTTAGACATTCAACAAGGTTATACTTGCATCAATACTAAAAATCTGAGGGCAAGAATACTGAAACAACAAAAAGGAGAAGAGCAATCGAGATAATTTGAAGGAGTGAACACATATTCAGTGAGAGCTTTCTAATTGATTTGTTTAGTTTAATTATGTTTACTTTCTTCATTCTTTGTTGTTTTGATTTAGATTATTTGTTAGTTTAGAATTGGTTGTTTTAATCTATGCAACTATTAGCATTAATCTTTCCAGAAAATCTACGTCTTACATTTGGTGAACGCGACGTGAACTACTAACCCTATTGATTGGGATTCTTTGTTTGGAAGTTTTTAGTTTTTTTTGTCTTGAAGGGTGTAGGTACTTTTGAAGAGTCTTGCAAATCACACTTTTGGGAGCATTTTGAGATCAAATAGATAGCCTGGTTGCATCCAGAAGGGTCAAGAGATGAATTTTCATATATTATATTGCATATTTTCGTTAAGGGTAGCATTTTTTACAAGAAAAACATGATTGTTTTTGTGGCAACGAGCTGAAGTGGCACATTTGTGGCATTTTGTGATGCATGTGAATTTATGTGACACATTAGTCTTTGTGAGCCGCATTTGTGGTTTTTCGTGATGCATCTGCTAAATCACACAATGCATCTGACATCTTGCACCGCATCCGAGACATCCTGCACCACATCCGACTGTCAAAATTTTGCTTCGTGCACAACTATCAACACGAACTGCATCCCCATCTATTGCTTGAAAAGCTGCATCTGCCTGGGAATTAATTTTTTCATTGTTTATTCACTTCCGTACATTCGTGTTTTCATTCTCATTTTTTCGCTAATGTTTGTTTACAGTTGTGTTAAGGTGGATTAAATTAGTTTTTGCAGGACGAAGCATAGAAGACCAAATAAAACCAAAAACCATTGTTTTCTGTAGGAAGAAAGCTGAAGACACCAAAAAAAAAACTACTGATCAGTTTGCATGTAGGACCTAATGACTTTGTTTTATTTAAAAATATTTTTGTTTGGTAGATAAATCATTGTCATTTGGATTAAAAAGAAACAATGTTTTCTTTGTTTGGTACAAAAGCACATTTATGTCACCCTTTATGATTCGGTATATCGAAGTATCCTCTCCCTTTGTGTAGTCATGCGATCCTGGGTGTAAGAGAAATGGTTACTGACTCTAGAATTTGGGCCTATCTTGGTAGGAAAAAGTACTCACTGTTAGAAACCCTAGATCAGACATGCAAACCTAAACACCTTCCACAAAAGAGAAAACATAAAAAAATAGAGCTTTGCATGCGAATGTGCAAAATGATATATTCAGGAATTCAAAGATTACAATGAGATGATTTGCTTTATAAAAGCAAAGTATGCAACCCTAATGTTGACCTAAAAATAGCTCAACTAAATAAAGCTTACTTATTAAATAAGTAAACTAATTATTACCTAAGCAAAACCTAAGTAAAGTTATGCAAGTGTAATTAAATATTAATTACACTAACACCCCCCCATAAGTGCAACTTAGGGAGACTAGATAAGCATGCACCTAAAACTAAGATGAATGCAAGAAAGTATGAATGGGTCCCGGCAACAAGGCCAGATTAGGTACCCATGTACAAATGCAATAATGAGGTAGAGAAGGAAAACCCAGTGGGACAACCCCCCCTACAATGAGATGACTATTGCAAAGAAGCACTAGAAGAACATTGTGGAGTAACACTGGAACCACAATCTGGAAAGCAAGGAAAGATACTTCTGTCTACAAGAAACCATATTGGAATCATAATAATGCAACAGCAAACCCGCTGCCACGGAACACTCAAAAACACCAAACAGGAACAACCCTGGAATCCATAAAGCAATAGTAGATGATATGATGATGACAGAATCTGGAAGCCGTGAATCTCGATGTCGATGTCAAAATAAGAGTAAAACTCTTCCATGGGAAAAACTACCATACATACTCTAGAACATTAACCACAAATTTAGTGGGCCTCAAACTAAGATGGATCCGATGCGGATCTATAACCATAGGCTCTCAATCTAAAGTGTGAACCGATATGAATCTGATATGTGTCAAGCTAAGACAAAATGTGGCCAAAAGAAACTAAGAAACTAGATTACAACCCATGTGAGTTTCCATCAAAACACAATGAAGATTATTATGCACGAAACCCCCTGATGGAACTTTATATCAGTTCATTTATTACAATCCCCAATGACTGCAAAAGGAGAGAATTTCTAAACATGCATAAATATTAAATTGAAAAAGACCTCAAATCTGTGTAGATGACTGAACCAGCTTTCCAATGCTGCAAGAATAGCGAAAAAAGGATCACCGAGTCAAAAGATATGCCCTCTGGAGTGAAACCAACAATATCTGATTTCTAGGACCTGCAACATAAAACTGGAACATAATCAAGAAAAATAACTTGAACCAAAAGAACAAGCTCGGAACCAGCTTTCCAATGATATCTCATTTGTGAAAAACTAACTCCGCACGCAAAAGTTACACCCGATTTGGTGAAAGTGCTCCAAAATGGCCAATAAGGCCTATAGGCAGCCCAGGGGGCTTAAAAAAATCGGCCCCTGGTCCTGCATGCGACCAGGGGTTGGCAGACAGGGGGCTGGGGCAAAGCCCCTAGTCACCCATGTGACCACGCGGGATGTGCAGAAGTCGGCCGGGGGCTGGGCGCATATCGCCCGGTCCCCCATGTGACCCTGGTTGCGGATGTTGGAGCACGCGGGGGCTGGGCTGACTGGCGGTGCTAGGTGGGGGGGGCCACCGGCGGCGGTGGCAGACTGGTGGCCACTTAGTGGTGGGGCCTCTCTGCACTGTGAGCATTGGCGTGGATCCCCAAAATGCATTTTTTTAATTTTTTTCGAAATCCGTGCCTTGGGAAGCATGTCAAGGAGGCCGTACGGCTTCCCTGGCAAAAAAAATTTGCCTTCCGGACCAACTTATCAGAAATCGACCAAAAAATAGGTGTCCTTAGGGTTTTTGGCCACTGTAAATGCAATGGTGACCTCCGTTCATGCTCAAAATCCTCCAAAAAATAGGCTTCCCCCAAAGCTTCCAAAAAATCAACAAACATGAAACCCTCACAGATCTGGCAAATCATGACCAAAATCTGCAAAATGAAAGCCAAACCTGACTTTTCCCAGTGCTCTGAATCCAATGGTGAAGCCCAATCTGATCCAAGATGCTGCATAAATAAACGCAAGGCATGATACCCTCGAGGAACCCCGAATGAACTCTGCAATGAATTTCTCCAAAATTTGAGAAGGGGCTGCATGTCAAGGCTCTAATACCATGTTAGAAACCCTAGATCAGACATGCAAACCTAAACACCTTCCACAAAAGAGAAAACATAAAAAAGTAGAGCTTTGCATGTAATGTGCAAAATGATATATTCAGGAATTCAAAGATTACAATGAGATGATTTGCTTTATAAAAGCAAAGTATGCAACCCTAATGTTGACCTAAAAACAACTCAACTAAATAAAGCTTACTTATTAAATAAGTAAACTAATTATTACCTAAGTAAAGTTATGCAAGTGTAATTAAATATTAATTATAGTAACACTCACCCCAAGACGACTTAGACCGGTAACACGCTTTAGCCAGCGACTTCCACCTGGTATATAAAAATGGATATTTGGAGAAAGCCCATAAATAACGCTCACTATTTCAACAAGAAGGGCATAAATGGTCTCTCACCGAGTTGAATAGTGCCCCACGAATGGAAAGCCCTTACTAAACACCATGTTGTAGTTTTTCCAAAATCCTACCTATTTGCTGGTGCAGCAGGTTCAGACTTGTGAAGCCGTCTTACATATTTATGGTTCATGTGTGGAGATGAGATGTATTCCATGGGATTTTCATGGGTACAGTAGCTTGGCTGCCCTGTATAAGTGAGTGTCGTGGAGGGGAGCTAGTGGGGTCAAGCTACTAGTCATCCTCCTTGAATATGCATAGCTGGAGAAATCCAAGTAAGAACTCAGCAAGTATTGTCCAAAAAGCCTAGGTTGTAAATGTTTTCTGGTCTTAATAGTTCTATCATCACAAACTGAAAATACATTGATTTTTGTGCTTATTTTTGCTATATTTGTCAAAATACTTGATCAACAAATGGAGACAGTCAGAAAACAATCTTCAAAAAAATGCAACTATCAAATTGTGTCGCAACTGTCAATTTTAACACCGCATATGTCAAAATTACAACCGCAACTGATAAGTGAACCGCATTTGACTATCAACAGAAAACTTAGAAAATTGCAAATCGAGTCTGAAACATAACTATCTTTTTTGCTTCTATTTCTAAAGATCAACTTTGGAGAAACTGGAAAAAATTTGCTCAAAACCTTGCATTATTAGGTTTCATATATGTCCTAGTCATAGTCATCCTAAGTTGCATGCATTTAGATACTTCCTAGGAAATTGCATATAGCTGAATAGAACAACTTTCCACGTCATTGGATACATTCATGTTCCGATTTTTCTTCATCATTGAAACTAGTCACTTTAGTCCTATTAGTGAATCTTTTCAGCTCAACAGTCTAGTTTGGAAAATTCACCTTTTCAACTATCTTTGTCCTACAATCAGGTTCCTTGGTCAAACTCAAATCATTACATGCATTTATTCCATAGGTGGTAGGTTATACCCATCTTAGAATCATTTACCGTCATAGTCTACTCGAGATTTTGCATATTGTTCGTCCTACTATCAGGTTCCTTGGTCAACTCAAATCATTGCCTGGATTTATTCCATAGGTGGTAGGTTATACCCATCTTAGAATCATTTACCGTCATAGTCTACTCGATATTTTGCATACTGTCCATCCTAGCATAAAAATCATTTTTAGACATTCCTTATTTGCTAGAAAAATACCAAAAAAAAAAAAAGTTGCATTAGTATTCATTTTTTATATCCAAAAAAAAAAATCCCAAAAAACATAGACTAAAAATCATATCATTTATAGACTTAATTCCATATCATTTTCATTACCTTCCACCACCATGTCTTTCGTTCACCTTGATATGCTTGCTAGTCAAGTTGAATACCAATTACTTCACATGGGTCAATACCAACAAGCCATAGACTTCAAAAGAAAATTTATCCAATCCAAATCCCAATCAACTTCAACCCATGGTCAACTACCCACATATCCCTCTTATCAACAACCCATAAACTCTAGTCTTCCATCCATATACCCTCATTATCAAGAGTCTCTTAGCACAATCCATGCCATTAATCCACAACAAACATCCATTCATCATCCTTACCTTAACCTTGACAAGGAAAACCAACCTCCCACTAGTCTATTCCAAGCCTCCACACCCTATCCTAGTACATCATCTCTCAACCCGTTCCAAGCCTCCACATCCTATCCGAGTCCATCATCCACTAATCTATTCCTACTCACTCCATCCAAACCTACATTTAGTGATGAAAATGCATTTAGTCATGGTCTCCAAATTCAACTCCCATCTACTAAACTTGAGGATACGTGTCAAATGGAAAATCCAAAGCATGACATCATAGCTTCACCTTCATGTCAAGATCAAAGTAGTCCATCCCATGACCCTATGTTTAAGTCTATCCAAGAATTCCTTCTAGATAATCAAGGCATCCAAAATACACCTATCCTTGATCTAGATTCATTTCCCAACCATATCATTCAAGACAAACCCATATTTGATCAAGACACTACCATTGATCAAGAAGTCCAAAACAATCCACTTATCGACATTTATGCCATTCATGATCAAACATATGAGGTTGATTCTACCCAAACTTTGAACACTGCCATTTCCAAAAATGAGACACTTGCCTCCTTTGGAAACATAGATGATCTTCCTCTAGAATGAGAGTATTCAACACTAGACATATTTTCAAATGATCAAGTTATAGCTAAATTCACTAGACTCCATGATAATGACCATAAGTACAGTTTCTACATCGACATGGAAGCATCAATATCTTTTGAAGAACTATCAGAATATAATGTTTCACAAAATCAAACCAAACATGTTAATCAGAAATATATCCAACATGTTAATGAAGCTACAACATCTTATCAGATAGGATCATCTATATTTGTCAAAGCAGGATTTCTCACAGAATTGAAGATTCCAAGTAACAGTGTCTACATACACAATGATGGGCTAACATCTTATTTTCAAAACAAAAAATACCCCTTTGCAAAAAAAATCTGTCATAACATGCAATATCAAGGAAAAGGACTAGCCCTACACGAGCAAGGAATTCAAGAACCAGTACAACTTCAAGAAAATCCTAGACATCAGGGTCTTGGTTATTCATCAGTCAGAGAATCTAATGATGTTAGTGGTACCTCCTCGATATTGGGGAGAACTTTATCTGATATAAACATCAAAATGGGGGTCGTGAGTGGTTCTTACCATAAGATTGTTGCCAACACTCCTTCCATCAACACCATAAACCGTCATTCCAACATGAATCAACCTTCCATTTGGAACCAACAAAAAGAAAAAAATTATTACAAATCCAAATTTCATAATCAAATGTCAAAGGCTGTCAAATCATTCAAAAATCTGAGTGGACAAATGAAGTTAAAATGGATCCCAAAGAAAAATGGATCAAGCAAAGAAAATATTTCAAATCCAAAAGTCTATCAAAATGTGGAGCCACAAGAAAAGGAGACGCCCACATATAATAAATGTCCACCTCCTTCAAAATGGTCATCAAACAAGGCATATAAAAGTGTTGGTTCCAAACGCTATTCCAATCAAAATTCCAAACTCCGCCATCCAACATCCCAAGTTTGGAAAATAAAAAGTGATTCTTCTAAACTTCTAAACAATCCCCCCACATCTATCATCATTCATCATAATCCAACATCTCGTCTAAAGTCCAAAAATCCCATGTTACAAATCCATCAAATCTTGGCACCAACTCTTTATTGTAAGGACTTTAATGGCACTCTATCGTGGTGTGTGTATTTTGATAAGGCCAACTCTAGTATCAACAAGGGTCACAATGACATCAATCAGTTATATGCAAGTGTTATGATCTTAATAAGACAACTACTTCATAAAGGTCATTATTGGCATATCATGGCACTAGTATTTACATCAGCACCATCAATGGATTCAAAACAGTCAGTGATCATCTAAAGTATCAAGGCAATCCATAAAATACAAAAACAAAATTGTTACCCGAATGAAAACCTGGCAAACAGGCGTCTTGGTGAAACCAAAAAAATTGGAAAATAGTAAAGAGAAAAATTTCGTCCAATAGTGAAAACCATTTTTATGGCACTTTGGATAAGTACCATGATGAAAACTTGGCAAACAGGCATTATGTGTAAGAGAAATTATCTATGTGGATCTTTACACTTGGGGGAAATTTGTCTCATTTCCCATGCCTTCCTCATGACATTTCCATCCATCTATTTAATCCATATCATTTTCCTCCATTTTCCCACCTATTTTGATCTTGATAAAAACTAGGGTACAAACTAAATCATGCTTTTGGAAAACCCTTGACATGACTATCCTTTGGTCATACACTATCCATGAAACATCATGTCATTACCTTCATAGCTTCATTATCCATATCCGACATTGTCCTTGGAGACCAAATGATAATTCTCCAAGCCAATAATCCTTATGTCTCCTATCTTTTACCAAAAATCAATCCATTATCCTTTTATACCTATCACATGCCTTGGTTTTCCCTTGTCAACCATCTAAGGATTTTAATCCAACATCCTTCCATCATCTCATCTAGTCCTATCCAAGTCATTCCAAATGCAACAAGCCCAATCCATACAATCTCACTAGGCATTTTAACGTATCATCCAAAACATTCCTTGGCTTTCTTTCTCGCCTTGCTGCAAACCTTGATCCTTAAGTCACACTATCATTATCCTCATGTTGTTTCGGGATGTGTCCTTCCCATGTCAAACAACATCATCATCATCATCACCTGGTAATTGGTTTTCAGCTTGACTAGGAGCAAGATCATGGTTGTCCTTGGATTCTTGTGTGTAGGCACCATTTACATGCATTTGTCACAACCCACCATCAGAAAATATCCTAAAAAAAATAAAAAATAGTAGAAAACCTCAAAAAGACACTAAATCAAAACATGTCAGAAAATACCAAAAAACAGAGTCAAGTCAGCCATCTTAAGTCAGTCGTAGACATAGTCGAACTACATTGCCTCTACAATTGGATGTAGGCAAGGACATCAATCGATGTGCCCTCGAGGCATTAGGTCTGTTTGTCTAGTTTTTCATGTATCACACACATTAAAATCATGACTCTTTGTACATTCAAAGTCATTGGTCATGTCGAACTACAAGGTCTCTGTGTGTACTACATAGACAAGGCTAATCAATCAAGGAATCAAAACAAGTCATGCATCAACAAGGAAAAATATCTCAAAGTCATCAAGTCAATATCAAACACATTGTCAAAGCGATCAACTTATGTCTTAGCAAGATATTTCTTTCTTGTCAACAGACATCGTCAAATTGTCATAGCCTCATGTAGCTTGTCACATCAATGTCATCAGGCTCCAATGTCTTATACGACACATGTCTTTTCTGAAACCAGGCTTTGTCATGCCTTATACAGATAGTCACCAAGTCGAAACTAGACTCAACGTCTTATTGCGGTATGTGTCATTCCTCACATTACACTATGTCAAACATCAAAAAATCAAACAATCACACAAGATCAAGTTTTGGCGAATACTTTTATTTGGCTTTATGACTTTATATCTTATTTTTTCTTATCTTTCTATCAATTTGTGAATCAGTTTGGTTACTAGCTTTCTCAAGGATATCCCTTGAAGGATTTACAGAAGCAAGGATGTCTCACGACTCTTTTTATTTGTCTATTGTCTGTCAACTGTCCTTTTAACTTTGGTTTTTGAGTCATGTTACTAGTTTCCTCAAGGATGTCCTATCAAGGATTTAGAGGAGCAATGATGTCTCATGACCCATCTTTTATTTGTTTGTTGTTTGTGGTTTGTCTCGACAAAACGACTAGGGAAATCTTGTCCTTAGTATGAGTTAAGACACTCCTTGTCTATGACTGTCTATTTTTCGCAGATGGATGACTTTGTACACTATGGTCTATCTCATATCATGGTGTGTACTATCCATTTGTGTCATGTCCCTCCCAATGATGATAAAAATCAAGCATAGCATATTTGGCAAAATATCGAGATTATATGTTTTCTCAATCAATCAAACTTAATTGTTTCTTACTAACATTTTGAAATCATCCATGCTAACATTTCTTCTTTTCTACATATTCACCACCATTATCTATCCATTTCAAGAGCACACTCATGTTCTTTGAACCCGCCTATTCTCTCGAGGGGGCATACCAATACCTCCTTGTCATCCTTCCTCGCCTTACTTTCACTAGGGCATATTTTCTTTGACACAACACTGAAACAACATTGTATCAAAGAGGGGTAAATTGTAGATACCGAAAATTGGTCTAAGCCTGCGAACACCACTTTCGACATAATTTTCTATCATCCATGGTCATGATTAAATAATTTATTATTTAATTACATTTTTCTAAACACATATTTCCTCTATTAATTAAATACACCTTTTAATTAATTCATTTATTCAACTTGATTAATTAAATAAATCATATTTATTTAATTATGTCGCTAACTAATTAATTCTTCCTTCTTAATTAAATAATTTATTATTTACTTACCCCTTTGTCATACTTCAACTATAATTAAATATTTATTATTTAATTATTCAATTTATCCTTTTCAATAGTCAAATTAAATAAATTATCTTTCTTTTATTTAATTAAATCTTTCATTTTCGAATGTTGAATTAAATTAACATTTTATTCATTTATTAATTATTTATGTCACATTCTTCTGTCATTCAACTATCTAATCATTCACTCACCTTCTGACTCAAGATCTATTTTTAAATCCGCCAGTTATCTTTGGGTTCGATATCTGGTCGTCTCTACGAGAGGACTCTCTGTCACAACTAGTCAGTTAACTAGTTTTAACTCATGTCCATGAATGCATTTATTAATTAAATATCTTTATTTAATTAATTAATTTATGTATGCATTCGAATTCTTCATCTTCAAGTTCTAACTTTGTCTTTGACATTCAAAGTCTATTTCTTCTATTTTCGAAGACTCTTAACTGAAGATTAAGATCTCGAACTCTTGTTCTTTCTATTTTTGAGTAGTCTTGACACAAGATTAAGTCCTTGTTCTAACTTAATCTTTATCTTTCAGTATTTTCTAACTCATGTTCTATCTGACACAGAACTCACATCGCATGACATTCATCAATCTCATCCGTCGATCTCTCTTTTAATCTGAGTCGATCATTCAAAAACCCAAAATCTATAAAATGGCTTGTCATTATCATTATTCCTCCTCCTGAAATCATACACTTTTGAGAAGAGACTTATCTTCGATATTTTTCTTAGACATTCAACAAGGTTATGCTTGCATCAATACTGAAAATATGAGGGCAAGAATACTGAAACAACAAAATGGAGAAGAGCAATCGAGATAATTTGAAGGAGTGAACACATATTCAGTGAGAGCTTTCCAATTGATTTATTTAGTTTAATTATGTTTACTTTCTTCGTTCTTTGTTGTTTTGATTTAGATTATTTGTTAGTTTAGAATTGATCGTTTTAATCTGTGTAGCTATTAGCATTAATAATCCAGAAAATCTACGTCTTACAGTGACATGTAGTGATTTTTGATGTTTGATCATGGATGGTTGGCCATATGTCTTTGGAGATGGCATTAACTATGAAAGATTAAGCAATTGCTCCATAGAATATTGCCCCATTCACTTATCTATCAGCTGGACTTGCTCTTGAATTTTTTGTGATAAAGAAGTTTGGGGGTCTGAATTGTCTGTTAGTTGAATTTCAACAAGATTTGTATCTTTTTCTTTATCCTTCTTCTCTACCCATTTGGTGATGATATTTGGACATTTTTCTTCATTTGATGACTTTGAACTGGATGCTTCCCAATTGTGAGGCACAAAGGTATCTTGAGATATTTTAAGTGTGTCACAATGATGAGGATGATTATAATCGGCAGATACAGTCACCTCCTATCCATTTACTAGGAATTTTAAGCATTGGTGATATGTGGAAGGTATTTCCTACATTTCGTGGATCTAGGGGCGTCCTAAGAGTATGTTGTAAGTTAAGTCTTTTTCCAGTACTTGACATGCTATGTGTTTCATTATTGGTCCCACTTGAATGGGTAACACAATCAGTCGCTTTGAAGATCTCTCTTCCTCATCATAGGCTTTTATGGTCATTTTCCTTCGGGAATCTATAGCATCATCGAAATACCCTAGTGCATGGATTAACTTTAGAGTACAAATGTTCAAACCAGCTCCCCCATCTATTAAGACTCTTTTGACACGATGATTGTGGATCAAGACTTCAATATGGAGTGCGGTGTTATGGGGATGGTTGAGTGAGACATCATCTTGTTCAAAGAATGATAGACAATGTGGTGTATTAAGATGCCCCACCATAGCTTGGAATTGGCAAACATCTATATTTTTTGGTACTGTAGTGGCAGCTAGTGCTTGTTCTAGAACCTCCTTATGTGATGGAGATAGTTTGAGGAGTTCTAGTATTGATATCTACATTGGAATGCTTTGAAGCTGATCGATAATGTTGTAATGAGATGGAGGTGGATATGCATTCTTAGACCCAACTCCCTTTAACACTACCTTGGATTGCCCCCTTGTCATTACATTTGTTGGTCGATAGTCCTGTTGTTCTCTATATTTTATAACGTTTATTTGGTTTCCAGGGACTTGTATGCTTGGGAGGAAATCCAAAGGGGTAGTGTCATCGGTTTCATGTTCATCCATGTTTTGGTCAATGGTATGATCACTCTCTACTTCGGTATGACAAAGGATCGTTTTATCATAGATATGATTGATATTTTTACCTTTGTTGTTTGTAGAAGATGATGCTCCTTTGTCATAGTTTGGTAAAGGTTCCTTGAAGGTTAAATGATCATTATTGTTTTGGGGTCCCTCTATATATACCTTGTTATTGTCGATCAGATCTTGAACTGCATGTTTTAACTCCATGCAATCATTATTTTTGTGGCCTTTATTGTTGTGGAAGTTGCAGTAATCTGCGTCATTCCACCATGGTGGTTTGACCTTTGGATCCCAGAATCTTGCTTCTCACATAGTGATAAGACCACTGGTGACTAGTTCTTTCATTGTTGATTCTAATGTTTGGCCTAAAGGTGTGAACCTATGCTGGTTTGATGGTTTTTGGTATGATTGTGGTTTTGTGATTTCATTGTTCTAAATGACATTTGACTTGACGATTTGATCGTTGTTTTGATTTTTTTTTGAAGTAGATACTCTCAAGTTGAAAACTGGTTTGGCATTTTGTAAATCACTTGTCATTTCATTTGTAGTCGTATTTCAGTTCTTTTGCCAAAATTTTGGTTTATCACTATTGGAGTACTGATTTGAGAAGTTTGTGTTATTTGATTTGTCATTGAAATGTTTAATAACCCCTCTTTTGACTAGCGCTTCTTCAATCTTAAGGCCATTTTCTATCACCTTTTCAAACATAGGAGGACATTGCAATTCAAGTCTATAACTCATCTCCTCTGTCAAGTTGTCAAAGAACAACTCCATTTTCTCTTCCTCAGGAATGGATCAAGGATATCTAGTGAACAATCGTCGCCATCTTTGTAGAAAGGAAAAAAATGTCTCTCCTTTGTTTCATGTTATATAGATCCTTTATTGTGACATCATGTTGGATGTTAAAAGAATACTAAGAGATGAACCTATTGACAAGTTCTTCAAAAGTCCTTATTCCTGGTTGTAATTTTGAAAACCATTCCATACATGAACCTCCCAAGCTTCTTGGGAATAATCTCATCAGATAAGTTTCCTCTTGGGAAAACTCTAGGCTCATGGTTTTGAATTCGCGGATATGATCGATTGGATCTGATCTTCCATTGTATTTGTCATAGTTGGGGAATTCACAATGTCAAGGAAAAGGTATCATATCAATTGTGGAGTCGAAAGGATAAGGAAAAATGTCTTGTACTGCATACCTTATGGTGTTCCCTTTTTTCATGTCTTTTATTTTTTGTTGTAATATTTGTATTTGGCATGTTAAGGCAACAACCAGATCTATACCTTGTGTGGGTCATGGTATTTCGGTTTCGCTTGTTCCAGGTGCTTCTCTTAAGCAATTTACGTCAAAGTCTTTGGGAAGCTTAGCACCCGATTCAACCAACATTAAGAGGTATTTCTCCATGTCCTGTTCTAAGATCTTTTCCATGAATTTATGGAATTTGGGATCCTATTGGGTTGTTTGTATGTCTTCTAGAGTTATTTCATTTTTTTCACTTTGATGCAGACTATTCTAGGGATTTTCTTCTGCCATTGTATTTGATGTTTCAAGTTCCTTTTCTAAGAGCTTCTTTTTTTGCAACCTAGTGAAGATTGGCATACAAGTTTTTTGTTCTTTCTTCCAAAATTTGATCTTCTATGTTGGAAAATGTCAAGTGAATTTTTAACAAAGTCGAATAAGATGATATATCTTATTGATAAGACTAGGTTAAAAATCCAATTACTATGCTTTGTTTCATGATGATAGGATGATAATATCCAGATGATGAAACTTTAGCATAATAATCAAGATTGTGTTTTGATTTGACACTTTATGATTTGCAAGATCTGTGTTTCAGTTGAAAATATTTGAAACTTGTATGAACCTATCTGATTTCGGTTTCTAGATAGTGATTCTAATAAAAAGGTACTTTTGTTTTAATAAAAATCCATGTGTAAATGATAGACAAACTGACAGATATGATTTGGAACTCTCTGTTTTGAAAGCGCTAAAACAGAGTTCAGATGCGGTAAAACAAGTGATGGAAGCGTTATTTCTCTAAAGTGCTAGAATAGAGTTCAAAAGCACTAAAATAGCTAATGGAAGCGCTATCTTTACATATGCGCTATAACAGTGCTTGAAAGCGCTGAAAAAGATGATGAAAGCACTAAAATAGTGATCGGAAGTGCTAAAACAGTGCTTGAAAGCGCTATTTTATGAAAGCGCTAAAATAGAGTCCCAAAGCGCTGAAACAAAATTCTAGAGCGCTAAAACAAAGGGGTGTTGTTCAAGACTCTTTATTGCAAAATCTGACTTGGCCTTGTGGCATATTCTATCATGGGTTGTAGGATGTAGGACTGACGTATGCATTGACTACGGTTGTGATATTGTGTGAGGGCTCTCCTTTGGAAGAAAGCTCATGAATAAAGAGGTTCTATAGCGTAATCAAGAGTATGACCTCTAGCAGAGTTGTGATACCTATGAATGAAAGTTCTATGTTGTAATAAGATCTTTCGACTTTGATATAAAAAAATGCCTTTTCCTCAAAAGATTTTGATAACCAAGTGGCCTCTTGGGTTTGTTGATTTTGATGTTTTTCTTGACAAAATTGGTTGATTTCCACTCTCGAATCATGATTTTTTCTGACTTGATCTGGCTTGTAGTTTTTTGGATGATTTTTTATCTGATTTGTAATGATTTTGTGAAAACACAGCAAGCAAATTGTAGAATAATTGTTTTAATATGAGTAAATAGTGTATATTCAAGAACCATGAATGGTCCTTATTAATTTTCATGGGTTTGCTTTGAAAAATGTACACAATTTAGACAGACTCACTCTTAAGGTCAAATAGGTCATCATTATACTCAACAACCCACATCTTAAAATTGCATTGATGCACACAGCCATGTCACCCCCTAGAGGGCGCCCGTGTTTTTGTCATTTTCAGGCGCATACTCAGAGTTGGATTTCTCGTCCTCTGAGCAATTGGCCCTTGGCAATTATATGGTGAGTGTCTTGGGGGAATATTCTTCCCTCCCCTTACATCATGAGTATTACAATGTCTGGTTACTAACTCGGCTAGATACTACACTATGGTTCGTAGATAGAGCTTCCGTGTGGTGCGGCAATTGATAAACTCCCTCAAGAGACCTCTCAATCTTTAGAAAAAATATTTTCGGGATGGTTATCTTTCTCACTACTGTCAAGTTGGACTTTCATCAACAACTTGCATTTTGATTAGAGTGGGTTGGAATCCTTGGATTTAGGTGTTCCCACTTAGGTCATTCCCGTAGGGTGAGTACTTTTTCCCACTACGACAGGCCTTCTAAAGGTTTTAAAAAAAGCATAAATTTGCATGAAAAGAAGGATGAATCTGGCACTTTGATCACCCAGTTAAGGGGAGAGCAGAAGCCTATTCACCACACAAGCGCAGCAGATAAATGATTTGTTTTAAGCCCAAAAGAAATAAATTTCTAATCTATGTGAAGATTTTGCTTCACAACAATCATGGTATCCTTTTTAATTGATATTGCAAAAGTGTGATGGCTACCCTAGGATTGATAAATTTTAGTCTAACTGTATCAAAATGAAATTCTGGCCGTGATCACATCAGTTCTAGATCAAAATTACAGAATCACTGAAAAAGTCCATTAAAGTGCCATAGTTTTTACATGATGCGCTAAAATCGAAAGTGCTGAAACAAAACATCAAAGCGCTAAAGTATTTCATGGAAGCACTAAATCAAATTTTTTGGAGATGAGTCATTGATGTGCTGAAATAGGTCATGGAAGCGCTAAAGTGGAAAGCGCTAAAAATTTTAACGGATGCACTATAGTATCACGAAAGTGCCGAAACAGAGCATGAAAGTGCCATAGTTTTCCACGGATGCGTTATAGTTTTTGACGAAAGCGCTATAATTTTTTATGGAAGCGCTAAAACTGAACACACTGGGAACCTGTATGACACTTTTCAAAAAAATGATAAAAATATGGGGTTAAAGCCCCATGGTGGGTGCCAAATTGTAAGTGTGAATAAGGTATAAATAATAAAACACTTTTTAATGAAACATTGTATCAAAGATCAACCTAATAATCTACTGAAAGCATCTCATTATCTCCTATCTTCAAAGATTTATTAAGATATTGTGCTCTCAGATTTAAATAACACTATAACTGTTAAAATGAAAATCTAAAGAACGAAATGATGTTGATGCAATGATGTGAAGCTATATGATAATACTAGATGATAAAAGAAACTAATATGACATAAATTGGCATGAAAACTGATAAATGAAGCTATAGGAGGTAGCCATGATATGAAAGCTAGAATGTGGGATGCTTGGATGCTAGATGCTTGAATTCCTGTAGAGTAAGAGTGTATAAGCTTGATAATCTGGATCTAGATCTTGGTTGAATGAAGTTTTATTTATAGAGTTTCCTAGCTGTAGAAATGCACAGAAATGGCAAAGAGAGGCTTGGATTCAATCTGGAGGATTGAATTGTGAGAGATGGGGGAGATTGAGAAGATTTTGGAGATTGTCTCTACCCATGAAAACACCAGGCAAGAGAAGAGGAAGGATTGATGGAAGAGGATTGAGAGATAAATTTGCAATTTGTCTCCAAATCTTCCCATGAAGTTTCAATCAATTAATTATGACATAATTTTGACATAAATTAGACATAGGATATCTAATTTGATTTTGAGAAAATATAGAGGAATATTGTTTATTCCTTTATTTAAATTAGCAAAAGAGAGAAATAATTTAATAAAACAAACTATAGAAGTTGTTTATTAAATTAAAATAGAAGAATATGGCAATTAATCAATAAAGTGTTTAATCTTTATTTAATTAATTTAAAATTGATGTAATAGAATAAAATAGGGAAATGATAATTAAATCAAACAAAGTATTTAATTTTTTTTATTTAATTAAGATGAGATAATAGAAGAAATAGAAGAATTTAAATGGGACGTGAACATGAACTATATAAATAAATATTTCTATTTATTCAAACAATAGAGGAAATTAGGATAATTAATCAAATAATTCGTATTTAACTAATCGGATTCTCCAGACCAATTTTAGATGTATACAATGCTAATTCTCAATTATAAAGCACTGAATAAGGTGACACCAGTTAAGGTAGTTTTTACAAAGGCTCACTCCCAAGTTTCTCACTGCATGGTGGCTCACTACCAATGGGCTCACTGCCCAAATACAAAACAATAGATTACAAAATAGTTTCACTGACAAAAGTGAACTGATGAAGTTGCATTTACATATGCATGAATTCAGTTTCGTTTAAGAGCATAATTTTTTTCCGCAGCAGATTCGGTTAAGAATATTTTGCACAACTTTCTACCAAAATAGATTACTCCTTCCTTCGCACTCTTCTATCTATTCGAACACATCATAATACTTCCATGCATCTATATCTTCAATCAAAAATATTTTCTCTATATATATGCATGTATACCCATAGAAAAAAATTAAGTCGTCCACATAATATTTTCATAATCTTCTAAGTCAGCCAACCACCATTTGAATTTAGATCACCACAAAACATGTCAGCATGAAGTGCAAGCTTGAAATATTCAATAAAACCTTGCACACTAACACCAAACTCAAAAGATAGGTCGCACATAAAGATCTTCTTACCATGTTACCAAGTGACCAAAAATAGGTCAAACATAAGATAACACAATCACCAAAATATAGCACATTTGAATTACATGAAATATATTCTAGATCTGATGAGAATTCCACAACCAAGACCAAATCTTGATTATCATTAATTTCAATATTAACCAGAGAAGCACAATTTGACATACCAAAACTTGTAACATGCAACATGAATTTTGGGTTAGCAAGGTTTACCCAAAGTAAGCTTTGAGTACAATAACCATCATCAAAGGTTTAGTCTTCATTATACTGCATCAACTAAATGAAACAGATGTCCCAAAAAGGAATACTTCCATATCCGGATCAAGGATAATCTCCACACCATGCAACATCATAGCATATGATAAGATGGATCAAGTATGTACATCATTTGGAGCACAACCTTCTGGATCCAAGGTTTTGACATCAATGATAATAATGCTAAATCATCTCAACAACTTCTCAATAGGGCATAACAATCACATCAGTGTTAGGATAAGAGGCCACTTCTCCCACTTCTTTTTGAGTTCCTACATTGTCAAGATCAATTCCATAACATGAATTTCCCTTCCAAAACTCTTAATGTTTCCTTTAATTAGAGAAATATCATTATAATTCCTATGATTAACATTGAACAATGTTAACCCATGGGAAATGTAGTCTTGTATAGACTTACCGTTGGTCAATTTAATCAGAGCACTATTAAATCTAAATGAGATTTTAAACTTACCATCTATTTTGTTCTCAATATTTCTGATTTTTTGCACCTTTTTATCTTTAATAGATTTAATAGTATCATTTTCTAATGAGATCCTTTCAATAGGTGTTTCAAAATTTATTTTAACTAGAGAATTGAAAGTGTCAAAATTATAATATTTTTGGTATCAAAGGTATCATTAAAGCCAAAAGGATCTTTAGCCAATAACGAAGATTTTTCTCCCTCTCCTTTATTTTTCCTATTCTTGTTTTCCTTTTTTTCCTTGTCTATCCTTTGTTTAATTTTATCGAAAACAATCTCCTACACATTTTTTACTCCCATGAAAAGTCTAGGGAGGGAGCTGGAAAAATTAGAAGAAACAATGTTCCTCTCAACAACTTTTTATGCTCAACACTTTATTGCTTTCTTCTACTTTGGGTAGAGCAAGATTCTCATCCCCATAAAAAATGGGTTCAGGCTTGTTTTCTATCTGAATAGAAGCCCATTTTCTACCACCTTCTAGAGGTAATATCATTCTTTCACAATTAGTTTTTGTACTATCCTTTTTTCAGATATCTTCATTAGGATTTGTTATAGTCAAGCTTTATTTATCATTATCCATAGCATTAAGAATTGAATTTTTCACATTTTCCTTGCTTTGTATTTTATCACTAGGGTTTCTTTGATTAAATTTAGGGTTTCCTACAATATTTTTACTATAGGGAAATCATTCCTACAATGGCCTTCATTTTTACAAAGTAAACAAGCATTCAATCCACCAAAAATTTCAATTCCATAGTTCAAGAATTTTCCACCTAATTCAATACCTTTTTATTTTGTGATATAAACTTTGGGTAGTGAGACTAGAGTCGATGCATCCATATGTAGAAGAGTGGCATTGGTCCTCTCTACTCTCATGACTTTACCCATGTGAGAGAAATTGTGACAAAAAATCTATAGTTGAGGGGGCACATTTTAAATTGTGACCCATATTGGATACGAGAGAGCTAAAACCATTTTGTTAGTTAGTTCTAGAGACCACTCTATGGCCCAAAAAATAGAATTGCTTATGGTCTAGAACTGTCTATCCACAATCTTAGTTTGGGTTACATCATCTTTGAAAAAAATAAAAAACAACCCTTTTTGTATCATACAATAAAATGAAAAATGAAACCCTAAGTTTTTCTAGACATTTTAAACCATTGATCAAGATATTTCCTTTCTAGTATATTTTCTTTATCTACTACAACTAGAAAGATCACAATTCCTTTTAACCTATTTTCTTCATTATTAATGACACTCATCATTTTAGCATTAAGGGATATAATAAATTTTAAGTGTCGAGACGAGATAACTCACCTTCTCCTCCAATCTCTACCCTCACCTCTTAGATACATTCACCATTAACTGCTAACAATTTAGCCTCTTCTGGAACTTCCACTGAATGTCCCAGAAGTATGTCATGAAATGTTTTTTCCTTTTTGTTGTCACTATCAATTTTTTCCCTTTCAAGGCCATTGGGAGGGTCGCTTTCAACTTCTCCCCCACCATTAATATAGGATAATGACCCTCCTTAGCATCATGAATCTATTTTATGGTGGCATATATGGTTATAAATCCATTTAGGGTTATGAATCTGAACAAAGAATTAGAAGAGGATGCAAAGAATGCTAACATAGTAAATAATTGAATACACTAGCCCAAAAAAACCTACCACAATTAATAGAGGATAGAAAATAGGTACTAGGAGAGTATTGAAAGGGAGATACAAAATTTTAATCCCCCACTCAAGGGCTTCCTACTAAAGCCAAGCCCTTGACCTCCTTCTATGCCACTTTCTCACTCTTAGAACCCTCATTCTAACATATCATCAAAAATCACTTGTGTAGAATCACTTGAGAATTCCTCAATTCTTTCTTTGTTTTATCTTTCCTTAATTATATGCACTTGATTTGACTTCAACCACTCTTGAGCCAGTTAAAATTCTTTCAAATCTATAAAAATTGCATGCCACTCCTAGCCATGAGAAAAAATTTAAACTACCTTCAAGCCCTCACTTGCTTCGATCAAAACCAAACCCTTTTCTTCAAATTTCATGGCTCCCACTTTTAAATCTGTAAAAACTTGAGAATCTACACAATTGTGTCATGATATGAATGACCTTTCAAGATAAATTACTAGCACTTTCAAGCAATGCATACCTATTGGACATGTTTTCTCTTCCCTTCCAAATCAAGAAGAAAAAGATATACTATGTCTTCCATCCACCCAGAAACCCTTCCTCCTCAAAGTATTCACATATCCATTTAGAGGATTTTACTCTGAATTCCCTATTTTGTTCCATGACAAAGCACATATACCAATTTTTCAAACCAAACATTCCTAAAAGGTGACTATAAACACTTAAAATAATTTATGATAGAAGTTCATAAATGTACCAAAAAGAATATGTTTGAATATAAATGAGAGACAAGAAGTTTCAATAGCTTTTCTTCTTAATCATTCTCGCTCTCTATCTACTTTAGGTGAGGGATTTTTTTGGTCTTTTTTTTGGTGGGCCTATTCCTCTTATGGGTGGGCTTTTTCTCTTGGGGGATATTTCTTTGTACATGGGTATCTCATCAGGCTTCATTTTTTAGACCCATATTTTCACCCACTTAAGTTATGCTTAAGGGGGTGTTAGTGTAGGTTTTCTATTTTAATTATGGTATGGGATATTTATTTTTATTAAACATATTATTAATCTTTATTAGTTTAATTATAATTATTAATGTAAGGACACATAGAACAATCCATCAGTTACATGTGTCACTCTCACCCACACTCAGTTAGTTGAGTCTCACACCCTCTTTTTGGATTTATATGCCATCTCTCATAACCTCTTTTTTGTATTTATTTGATTAGGTGTGTTGGTGATCTAAACAACTAGTCCCAAATCCCTAAGGTTTGATAACAATCCAAGTTTCAAGGGTATCAAACTTGGAAAATTATCACAAACCTATATTCAAGTTGGGTGGTTAAGGAATAATGGTTGAGGTAGGTAAGACCTCCACTTTTGGCTCTACAAGACCAACAAGGGTATTCCATAAGATGCTAACTTGATGATTTGAAACACTACACAATTTCTTACTACAAACTATACCCACTATACAATGTATCCCAATACTGGTACCACATTATACTTATTTACTAGTTTTGATAGGAAAGGTTGAACATCTTACTAATAGACAAAACACAACTTAAAGTAAAAATTTAAAAGGCTCTTGAATTTGAATAGTTTGGAGGATGTCCAAGATGATAGGAGATAATTCCAAATACAAAATAGTTCTTGTATCCATTGGGATATTGAGTCTCTGGATTCAATAATAGATGCAATAAATGAAAACAAGGTGATGACTTAATCAAGTCACCACAAAATACTATGCCTTTTATACTACAAAGGTAAGTCGATCTCTAGACATATACATTCAAAAAGATAATATATGGTTGTAGAATATTAAGAGATTCTACTTAATAATCCCCATGCATACCTATACATTTCCCTTAATATATTGAAAAGATACTATGCAAAAGCTTTGCACATATTTTACTAAATTTTGGCTAAAAAAATCAATGATACATCAAAAAAAGCACACTACACATGAAAGAAGACACATTTCTAAGGTTTATTCTACCTTTAATCATTCACACTTCAAGTTTACAAAATTTTATTACAAGCATATGATCCAAACAAGATCATTACATTACAAAATATTTGAAACCTAGGGTTTCCTATGAATATCTCTCTTATGTTGGTTTTGTAACTACTTCTTTCTCAAACATTGTCTGAACAAAAATCTCCAACCATTACAATGAATATAGAAATGCAATTTATACTTCTGTGAGTTGTGAAGGAAGATGGGATGAGGATAGAGCCTGGACCTTAGAAAATCACATGCAGACATGTGGACATCAAAATCTGAGAAGAAATCATTCCACACATAACCCAACACACACACCATGCCTCTCATTTATGAGCACACAAATCAAGAACAAAATCTCAAACAAAATCTATAGTAAATCACAATCCAGACTTGAACTCTGATAGAAATTAGTCTTGTGAATTATAAAGAAGCATGGGCACCATTTTGTCCCACCTGAATTTATTGATAAATTCCTTTAAGATCATCCTTGTAGCCCCAAAAAAATAAATTTGGCAATTGAGAAAGTTATTGTAGCATTAATGGAAAAAAATAGGAAAATAGCAGAAGATCACAAATTCCAATCAGATTCTTAAACCCCGATAGGATCCAATAAAGAAAGAAAAGAAGGGTGGGGGAAAAACTAGGAATCAAACTTGAACTATTGGGCCAAAATTTTGAAATTTTGAAATAAGGCTCAACATCCCAACAAGGAAGAAGGCCAGATTCAAGAATGGAAACTCAATTAGGAATTTTGGATCTCTAATCAAAAAATCCAATCAAGTCCCAAAACCTAATGAGAACAAAGAAAGAAGCAAAAGGAGATCGAGATTGAGTATCTCGAATGGATTCAAACCAGAGGAGCAAAGGTCCAAAAATCATGTTAGGACTCAAAGTCTTGATTGGATCAGAGAATATCATAAGAGGAAGGCTAATCGAGATTATGGATCCTGAATGGACTTGGACCTTAGGAAAATAGGTCAAAAATTCTTATCTGAACCTAAATTCCCCATCGAAAAAAGAAGAAGGGGAAGATTGGACTTGGAGCTTATTCCAAGTGCTTATTCAGGGTCTAAATCCTCGAAAGGATAGAGAGGGAGCAAGAAATAGGAAAGGATTCAAATTAAATAGAATTTAGTATGAAATTTTGATCATAACTCAAACTTCCAATTGAATGTAAGGAAAAAAGGATGAAGATGAAAATCAGGTACAAACTACTTTTTTCAACTTTCCATAAAGAGTAGTTTGTACCTGATTTTCATCTTCATCCTTTTCTCCTTACATCCGATTGGAAGTTTGAGTTCTGATTCTTTATGGAAAGTTAGGATGGAATGTCATTTGAGGTGCATTGGTGAAATTTTCTGGTAGATGACACAAACTGCATATAATATTCCTTAGAATGGTCCCTCCTCTAGAGATGAGATCAAGCAAGCATAAATTAATACCAGGTCAGTAGAAACACTATTGAGTGCTTGAAAAAAATTAGAAATGACAAATGTGATGGGATTGAAGACTACATATCAAATTTGGAAAAATCTGGAAACACTGTATGAAGGAGATGCACTAGTGAAAAGTGATAAACTACAAATTCTAAAAGGAAAATGGGAGAGCTTGAAGATGAGTCAAGATGAGAACATATTTTCCTTCTCGCATAAGATAAATGAATTGGTGATGGACATTAGATGTGTTGGTGGAACTATGAATGATGATGAAATTATGGCTAAGATACTTGGATTTTTGCCCCCTTCCTACAAGACAAAATCTCATGTTATTGATGAACTCAGAACAGTGACAAATATTACAAAATACATGTTGATTGGAAAACTTGCTGCATTTGAATTAAGTGAATTTGATGAGTCTTCTCTTAAGACTGGATCTTCTTTCAAGACAACTATATCCGGGAAAAAGATATATGATTCAAGAGAGAGTTCCCAGAGAACATTCAGATATGAAGATGAGATGAAGCAGATTGAAGATGAAGAAAGGGAATTGGAAGAACTGGAAGCATTGATTGTGAAAAGAGAATCAAGAGGTCATGTTAAGTACAAAGGAAAGTTACCTATTAAATTCTTTTCTTGCAGTAAGATAGGTCATTTTTCTTCTAGATGTCCTTAAAGAGTTTCAAAATATAAGCCTGAGAATACTAGATTTCAAAGAAAGTGCTATTATGCTGAAGAACGTGTAACTAATGAAGAATCTGATAAAGGAACTGGAAATGAAGATGAATGGGTATTTATTGCTATCAAATAAAATGGTTAGGTGTCCACTGAATCTGCTAGTAATGTAAATGTTGAGAAAGCTCTTGCAACCAATGTTGACAAGAAATATGAGTGGGTAATTGATAGTGGATGCTCACATCATATGACTGGTGACAAAATAAAATTTGTAAGCTTGGAAAACTATGATGGTGGTGTAGTGAGGTTCGGTGACAACACTTCTGGTGTGATTCATGGTAGAGGTACTATTTCTTTTGGTGGTAAGCACAATACTGATGATGCTCTTTATGTAGAAGGCCTAAAGAATAACTTGTTGAGTGTTGGAAAAATGGTAGAAAAAGCCTACAATCTATAGTTCAAGAATGGTAAGTACAGAATAACAGGAAGTTCAGGAAATATAATTGCTTTAGGAACAAATACAAAAGGTAATATCTTTCATTTAAGTACTTCTATTCAAACGTGTTTGATTGCTCAAATTGATGTAAGTTGGTTATGGCATAGGAGGTTATGTCATGTGAAATTTGATAACATTGTCAAGATAAGTTCTACTCAAGCATTCAAAGATTTACCTAAGTTAGTGAAGCCTACTAACACTATGTGCAAGGAATGTAGAATGGGAAAGTAAACAAGAAATTCCTTCTAGAGAAAACAATACAGCTCTAATGGAGTACTAGATTTGATACATACCGATCTATGTGGTTCTTCCAGAATCAGAAGCCTACAAGATGAAAGGTACTTTATGTTACTCATTGATGAGTATTCTAGAATGATATGAGTCGCTTTCTTGAGAGAAAAACATGAAGCACTAGAAAAGTTCAAAATTTTTAAAGCTATGTCAAGGAATGAGATAGGTCAAAAGATTAAATTTCTAAGGTGGGACAGAGGTGGTGAATTTACCTCACGGGAATTCAATTATTTATGTGAAGAGCACGGAATTCAAAGACAACTATCTACTCCCTGGACCCCTCAACAGAACGGAGTTGTTGAAAGAAAGAAAAAACCATTCTAGACATTGCTAGAACCATGATTCTGGAAGAAAATGTTCCTAATTTCTACTAGAGAGAAGTTGTAAGTACTACTGTGCATACTATTAATAGGTTGAATGTCAACGGTAATTCTGGTAAGACACCTTTTGAGCTATGGTTTGGTTATAAGCCTACTGTCAAATACTTCAAAAAATTTGGAAGCAAATGCTACATCAAGAGAGATGATTATATAGGTAAGTTTGATGCTAGAAGTGATGAAGGAATATTCCTAGGATACTCTACTAAAAGAAAAGCTTACCAATGCTTTAATAAAAGGTTGAATAAAATAGTTGAAAGTACAAATGTTAAGGTTGATGAATATATTGGTAAATCATCTAGAGTTAGTGATTATGATTCAGATGATCAACATGATGATGATGACAATGATGCTCAGACACATAATCAACTTCAAATTGTTTCGATGAATCAAGAAAATCCAGAAGCAGAAACAAGCAAAAGTGTAGAAGAATGATCACAAGAACAAGAGGTAAGAGAAAACTTCAAAACTCCTATGTACATTAGAAAAAATCATTCTGATAGTCAGATCATAGGAGATAAAACCAAAGGTGTGCAAACTAGAAGAAGAATTCTAGAAGAATATTGTCTAATTTCTAAAGTTGAACCTAGAAATTTAAGCGAAGCATGCGAAGATGAACATTGGATGAAAGCCATGAAAGAAGAACTATTGCAGATACAAAAGAATAATACATGGGATCTTGTTCCTAGACCTCAGAACAAAAATGTGATTGGAACCAAGTGGTTGTTCTGAAATAAGCTGAATGAACAAGGTGATGTGGTTAGAAACAAAGAAAGATTAGTTTGCAAAGGTTACTCACATATGGAAGGTATTGATTCTGAAGAAAATTTTGCTCCTGTTGCTAAAATTAAGGCTATTAGACTACTTCTTGCTTATGCTACTTTCAAGAATCACAAATTTTATCAGATGGATGTGAAGTCGGCATTTTTAAATGGTCAACTAGAAGAAGAAATTTATGTTGAACAACTAGATGGATTTCAGTTGATTGAAGAAAGATCTATATGGACTAAAGAAAGCTCCTAGAGCTTGGTATGCTAGATTGGACAAATATTTATTGAAGCTTGGATCTAGTAAAGGTACTATTGATGGCAATTCGTATTTCAAGTTGGATGAGAACAAAGAATTGATCATTGAAGTCTTTGTTGATGATATTATCTTTGAAGGAGATGATGATTTGTGTATGAAGTATGCTGATGAAATGAAAAGTGAATTTGAAATGTCAATGTTAGGAGAACTAAAATTATTTTTGGGATTGCAAATCACTCAGTTAGAAGATGGGATCTTTATATCCCAGTCCAAATATGTAAAAGAATTACTGAAAAAGTTTGGCATGGAAGAATCAAAGCCTGTTGCTACACCTATGGTGACCAGATGTAAACTCACATAGAATGATGAATCCCCTAAAGAAAATCAAACAAGGTATAGATCGATGATTGGTGGATTTCTCTACTTGACTCAGACAAGGCCAGATATAATGAATGTTATGTGCATGGTTGCTAGATTTCAAGTTGATCCTAAAGAGTCCCATGTGACTGTTGTGAAAGGAATATTCAGATATCTGAAAGGGACAGTTGATCTTGTTCTTTGGTATCCGAAGAATGGTGATCTTACTCTAAGTGATTTTATTGATGTTGATTGGGTAGGAGATATAGATGACATGAAGAGTACTAATGGTGGTGCATTCTTCTTAGGTAAGAAGCTGGTATCTTGGTTAAGCAAAAGTCAAAACTCAGTTTCATTATCTATTGTTGAGGCAGAGTACATTGCTACTACAAACAGTTGTACCCAAGTACTATGGATGAAGAAAATGTTGAGAGATGTCATAATTGAGTATGAAGAACCTATTGCTATATTCTATGACAATTCAAGTGCCTTTAACATTTCTAAGAATCCAATATTGCATTCAAAGACAAATCATATATCTATCAAGTATCGCTTCTTGAGAGACAAAGTATGTGACAAAGAAGTCAGATTGGAGTACATACCTACCAAAGAGAAAATTACAAATATCTTTACAAATTTGTTGCCTAAGGATAATTTTGAGTACCTCAGAGGAAAGTTAGGGGTAATTTCCCCTCCTAATCAGAACTAAGATGCAGGTATTTGCATCAGTCCATGAATTCATTTCTATATCATATTCCAAATTGATGTTGTGGTGACTTCTACTCAATGGGAGTAGTCAGATGTTTTCAAGGTTGAAATTAGAGCATATGTACCCTTACCATTAATGTCAAAGGGGGGAGAAGCAATGTGAAAAAATGGGAAAGAAGAAGGAAACAAAAATTGCACAATCTCAGGGGGAGATTGTTGAAGAAGAGTCAGTTGGGTTGATGGTATTATTTTTCACATCATGTGTTGCCATCAATGCCAAAGGGGGGGATTGTTGGATGTTGTGGTAGTGTTGCTGATACATTTTTTTCATTGATTTCAACACTATTAGCATTTTAATCTGCTTAAGGTTGTATATGTCGAGGAGATTGAGAAAATTGTAAAAATTATAGTACATGCAGCCAATGGAGCTAAAGAGATTAGAATGTTGGAAAGCTCTGTGTGTTGAAGATCTGAAGGTGCACTTCAAAGGGTTTGGTGTTGAACCTATCTTGAATTTTGTTCAAAATTTTTAGTGGTGCGCATGAAGTTTTGTGGAAGTTATGATGATTTGTGTGCCTATAGTTATTCAATCTCTGTAGATGGTGTTCTTGAATGACATTGTGGTGTTAGCATGTTGTGGATCCATGAGGATTAATATTTTATTGTTTGGCATGTTTGGAGATGTTTTTTTGGGTCCTCACTATGTTATGGCCGACTTGTGTTGGTATGCATTGAAATTTATTCATGTATCAAGGCTGACAATAGTAATTTATTCTTTATTTGTGGCCGACTAAATAGTGGATGCAAAACCGTGTAGCGGATATATATACAAGATTATTTTCCTCATTTAAAGGTGTACTCAAGTGTACAAGTGATGTAAAAGTGTGAATAAAGGTCAGATCATTCAGAGGAGAGTGTGGAATAGTTTGAAGAGGTTTCTAGTGTGCCTAACTAGAGTTGTATTTGGGCTTTTGTAGAAGCTATTTTCTCAGTTCAAATTCATCAAATGGATTTAATCTGATTATTGTATGTAAGGTAGTGAGCCTTCCCTTTGAGTAGTGTGCTCTAGGTAGTGTGCCTGAATGCAAGTGCATTCTCTTTTATTCTTCATTATACTTCTAAAAGGGTATAATCTTGTGGACTAACATCTAGTGTGGTTTTTCCCCTAACATGGTTTCCATGTATACAATCTTGGTGTTCATGTGTCTTTGATGTGTTGTTCTTATGCTTGCACTGTTGATTATTAGATTTGTAATATAAGGATTGCTTAATGTTGTATAAAATTGATTTCAGTAACAATTGATTCACCCCCCCCCCCCTCTCAATTGTCTATCCTTGTTTTTCCAAAAGGTTCTATCTATTTGGACTACTGTTTTGGTGGCTACCTCTCAGGGGGAGTAGTTAGTTTCAAGTTTTTTCATTATGAGTATTTTGTTGTCAAGTCAAAGGAAGATTCAGTGAACATGTCTTTTTTTTTACTTTTCCATTGATGGAAAAGGGGGAGAGAAAGCTAATAATAGAAAGCATGTAATGAGGAAGATGACCTCCCTAGGGGAGAAGAAAAAAGGAAAATCTTCATAAGTATATTTAGAACTGGTATGGTGTCTTTGATGGTTTTTCACATCATGTGTTTCCATCAATGACAAAGAGGGAGAATGTTGCGAGAATGGAAAAAGGAATGAAAGTGTTGTCATTGATGTCAACTGGTCAACTAGTTATCTATGAGTTGTTGTTGGAAATATATGTTGAGGATATTGAGAAAATTATATTAAAGGAAGATTGCAAGTATTCAAGATGATGATTCGGTACTTGTCCCTATGGTTGTGCGGTTAAGATATGTTAGGCATGGTTTTTGAAGGTTGCTATATCTAGATTCTTGGCTATTGGTTCTTTGTGAAGTTTGAGTTGTGTTCACCAATTGTGAACTATGTTTTTTTGTGTTATGGTGGAGGTCTGAGAGAAATGTTGTTGGTCCAAATTTCTCTTTGATGAAGTCTTTTGACTTGCGGCTCTAGAGATAAGATGTTTTGATTGCATTGAAGATATTTTTGGTTTTTGGACGTTTCAAGCTTAATTGTTCTATTTTTTATATTGGTTTGTTCAATCATGTGTTAAGCACTATCTTCAAAGTTGATGAAGTGTGTTGGATCTATTATGGGTCTCGGTGAAGCATGTGTTTGCATCGCCCTCATTCTAATACTACCCTAGGATGCTTTGGTGTTGACCTAATTTGAATTTGAAGTTAGATGGTTGACTTTGTATCTTTCCAAGGTTGGAGATAGTATAAATATAGGATGAGCTAGCAATCAAAAATGTATAAGAGAAAAGAAGGAAGATATTTGAAAGAGTAGACATGACTTTGATGCTATTCAAAAAGTGTTTGTGAGTTATGTCTGTGGTAGATCAATGTGAAGCTTAGTGCTAAGTTTCTGGATGTAATGAGCAGAAGGAAAACTCTATCATTCATGCAAGTTGATTAGTGATTGTGGTGGAATATTTTGTTGCATTAGGGATTTTTTCTCTCTGTAACATGTCTTCTTTGTATGTCTGTGATAGTGAGTCCTCCAAGTTGTAGCCTTGTTGGATAGTGAGTCCTTATTGTTGGCAATGAGCCTTATCTTAGGCAATGAGCCTTATCTCAGGTAGTGGGCCTTTTTGTAATTAGTTTTGATATTCTCTATAGTGTGAGTTAATCCTCATCATGGTTTTTCCCTCATTGGGTTTTCCACGTAAATTTGGTGTAATTTTGTTTATGCATTGGATTTGAGTTTCTGCATTAGCATTTGATGATTAATCATTTAATCAATTTATGTATTAGTTCTGGTCATTGAATTGAAGGTTATAATCTATAACAAATGATTCACCCCCCTCTCAATTTTCCTATTCAACACTAACACCATCTTTCACCTTTTTGAAACCATGCAATTCAAAAAAATGATGTGAATTGACAATCAATCAATCATTCTTCACCACTTGTCTACACATCACCATCCACTCCTATCACTTCATACTTCACCTGGTCCCACCATACACATCTCAAGCACTATCTGATCAACATCCCTTGATCTCCACCATTGCCCGCTATTCTGTGAGACTAGACAAGGACCCACCACAAACACAGTAGGGAAGAGGGGAGGTTTTCGATCTTCAAGCCACAACCACCGCTACTGATCGTGTTGATGGAAAATATTTCACTCATGACTTAGGCATCATTAAAGTTGGAGAATATTTTTTGACCCGATATTACTAGGAAAGGGGGTCGATTACATGAATGACCCTAAGGGCTTAAGTTATCACTTAAGAAACCAGAAACCTCTAGTAACCAATCAACACAAAAATATAAACCTTGTGAAAATGCCATAATTCTAAACCTTAAGGTTTATCTTCCAAGCCCTAAATTTTTTTGAGGGTGCACATGAATTTTTTTTACTCCACACACTCTCAAGATCCCTTTTTGGCATCACTGACAACCATATTGCCAACACTTATGGCCTATCTACACTAGATGGTAAGCCCTTAAAAGTACCTGTTAATGCAATGTATCTTCATTGGTATCATGTCTAATTTTTTTTATGTGACATTCTTATAACACTCGGTCCTTAAAGGGTTGATTTTTTTAATCTTCCTTCATTAACACATCACCTTTGTGTTATGATGTATTTTTGAATTGTATATTTCAGCATATTATACAATTTGCATATCTCCATTAGTTAATTAATTTAAAATTAGTTTTTTGTATGTTTAATGTATAGTTAGTGAGCATAAGAGAATTTTTTATTTATTTTAGAAATAATTTTAATCTTTGTTCACTTTAAAACATTTATTTCCTTTTTCATTAAGTACATTTCATAGTTAAGTATATTTATTTTGCATTGTATGTTCAAAATCTTAAGTATGCATTGTTATAATTAAATGTAACATAATTATCTTTATCATATCATGTCATTTTATTTTATTAGCATAATTTTCATTAGATTTTATCTCATTAAACATGCATTATTTTATTCAATCATCATTGAATTTAATTAGACAAATAATCTATTTTGTTTCATTAAATCATGATAGCATCTAATTTAACATATGTAAACCACATCATAAACATACACGCATCCATAAAACATCAAAAACATGTGCATAGAACATATAAATAGTATCTCATATATGTATCAAAATTATACAATATCTATGTAAATATATAGTCACCACTGTCGCAAAATGTGGTGCATGTATGTGCCAAAAAATTAATACAAAAATTTACATCAAGGCACATGGGTGCTTAAGTTCTCTAGAGTTGGTAGATCCTCCATTTGAACATGTGGCTTTATCATAGAGGCTACTGAACATGATTTTTTCCTTGAAACACTCTATGAGGAATTCCACAATCCTCTAATCTCACCCCTCATCTTGTTGATCTACTTTCTAAGTATCATCTCTCGCTTGTGTGTTGTCGCTAGATCATCCATGATTTGTTGCACTCGTGAATTATTGAGATCAATAGGCTTACTAGTCTATGCTCTCTAAACCTTTTCTTGGAGGTCATTGACTCAGATCTATAGAGCATCATATTCCACCTTAGCACTTTCTACTCTCATCATAGCCAAGTCTCTCTTTTTTATCATAGTATGCACTTAAAAAACCCACTAATCTCAATGTCCTATCATCATGGCTAGCTTTGTATCCCACTAAATTTTCCATACTTAGATCTCCTTATAAGTTATTCTAGGCTATCTTATGGACTTGAAGATCTAGACATGATGTCCAATAGTTAGTTATGGCTTGTATGAATCTAGCACTGGTCCCTTGAGCTAAAAAACTAGGACAATATGTTGGAAAAACAAGGATAGACAACTAAGAGGGGGGGTGAATCAGTTGTTACCAAAATCAATATTATACAACATTAATCAACCTTAAATCTCAAATCTGATAATTAAAAGTGCAAGCATAAATCAACAACACATCAGAGACACATGAACACCAAGAATTTATACGTGGAAACCCTATTAGGGGAAAAACCACAGTGGATGTTAGTCCACAAGATTATACCCTGTTAGAAGTATAATGAAGAATAAAAGGGAATGCACTTGCATTTAGACATACTACCTAGAGCACACTGCTCAGAGGAAGGCTCACTACCTTACATACAATAATCATATTAAATCCATCTGATGAAGTTGAAATGAGAAAATATCTTCTACAGAAGCCTGATTACAGTTTCGGTTAGGCACACAAAAACATCTACACAATCTTCCACACTCTGCTCAAACTTATTCACACTCTACTCTGCTCTTGAATGATTTGAATTTTATTTTCACATGTACATATCTTGCATACACTGAGAATTTCCTCTAAATGAGGAAAACAAACACTTACATATATCCTCTACATGGATTTACATCCACTATTCAGTCGACCTCAAATAAAGAATAAATTACAACTGTCGGCCTCAATACATGAATAAATTTCAATGTGCACCAACACAAGTTGGTCAAAACATAGTGAGGATGCAAAAATACACCTTCAAACATGCCAAACAATAAAATATTAATCCTCATGGATCCGCAACAGGCTAACACCATCATGTCAGCCAAGAACATGAAAACTTGAGCACACATCAGAAAAAATCTCTGATCACTAACACTCTGATCAATACAGACATACAACAATGATAGAGTATGATCTAGACTCATCCATGAATGTCACAAATACATGCGCAACACATGAAATTACCAGAATTTCATCATCTTCATCCAAGAACACCATCTACAGAAACTGAATAACTGTAGGAACACAAATCTTCATAACTTCCACAAATCTTGATGTGAACCTCTAAAACTTTTGGAAAACATACTAGAAATATTCAGCAACAAACCCTTTGAAGCACACCTTCAGATCTTCAATGTACAAAAATTTCCAACATTCTAACCTTCTTAGCATCACTGGCTGCCAGCAATATTATTTTTACAATTTTCTCAATATCCTCGACACATACAACCTTAATCATCATTAATGTTAATATTGTTGACATTAATGACAACCACATATCAGCAATGCAACCAAAACATCCAAAAATCTCCCCCTTTGGCATTGATGGCAACACATGATGTGAAAAATAATGCCACCAAACCAACTAGCTCTTCTCCAACAATCTCCACCTGAGATTGTGCACTCTTTTCTTGTTTCCTTCTTCTCCCATGTTTTTCACATTGCTCTTCTTTTCCCCTTTGACATGAATGGAAAATGTACACATGCTCTGATCATATATTTGAATCATCTGACTACTCCCCCTGAGTAGCTATGAATTCGCGAACTGATGCAAAGACTAGCATCTCTTAGTTTTGATCAGGACGGGAAATCACCCCTAACTTTCCTTTGAGGTACTCAAAAGTATCCTTAGGCAATTACTTAGTAAATATGTCTTCAATTTTCTCCTTGTTCCGTATATACTCCATTCTAACTTCTTTTTCACTCACTTTATCTCTCAAAAAGTGATATTTGATGGATATATGCTTTGTCTTTGAATGTAGCACTGGATTCTTGGAAATATTAATGGCACTTGAATTTTCACAAAATATCGCAATGGGTTCTTCATACTCAATTCTAACATCTCTCAACATTTGCTTCATCCACAATACTTGGGTACAAATGTTTGTAGTAGAAATATATTATGCCTCAGCAATAGTCAATGAAACGAAGTTCTGCTTTTTGCTTAGCCAAGATACCAATGTCTTCCCTAAGAAGAATGCATCGCCACTAGTACTCTTCCTTTCATCCACATCTCCTTCCCAATCAGCATCAGTGAAAGCACTCAGGATAAGATCATCATCCCTAAGATACCAAAGACCAAGATCAACTATCCCTTTCAGGTATCTGAAAATTCTTTTCATAGCAGTTACATGAGACTCTTTAGGATTAGCTTGAAATCTAGCATACCAAGCACTAGGAGCTTGCTTAAGTCCATATAGAGATTTCTTAAATCAGTATACCATTTCCTTATCATCATTCAATTGAAATCCATCTGATTGTTCAACATAGACTTCTTCTTCTAGCTCACCATTCATAAATGTTGACTTTACATCCATTTGATAGAATTTATAATTCTTGAAAGTAGCATAAGCAAGAAATAATCTTATAGCTTCAATTCTAGCAACAAGGGGAAAAGTTTCTTCAAAATCAATACCTTCCATCTGTGAGTACCCTTTGCAAACCAGTCTTGCTTTGTTTCTGACCACTTCACCTTGTTCATTTAGTTTATTTCAAAACACCCACTTGGTTCCAATCACATTTTTATTCTGAGGTCTAGGAACAAGATCCCATGTATCATTATTTTCTATCTGCATTAGTTCTTCTTTCATGGCTTCCATCCAATGTTCATCTTTGCATGCTTCATTGATATTGCTAGGCTCAGCTTTAGAAATTAGACAGTACTCTTCCAAAATTCTTCTTCTATTTTCCACACCTTTGCTCTTGTCTCCTATGATCTGACTGTCAGCGTGATTTTTCCTTACATATCTGGGAGTTTTAGGATTTTCTCTGACTTCTTGTTGTTGTGTTCTTTCTTATGCACTTCTGCTAGTCTCTGCCTCTTGATTCCCTTGGTTCACCAAAATAATTTGAAGTTGATTTTGTGTCTGAACATCATTGTTATTATTATCATGTTGATCATCTTAATCATATCCACTACATTTGGATGGTCTAACAATATCTTCATCAACTTTGACATTTGCACTTTCAACCATTTTCTTTAACCTCTTATTAAAGCACTGGTAATCTTTACTTTTAGTAGAGTAACCCAAAAATATTCCTTCATCAATTCTAGCATGAAACCTTCTGATATCATCATCTCTCTTAATGTAACATTTGCTTCGAAAAAATTTGAAATACTTGACAGTAAGCTTATAACCAAACCATAGCTCAAAAGGTGTCTTACCAAAATTATTGTTGACATACACCCTATTAATGGTATACACAGTAGTACTTATAGCTTTTCTCCAATAGAAATGAGGAACATTTTCTTCTAGCATCATGGTTCTAGCAGTGTCTAGAATGGTTATGTTCTTTCTTTCAACAACTCCATTTTGTAGAGGGGTTCGAGGAGCAGATAACTATCTCTGGATTCCATGCTCTTCATAGAAATAATTGAATTCCTGGGAAGTGAATTCACCACCTCTATTTGACCTTAGACATTTGATCTTCTGACCTATCTCATTCTCTACCATAGCTTTGAAACTTTTGAACTTTTCTAATGCTTCATGTTTTTCTCTTAAGAAAGCAACCCATATCATTCTATAATAATCATCAATGAGCAACATAAAATACCTTTCACCTTGTAGACTTCTAATTCTAGATGGACAACATACATCAGTATCTATCAAATCTAGTACTCCATTAGAGCTATATTTTTTGCTCCAAAAAGAATTTATTCTCTGCATTCCCACCTGACATTCCTTGCACATAGTGTTAGTAGGCTTCACTAACTTAGGAAGATATTTGACTACTTGAGTAGTGCTTATCTTGAAAATGTTATCAAAGTTCACATGACACAAACTCCTATTCCATAACCAGCTTACATCAATATGAGCAATTAAACAACTTTCACTAGCAGCACTCAAATGAAAGATATTAGCTTTTGTCTTTGTACCTAAAGCAATCATATTTCAAGAACTTCCCCTTATTCTAAACTTACCATCCTTGAATTGAAGATTGTAACCCTTGTCTACCATCTATCCAACACTTAACAAGTTATGATTTAAGCCTTCTACATAAAGAACATCATCAGTATTATACTTACCACAAAAATAAATAGTTCTTTTGCCATGAATCACACCAAAAGTGTTGTCTCCAAATCTTACAACACCACCATCATAGTCTTCCAAACTTACAAACTTGCTTTTGTCACCAGTCATATGATGTGAGCATCTGCTATCAATTACCCACTCATCCTTTTCTTCAATTTTTGTTACAAGATTTTTCTCAACATTCACATTACTAGTAGATTCAGTGGTCACCTGACCATTTTCTTTGATAGAAATAAATACCCATTCATCTTCATTTCTAGTTTCTTTATCAAATTCTTCTTTAGTTACACCTTCTTTAGCATAATAGCATTTCCTTTCAAATCTAGTCTTCTCATGTTTGTACTTAGAAACTCTTTCAGGAAATCTAGATGCAAAATGACCTATTTTACTACAAGAAAAACATTTAATAGGTAACTTTCCTTTGTACTTACCATGACCTTTGCCTTCTCTTTTCATAATCAATGCTTCCAGTTCTTCTAATTCTCTTTCTTCATATTCAATCTTTTTCATCTCATATTCATATTTGAATGTCCTTTTGGAACTCTCACCCAAATTGTATCTCTATTGGTTTTTTCCGGATACTGTAGCTTTGAATGCAAATTCAGTCTTAGGAGCAGATTCACCAAATTCACTTAACTCAAAGGTAGAAATTTTTCCAATTAACATGTCTCTTGTAATATTTTTTACTATCTTGAGTTCATCAATAGCATGAGCTCTTGTTTTGTAGGAGGGAGGCACAAATCTAAGTATCTTAGCCACAATTTCTTCTTCCTCCAAGGTTCCCCCAACACATCTAATGCTCATCACCAGTTCATTTATCTTTTGAGAAAAAGAGAGGATGTTATCATCTTCACTCATCTTCATGTCATCCCACTTGCCTTTTAAACTTTGTAGCTTATCACTTTTCACTAGTTCATCTCCTTCATACAATGTTTCCAACTTTTCTAGATCTGGTATGCAGTCTTCAATCCTAACACATTTGTCATCTTTGAATCTATCAAAGCTTAAATAGCCCTGGTATTAGCTTCTTCTTGCTTGATCTAATCTTCAGAGGATAGACCATTCTAAGGAATACTATATGCACTTTGTGTAATCTTCCAGAAGCGTTCTCCAATGCACCTCAAATGACACTCCATTATGACTTTCCATAAAGAGTGGTTTTCACCATCAAATCTAGGACTATCATTCTTGTATGATGTCATCTCGCATAACCTCAAGCTATTAAGCTTCTTCAGAGGAACTAGCTTCGATACCAATTGTTGGCAAAACAAGGATAGACAACTGAGAGGGGGGGCGAATCAGTTGTTACCAAAATAGAACTTATACAATATTAGTCAACCTTAAATCTCAAATCTGATAATTAACAGTGCAAGCATAAATCAACAACACATTAGAGACACATGAACACCAAGATTTTATACGTGGAAACCCTATTAGGGGAAAAACCATGGTGGATGTTAGTCCACAAGATTATACCCTATTAGAAGTATAATGAAGAATAAAAAGAGAATGAACTTGCATTCAGGCACACTTCCTAGAGCACACTACTCAGAGGAAGGATCACTACCTTACATACAATAATCAGATTAAATCCATCTGATGAAGTTGAAATAAGAAAATAGCTTCTATAAAAGCCTAATTACAATTTCGATAAGGCGCACAAAATCTTCTAAACACTCTTCCAAACTCTGCTCTTCTCTGGAATGATTTGACCTTTATTCACACATGTACATCTCTTGCACACACTAAGAATTTCCTCTAAATGAGTAAAACAAACACTTATATATATCCGCTATACGGATTTACATCCACTATTCAGTCGGCCTCAAATAAAGAATAAATTACAACTGTCGGCCTCAATACATGAATAAATTTTAATGTGCACCAACACAAGTTGGTCACAACATAGCGAGGACCCAAAAAAACACCTTCACACATGCCAAAAAATAAAATATTAATCCTCATGGATCCGCAACACGCTAACACCATCATGTCGGCCAAGAACATGAAAAATTGAGCACACATCAAAAAAAATATATGATCATGAACACTCTGATCAATGCAGACATAAAACAAGGATAGAGTATGATATAGACTCATCCATGAATGTCATAGATACATGCACAACACATGAAGTTACTAGAATTTCATCCTCTTCATCCAAGAACACCATCTATAGAAACTGAATAATTGTAGGAACATAGATCTTCGTAACTTCCACAAATCTTCATGCAAGCCTCTGAAACTTTTAGACAACATACTAGAAAGATTCAGCAACAAACCCTTTGAAGTGCACCTTCAGATCTTTAATGTACAAAAATTTCCAACATTCTGACCTTCTCAGCATCACTGGCTGCCATCAATATTATTTTTACAATTTTCTCAATATCCTCGACATATATAGCCTTAAGCATCATTAATGCTAATAGTGTTGACATCAATGACAACCACATATCAACAATGCAACCACAACATCCAACACAATATCATTAATAGCTCATCCAATAAATTTGATCCCTAAAACCTACAATCTAAATAATCTCAGTAAACACTACAAAATTAAAACCTGGACAATCTCAGTAATCATGAAAAAATTAAAACTTGACATACATCAGTAACATTCATATCTATTATACATCATATTCTATTCTATATCATATAAATACATAAAGTAACCAATCTGTAACCTAGGTCCCCAGGCTACCGGTGTGGGTCTTGAGGTACAGGGAAACTACTCAGTGTCATGCTTGGCCCAATAGAAGCTATAAAGGGTGGTCTCGATGGTACTACAAATACAATTACTATGATCAAACCTACTGGGACTATTGGTACTGTTACTAGAGGGACTACTCTTTGGCACACCCTAGGCCTCTACTCCTCATCCCTACAACCTACTCTCCTCGCTCCTCCTCACTATTGGACTCCTCTCTTAAGCTCTAGGCACCAAGATCCCCTCTGAGGGAATCTAATAGAAAATTTGATACTATCCCAATACCCTACCACCATTTGATAAAGCCTTGTGTAACATCAACATATAGGATGGGGGTTGCATTCTCTACCTTGATATCTAGATTTCTCCATGTTCCATTTCTGATAGTTGGATGAGTGTGATCTCTTGCCTTGACCACACTTTGATGTGACTAAACGTAGGTAGGCACCATTAGTGGAACTTTTTGTTCGAGCTCAATTTTCCACATGACTCATCTATAGTAAAATGGCACTATAATATGATTGTATTGGCTTGGAAAATAATGATCTCGCTACATGTGTACCATATGTCTAGCACCCCTAGTCCATGGTCTTTTTATTTTGTAAGGATCCAATACAATGTTTCCACATTGCATCTGGTCCATAATATATCTCCAAAATAACATATCTCCAAAACTCCAATCTCTCACCAAGGTGTAGGCATGTGCCCATGGTGCATACTGGGAAATTTTAACAAGGTATCTTGTTGGCCTCATGCACATAATGTCATTGAAGGCCTAAACCTATAAGAGGGTGCATTTCATTAGGCTCCTTTTTTATCATAGTGTACATATCTCCCAAGATCATGATACAAGTGGGAAATCCTAGTTCATCCCCATACAAAATCAATCACTCTATCCTCAATCACTCTAATAGTATAAATGAGGACCCCATTGAGGGGTGTGCCTCATTCATCTATGGATACTCTCATCACAATGATATAAATTAAAATCCTCTACACTAACGGTATGAGAACAAAACCCTACTTGAGCCACCTCATATAGATATACCTCATAGTGTCAATGAGGATGACTTGACCAAGTGCATAGTGTTGGCCCTCCTCTACTAAGGCTAATTCCCTATCCTTCTCAATGACCAATCATTGACCATGAACTGAGAGTTTAAGGATGTGATATATGTATATGAGTCTAATACTCATCTCCCTTGTAGGGAGATAAAGAGTGTGTTGGCAACACAAGGGCAGAAAACTAAGAGGGGGGCTGAATCAATTGTCATAGAAACTATAATTATTGAATGTATTCTTAGATCTTATAACTAAGCATGAAATAAAAAACCATCACAACATCATAAACACACACAACACCAAGATTTTTGCATGGAAACCTTATTTGGGGAAAAACCATGGTGGAGGTTAATCCACAAGTTTATACTCTATTAAAAGTATAGAAAATGGGGAATGCACACTACCTAGAGCTCACTGCTCAATTACAAAAAGGCTTATTGCCCTTGAAGGAAGACACACTGTCTTATAGTTGCATTCTGATTAAATCATTCTGAGAGATTTTAAACTGAGAAAATAGCATCTTCTCATGCTTGATTATAATTCTAGTTAAGCACATAAACTCTGCTCACTCTTCTTCACATTTTACTTTTTCCTTCGAAAGATCTAAACTTTATTCGCACATAGAATTCACACTTCACACATCTCACATTTAGTTTATCTCAAATGATGTAAACAATCACTCATATATATCCGCAACCAAGAATAACATCATCTACATGTCAGCTTCAATAAAATATAAGATGAATACAAACTATCAGCCCAAAACATAAATGATTATCAATGTGAATCAACCAATGTCATCCACAACATAGTGAGGACCCAAAAAAACATTCTCAAACATGAAAAATCTTCAATAATTATTCCTCAAAGATCCACAACATGCTACAATCACCCTGTTGGCCATGAACATGAAAAACATGAACACGCAAAATAAAATCACCAATTGCAAGCACAATTATCAATGCAGACATACAATATAGATAGAGCACGATCTAGAAAACATCCACAAGCATCATGAATCACCAAAGAAGCATCTGCAACAACTGAAATTACTAGAATTACATCACCCTCTTTCAGGAACACCAACTGAAGCAACAAAAAAACTATCAAAGCATAGATACTCATAACTCAATTGAATATTCATATGGATTTCTAAAACCTAACGTGGATAAACTAGATATACTCAAAAAAAAACCCTTTAATCCACAACCTCAGATCATCAACATATTGAGCTAGCCAACATATTGAACTTCACTTCACCATTAACAATCTGCAAGTTATTTTATTAAAATTTTCTCAATATCCTCAACATATACAACCTCTAATGCATTAATGCCAATAGTTTTGACATCAATTAAAACCACATATCAGAAACATCCAAAAATATCCCCCTTTGGAATTTATGGAAACACATGATGTGAAAAACACCATCAACACAATTTTTACTTGGCACTTGTTCCCCCTTAGATTTTCACTCTTCTCCTCAAATAATTCATAGTTTTTCACATGACTCTTCTCCCCCTTTGACATCAATGACAAATATAATTTTTATCTTTCTCCATACAAGCTTTAAACCACATTTATGAACATCTGACTACTCCCCCTGAGTAGCAGCCACCACAACATCAATCCGGATCAAGATATGACTATGAAATGCATAGACTGATGCAAGTCAATGCACCTTAGTTCTGATTAGGAGGGGTAATCACCTCTAACTTCCCTCTGATATACTCAAAATTATCCTTAGGTAAGGGTTTGGCAAAGATATCTGCAATTTTTTCCTTAGTAGGCACATACTCCAATCTGACTTCCTTTTCACTCACCTTGTCTCTCAAAAAGTGAAACTTGATAGGTATATGCTTGGTTTTTGAATGCAGCATTGGATTCTTATAAATGTTAATTACACTTGAATTATCATAGTATAGCAATAGGTTCATCATTCACCACTCTGATATCCTTCAACATCTACTTCATCCACAATAATTGAGTATAATTTTTAGCAGCAACAATGTATTCTTCCTCTATAGTAGATAAATAAATGGCATTCTGCTTCTTACTTAACCATGAAATCAGCTTCTTTCCCAAGAAAAATGTACCACCACTAGTACTTTTTTTTTCATTCACATCTCTTGCCCAATCAACATCAGTAAAAGCACTCAAAGTAAAATCATCTTCTTTAGGATACAATAGGCCAAAATCAATTGTTCCCTCCAAGTATTTGAAAATCCTCTTCATAACAGTCACATGAGATTCCTTACGATTAGCTTGAAATCTTGCAACAATGTGTATGACATTCATGATATCGATTCTAGTTCGAGTCAAATACAACAATCCACCAATCATGGATCTGTATCTAGTCTGATTTACTTTAGGAGAATCATCATCTTGTATCAAATTACATTTGGTCACCATAGGTGTACCAACTAGATTTGAATCTCCCATACCAAACTTCTTTAGCAGCTCGTTCACATACTTGGATTGGGATATAAAGATCCCTTTATCTAGCTCAGCAATTTGCAATCCTAGAAAAATTTCATTTCTCCAATCATAGACATCTCAAACTCACTCTGCATATCATTAGCAAACTTCATGCACAACTATCATCTCCTCCAAAAATAATATCATCAACAAAGACTTCAACAATCAAGTCTTTATCATGATCAATCTTTAAATACAAATTGCTATCAGCAGTGCCTTTATTAAATCAAAGCTTTAACAAATAATTATCCAATATGGCATACCATGCTCTTGGGTCTTGGTTAAGTACATACAATGCTTTCTTCAATCAGAAAACCCTATCTCCCTGATCAGTCAATTGAAATCCATCAGGTTTCTCAATATACACTTCTTCTTCCAATTCACCATTTAAAAATTTTGATTTGACATCCATCTAATAAACCTTGAAGTTTTTGTAAGCAACATAAGCAAGAAATAGTCTCACAGCTTCAATCCTAGCAACAGGGGAAAATTTTTCTTCAAATTCAATTCCTTCCATTTGAGAGTATCCTTTACACACCAGTATTCCTTTGTTCTAACAACTTCACCTTTCTCATTTAGTTTGTTTTGAAAGACCCATTTAGTTCCAATTACATTTTTGTCCTTAGGTTTAGGAACAAGAATCCATGTATCATTCTTCTCAATTTTTAGTATCTCTTCTTTCATTGCTTTCATCCAATGTTCATCTTTGCATGCTTCATTTACACTATTTGGCTCAGTCTTTGATATCAAACAATATTCTTCTGCAATTCTTCTCCTAGTTTGAACATCTTTATTCTTATCACCTATAATCTGACCTTCTGAATGATTCAATCTTACATACCTTGGAATCTTAGGATGTTCGTGAACTTCAGGCTCTTGTGATCTCTCTTCTACACTTTCACTAGTTCCTTCCTCTTGGCTTTCCATCACCAGAATGATCTGAACTAAACTGACATTTTGATCATTTGAATCATATCCACAAGTTCTATATGGTCTAACAATGTCTTCATCAACCTTAAAATTAGCACTTTCAACTACTTTCCTCAATCTCTTGTTAAAGCACCAGTAGGCTTTACTTTTAGTAGAGTAACCAAGAAAGATTCCTTCATCACTCCTAGCATCAAACTTTCCTATATCTTCATCTCTTTTGATATAGAATTTACTCCCAAAAATTTTGAAGTATCTAACAATAGGCTTATGACCAAACCATAGCTCATAAGGGGTCTTAATAGTATCACCTTTGACATATACTCGGTTGAGAGTATAAAAATCAGTACTCACAGCTTCTCTCTAGTAGATATGTGGGACATTTCCTTCCAGCATCATAGTCCTAGCAACATCTAGAACTATCTTGTTTTTCCTTTCCACACTCCATTTTGTTGAGGGGTCCATGGAGCAGATAATTGCCTCTTTATCCCATGTTCTTCACAAAAAGAATTAAAATAAAAAATGAATTCACCACCTCTATCTGATATCAGACATTTAATCTTCAAACCTATCTCTATCTCAACCTTGGCTTTAAAAATCTTGAATTTCTATAGAGGTTCAGATTTTTCCCTTAAGAAAGAAACCCACATCAATCTAGAATAATCATCAATGAGTAACATGAAACACCTGTCTCCTTGTAAACTTCTGACTCTAGAAGGACCACACAAATCAGTATGCACAAGCTCCAATACCTCATTTGAAAAATGTTGTTTTCTCTGAAACGAAACTCTAGTTTTCTTCGCTAACTGACATTCCTTGCATATGGTATTAGTAGGCTTTACCAACTTAGGAAGATTTCTCACAACCTGAGTAGAACTTATCTTGATAATATTGTTAAATTTTACATGACACAATCTCTTATGCCACAACCAACTTTCATCAACTTGAGCAATCAGATAACTTTTACTAGCACTCAAGTGAAAGATATTACCTTTTACTTTTGTACCTGATGCAATCATATTTCTAGAACTCCCCAATATTCTAAATTTTCCATCCTTGAATTGAAGATTGTATCCCTTGTCAACCATCTATCCAACACTTAAAATATTATGCTTCAAACCTTCCACATATAAAACATCATTAGTATTATTCTTACCATCAAAATAAATGGATCCTCTGCCACAGATTACACTAGCTTTATCATCACCAAATCTTACAACACCACCATCATACTTTTCAAGACTCACAAATTTACTTTTATCACTTGTCATGTGATGAGAGAATCCACTGTCAATCACCAATTCATCTTTTTCTTCAACTCGGGCAACTAGGTTTTTCTCCACATTCATGCAACTAGTAGATTCAGTAGGTACAGGATTACTTTCCTTGATAGCAATGAATACAAACTCATCCTCACTTACATTTCCTTTATCGAATTCATCATCTGTCACACCTTCATTGACAACATAATAACATTTTCTTTGGAATCTAGGCTTGTTAGGTCTTGGCTTAGGAAATCTTTCTGGACACCTTGAGGCAAAATGACCTATCTTATTGTAAGAAAAAATTTAAGAAGAAATTTCCCTTTATACTTACCTTCTCCTCTGGGTACCCTTTTGACAAGAAGTGCTTCCAGCTCATCTAGTTTTCTCTCTTTTTCTTCAATCTCTCTCATTTCCTACTCATAATTGGACAAGTTTCTAGAGGAACTTTCTCTCGGATCATATATTTTCTTATCCTTTTCGGAGGTAGTAGTTTTGAATGCAGATTCAATCTTAGGAAGAGCATCACCAAACTCACTTAACTCAAAAGCAGTAAGCTTACGAATCAACATTTCTTTGGTTACATTTTTCACAGTCTGGATCTCCTCAATAGAAACAACTTTTTGTTTGTATGCAGTAGGCAAGGATCTGAGAACTTTAACAACAATCTATGATTCTTCCAATGTTCCACCAACACATTTGATATTACACAAAAGTTCATTCACTCTTCATAAAAGTAGTGGTGTTCTCATCTTCACCTATTTTCAATGTTTAATATTTCCCTTTCAGACTTTGCATCTTAGTAATCTTCACATGAGCATCACCTTCATACAAATTTTCCAACTTTTTCCAAATCTCATAAGCAGTCTTTAGATCCATTACATTTTTAATCTCTAAATTAGTCAAAGCACTCAACAATGCTTCTTTAGCCTTGATATTATACTTTGTATCTTTAATTTCACCTGTAGTAGAAGAACCATTCTGTGGGATGATATATCTATTCTTTATAATGTTCCAATAAGGTTCACCAATGCATCTTAGATGACACTCCATTCGAGTCTCCCACAAAGAATAATTTGTTCCATAAAATCTCAGACTATCCTTCTTATATGTTGCCATCCTAGATCACCTCAAGCTATTAAACTTCTTCCAAGCAACCTGCTATGATACCAATTGTTGGCAACGCAAGGGAAAACAAATAAGAGGGGGGGTGAATCAGTTGTCACATAAATTATACTTATTAAGCTTATTCTCAGATCTAATAATTAAGCATGAAAGCAAAAACCATCACAACATCAGAAACACACAGAACAACAAGATTTTTTCTTGGAAACCCTGTTAGGGGAAAAACCACAGTGGAGGTTAATCCACAAGTTTATACTCTGTTAAAAGTATAGAAAATGGAGAATGCACATGCATTCAAGCACACTGCCTAGAGCTCGCTACTCAAATACAAAATGGCTTACTGCCCAGAGGAAGACACACTATCTTACAATTACATTCGGATTAAATCCATCCGAGAGATTTTGAACTAAGAAAATAGCATTTGCTCATGCTTGATTACAATTTTGTGTATCTTTCTCCATACAAGATATTAACCACATATAAGCAACATCCAACAAAGTGGAGGTCTTTGCATCCCACTTCTCCATCAAGGCCATCAACATGGAAAATGGAACCACATCTCCCACAAAATGAAAACCCACCATAGACTAACTCGTCAAAGGAAATTATGTTGTACTATTGTCAACTGGTCAATGTGGCTCCATAGTAGGGTAAGCATGGCTCCTCCACTATGCTCATGAATAGTAGGATAGGTCTGAACGTACTAAGAATAATATTTTAAATTTTATTCTTCTACTAAAATATTCTATATTCTACGATTCTTAAAAACATAAACCTTGTCAAAAAAAATCAAGACTGTAATATATGAAAATGAAACCCTAAGTTTAATGCATAAAACCTAGGATGAATCTCTTCCTTTTTCAAAGGTAAATTAGGATATAAACCAACAAGGTGTTTAGATTGACTTTCAACCATGAAGGTGAGTAAATCTGAATTGGGTCTAATCCTTTTGAGCCTTAGAAATGGACTGGGAATGATTTATTAAGATTGACCTAATTAGACTATATGACCTAATATGAAAAATATAATAATTCAAAAGTACACAAACTGAAATAGAAATTTGCAAGTGAGTCTAGCAAGTGTAGAATGATGTCTACCTATCATCAAAAGTTGGATCTAGCATGCACAAGAGGATTGATTCTCACAGGGGCATATGGGTCCTTGTAGGCCTTGTTTGTTTTGGTATTTCTACCTCCATAATAACTAGTAAAATTAATTGATGCAAGTGTGTGTGTCCTAACCTTAAGTGTTTCTAAGGTTGTTATGAGCTAAAAATACATAAAACCCTACTCAAATGTGTTAGAGAAGGATTTCTACATGAAAATGACAAGATCTACCTAGGGAGAATTCAAAAACCCTTAGGAAATCAAAAATATAATGATACCTTGCTTTAGGCTGCAAACAGGGGTGAAGCTTGAAGATGAGAACACTAGGAAATAAGTCATTATGTTGAAGGAAATGGCCAAAATCATCTCTCAAATCTAGAATCTAGCATGCTCTTTTATTGCCATCAATCTTCAATCATGACATAAGGCTTGATCAAAATCTACAAATGAGCTTGAAAACCTATCAATTCAAATATGGCAAAATGATCTCTTGATTCTCTTTTATTCTCTTATTGCTTTCTAGTTTGAAATGGTGAAAAACTAGGTATTTGTAGGCATTTATTTAATTTCCCAAAAATTAAATCCCAAAGCCAACATTTGAAATTTGAATGTTGAAATACCAACACCAACATGTTAAAAATTGGTCCTCGATAGAATAAGGGGACCCATATGCCCTATTTTTTGGGACACAATATATCGAGGAAAAAACATTAATTGATTGCATTTGTTCAATGCTTGTAATTTATTGGAAAATGATAAAATGGGCCTCATAATATATAATTAAGGGGATTAGGACCTAGTTAGGAGGTGTTAAAAATGCATGAATCTAAAGGTCACTAAAATAGGTCCAAATTAAGCATGAAATTGTACTATCACATACAAGGGAGTACAGTTTCCTACACTACAAGGATGTTAGCACTTCTATCAAATTCTAGCTCCCTAAATCAACGATAATGCATCCTCCATGTGCTAGCACATAGGATAGATGCCTGTGTGAGTTTTGGAAACCTACATGTTGAAAAAACACTAGCACACCCATTTGATGCCAATATGTTTCATGGGGTCCACAAGTCTGAAAACTAGCCAAAATTTGACAAAATTAATAAAATGTTTTGTGTATCTCATATTGTATGGTTCCCTCCTCTACCCTTGTGTGAATCTTGTTGATCCTGGATGGCCAAAATATCATGTTTGTGATGCATTTTCACTGAGAAATATCTTTGAGCTAGTTAAAATCTCTTCCATGAATAGTAAAAATGAACAATAAAAACTCAAGTTTTGAGTATATAGTCAAAAATTGCTAAAATTTGAACCAATTTTGACTATAGGTGAATTAACCATCCTATTTTTTCCCTTGTCAAATGCAGTTAAAACACAAGGGGGCATATATTCACCCTTCTTTACTAGTTTTTCCTCTAAAATTAATTCTCATGGCATTATTCTCTCTATTGTAGTTTCTATTGATTTCAGGGAAACTAACACACTTGAATTTTGTAGGATAATTTTTATGGCATCATAAAATATTGTAGGATTTCACATCGAATATTATGGTTTTTTGTCAAACTCAAACATCGTGGGTATCGTCATTTTTCTTGGTCGACTTTTCAATCCTCTATAGTATCCTTTTCCAAAGTAAATATTTTTTTCAAATTGTATCTACTTTATCATAGTTTATTCCTTTGTTTGATTAGCTCACTAAAGTGGGGGGAAAATGTAGTGTCAAAAATTACATACTATTGCAATTTCACATTGATGCATTGTTTCTTCTTTAATTTTGATATTTATGATAAATATTATATCTTGATTTTAAGGATTATGATTCCATCATTGAAAAAGATAAAGTGTTATCAACCTATGGTTTAAAAATCAGAAGAATTATTTTGGACTATAGTGTCATGTACAAAGGTCCGTGTGACATGCTAGAGTCCCAAGAATTTTTTAGATTCAAAAGCACATATTCCACAAGGATTGTTTATGATACATGTCATAATGCTTAAATGAAAGAATATTGGATCTTCCTATTTGTTTGAACAAAAGAAATCTTTCTTTTTTATTCTATACAACATGTTTTGTCTCTCAAGAAAGTGAAACTCTAACTCTTTCACTAAAGGAAATTATGTCAAAATATACTCAACTATCGAAGCTTTATCATAGCAAGAACTCAAACTCTCATAATCTACTTGTGTTGGTAATAATCCAATCTTCCTCAACTAGCTCTCATTGCAAGAATCCATTGTGAATCTTCAGAGAGGAAAGCCAAAGATATTGGTAACACTCTCTTTTATTACTTTTTTATTCTACATTATTAGAATAGTCATCTTTGAATCTTGATATATCATTTATCATTTACCAAAAAACATAGAATCTGATGGTGGTTTTCCCTGTAGACCAGGGTTGACACCATATCTATATTTTATCTTGTATCTTTATTTTTAAATCCTTAATCGTGTTAAGATTTAAGAGAAATTTTTTATCATTATATTTTTTTCAAATCCAATCTATCTATCTATGGAGGTTGAAAGATCAAAATGGGGGTTTGACTGAGGCAAGCCAAAAAATAGCCCCCAACATTTTTTCTATTTTTCCTTATATGCAGGTCAAAGCATTCTAGAAATTGTTGACGAACATTCTACAATATTTTCTAGTTGACTATGTCAAGATGACAACATGACATATTATAGTCCATGTTGCACGTTGGCATCTAAGGTTGAGAGTTTTCTTGTCTAGTACTAGGTTTCCCTTTGTCCATACTTTCACTTTCTATAATATTTAAGTTCTCAATTATCTGTAATTTATACAATTTAGCAATTTTTGTTTCTTGTTTCTAGTTATTGAGTTAAAAATTTGTTTCTTTAATGTAAATCAATTTTTGTTATTGTAAGGGGGGGAATAATATAAGGAAAAAAATGAATGAATTAAATAAATCAATTCAAAACAAGATTGTATTCCAAACCCATACTCATGAAATGTGAAATGTAAAGCAATGAATACAAATAAAGAAGCAACTAAGAAACTTAAATGAATTCAAAACAAACAATTCTTACCATACCATGTCGAAGTTGTATTCATATTGATGTTGGATTGCATTTGAATCAACATGAAGCCTCTATTTGTTATTTGTAAAAGCTTCAAAGTGTGTTAATGGTGATCAAAGATGTGTGTAAAATCTCTCAAGGATTCAAATTTAAATTCAACATGACTTCATTGCATAAAATCTATAGATTCTCTGATCGTTTTTTAGAATGAAGAGGGTTGCTTTATAGATTTCATGTTTTGATATGAACGATCAAGATTCAGTTGCAAATGATCTTGATCAAAGGTTGAGAACCACTAAGAAGAAATAGATTGGAAGGATTAGTGGAATTATATTGGAATGATTGGGGGGATTGAGGAATAGATGAGTTAGTGAATTATTTAGAATGAGAAATTAGGGGTAATGATTTTCTCAATCACAAAAGGGGTGAGGATAATTAATTAATTAAATAAATTAATTAGTATTTTAGAGATGAACGTGTAAGTCATGTTTGACTTTAACAAATAAAGTTGTATTTGTTTGTTGACTATAGTGAATGATTTTGAACAATTAATTTAATTATTAGAAATTTAGAGAGGGAAAGTGATTTAATTAAATCATTAAGTGATAACATTTTAATTGATTTAGGTGAATAGGGTATATTAGTGACATAATTAAATAATTGATGTTATTTAATTAATCAAGAGGAATAAAGTTAGATTTAGTGATATAATTAAATAATTGGTGCTAATTAATTAATCAAGAGGAATAAAGTTAGATTTAATGATGATGTAGTGAATTAATTAAATAATTAAAGATTACTTAATTAATAGAGGAAAATAGGTTTTTTGATGCATTTATAATGTGAAATGTGATTAGATTAACGATAATGATGTTGATAATTGAAAAATGTCATTCAGGATGTGTGATATCCATTAGGTCATTTTTACATGTCTACATTTTGCCCTTCGTTGATACAAAGTGCTAGTTGCTTTGTTTCAAAGAATTTGCTGTTTAGATCAAGATTTGAAAAAATTCATATGCCCCACTATGCCCCAACAATTAGTGGAAAGATAATATGACGCTGGGCACCTCGAGAGGTTGGCCAAAAAAAATAATTTTGTAGTTGATCTCGTGACAAGGTTTCATTGTAGTCTAGATGTGTAGAGGACAAAAAATTAGGCTATAGGGATCTCATTTATAGTTTCAAATGTTCCATGGTGCTCCTAATTTTAACTTAGTAGGGTTTCCAAGGTAAAAAAAATAGGGTTTGGGGGCTAAAAAAGGAATTTAGGGTTCATTTTTCCTCATTTGCACTCTTAGCCTTCACTAAATTCTTGCCTCTAGAGATCCTGCTTTTAAGATTGTCAATTTGTGATGCCAAGGATTCCAAGTGCCCCACACCATGTAGAGGTAGTGTGTGACTTTGGGAGGCCATTTGGAACAGGCATCGCAGTATGTACCACTTCCCTTCCAATTTTTGTCTTTTTTCATTTGTGTAATTAATGCTAAAAAAAAAAATTAATGATAGCGGTAATTTTGTGAATTTACCACTTTCATCTCGATTTTACCACTATTGTTCTATTTGTTTCTATCGCTATCATTTTTCTCACTTTCTATCATAAAAATTGCTCACTTTTGTATACCATTATCATTTAAAATATTTGCTTTTATTTTTCTTTTTGTAAAGTGACCACTCATGTAGAACTTATTCACTATTGTTTTTCTTGTGCACTTTTTTCAATGTAACTGCTATCATTTTTATTGACCACTATCATCAAAAATAGAGCTACTATCACTTTTCTTGACCGCTATTGTAAAAAAGTGATCGCTATTGTTTTTCTTGACCGCTATTGTCAAAAAAAGTGGTCACTATTGTCAATTTTGAATGATTTAGCCAGTTTGCTTGCAGTCTTAGGTTTATAATTTGATTTTCTAGCCAACTCTTTACATTGTGAGTTTCAGGTGGTTCTCAAACCATTATATTCTAGAGAGTGATAGTCATGACAGTTGTTTGACCTAATTACTAGTTTCTTCGAGGTGGAGAGAGATTTCTTGGATGTTGTGGGTTTGCGCTATATGTGTTATATGCCTAATATTCGATGTCATAGGGCAATGAATATCGCCCTTGTAGAGAGATGGCATTCAAATTCATCATCTTTCCACCTATTGACCGATGAGGTGACCATTATGTTAGAAGAGTTTTGGAGGATTCTTCACATCCTTATTCACGATGAGCTTGTAACCTATGATGTTCAATAGGGTACCTATTGTCACATGAAATTGTACCCTACTGAGCACGCAACCCAACATTCCATTGACACAATGGGAATGACCTCAAGGTGTGGTACCTTTGCACGTATGAGGTTGAATCTCTGGAGAAGGTTGACTTCATTTTTCAATCCTACAGTAATGTGTTGGTCCAACCCAACATATGAAATCTTACCACTAATAGCTGACAAGGGAAAAGGATTAGAAAGAATGCGTGAAGGGAAAAGTGGAGCTGATACACCAAGATGGAAATGGAATTTCTTCTTGACTAATATTTTCACAATACATCAAAGAAGTAGACCAAATAACTCACACAACTCTCTATTTGGTTGATTTTAGAGGAAAACATAGAGGTTAGGGTTTGACAAGGCACTGGAAGGAAAGATAATTTCTCAACACAGTAGTTGAAAACAATTTTAACACAATATACATGCATGAAAATGAAAACAAACAATCAAAAATGAAGGTAATAGAAGATTACTCATACATAAAAGAGAAGAGAACCAACAATAATGATTAGCTTCATTAATACAAAGGTGTATAGCCAATCTTTACAATTGCAGAGATACAAAATACAATACAAAAGAAAAACCCCAGAGTAGCTAGAAGAAGAAGAACCCTAAAAAAATGTACAAATGTTTCCTTTATAGTTCAGGCATAACTAAGATGAACAATAACTAACCCTAACCCATCTAGGGTTAGAAAATTTGAAGTCTGGGCATGAAAGATCTAAGCTAACTTGTCAAAATCATGACTAGGGCCTCAATTTCAATGAAAAGTCAACTAGTCACAATGAATGATCATGGGCACCCATACGTGTTGTGATAAATTGTGCCAAAAGGAATTTGAGAAGAACAAACTTGCACACCATTTGTTTCACCATAAAGATTAACAAGAAAAAGCTATGAAGAATCCCCATGAAATTCATAATTTTGGGTATGGAATGGTCAGAGGATGAGAAACAACAATAAATGGTAGTGGAATCCACCAAATCATCTAGAGAAGTCACCAAAATTCTTTAATTTTGTTCTTAAGCCCTAAAAATTCAAGCATGGCTATTGGGAAGTCGATACACATTAATGGTGTTTGCTGAAGAAACTGTGCCAATTCATGGAAGGTTGGGACCTCGGGCTCAAAAGGGAAGCTCTACAAGCCCATGAATTAAATAACCTAGACCCCCAAAGATAATTCTTATCATAATGTTGAAGGGAACACAAAACAGGTCCCACTGAAATCCCAAGTCTTGTTGATGTCGCCTTCACATCTTTGTTGGGTTCCACCAGTGTCACCATCCCATTGGGATGTCAAAGGGACCACAAAATAGGTCCCGCTGAAATCTATTTGTCACTTCGTTGTAGTGAACACCTTCGTAGATTGGGCCTCGACCCATCGAATGTTGGGCGTTGGGCTTGAAACTTACTATGTACTTGGAGAAAGGTGGAGGAAACTACGATGAAGGAAGAAAAGGTCAGGGGTCGGAGAGGAGGGTTACCTCTTATCGAGGAAAGGTAAGAGGTAATGGAGAAGGCCAAAGGCCGACTTCCAAAATTTTGACACAATAAAATTTCAAAAGGGAAAACATCGATGAGACAAGAAGATGTTAGAGATACTGAAGAAGAAGTTCCTTCAACATAGCAAAGCAAGCTTAGGTGATGATCGAAAGTCAGAAAAGAAAACATTCGGAGGTTGGAGGGAATCCTTACCTCTTACCTTTAAAGGTAAGAGTTAAGATGCAAGGGTGAAGGGTGAAGGATGAGGGTCGAAGAAGAAAAGTGTAATGAAGAGGAATGGAAGAGGGAGGATCAAAGGTCGAAGGCTGAAAGGAGAAGGGCGAGAAATGGAAGGAAGAAGAGATTAGGGAGGAGGTAAAGCGTAAGGCTGAAGGGAAAAACCCAAAACACTTAGAAGAAAAGGGTGAAGGAAGGGAGTGATGAAGAGAGAAAGCAAGCTAAGAAAGAGTTTGAAACCTCATAAATCTTGGACTTATTCAATTTTAGGAACCCCCAAGGAAAATTTATGCAAGATGGCCCATGTAGGATCACTCAGATTGGTTATAAATGATGAGTCATCCAAGGGTGGCATGAAATGACAACATTTTTGGTGAATTCTATGGGATGATTTCCTACTAATCATGTAGTCCAAAGGCCTTATCAATCCATTGGGCATGGGGTCCTAAGGGTAAAACTTCAATAGTTGAGCCTCCTCAGAGAAAAACAAAACACGTGTAACTACACTTGGAGGAAAGCATGGAAACTAAGAGCATACATTCCCTTAAGGAGAATGTGGGGTGTGAAAATACACTTCATGGACAGCACTAATATTTATAATATATACATGAAACTAACAGAAAGCAAGGAATTGAATATTTCTTCTATCATATATAAACCTTTTCAAGGATTTGATCTCCCTCAAGCCATAGTTGCAAATCTCACCTAGCTGCAACCACTGAAAGTTGCTGCCAACATGCATGTAACTGCATAAAATGCTTGCAAGGTGAAGGATCGCTTCATTATAATTTTTTCCATTGCAAGGGAACCATATGATGCAAGTGTTAGATTCATATAACACCGGTGCCTTAGTTGAACATACAACAGCAGGGGTGAAATTTGAAGGCAATTCAGCATCCAAGAAAAAACCTTTTGTAGAGGGAAGAGAACTCACCTCACAAAAGGAAAGGCCAATGTCACCATCATTGACCTCCTCAATGCATGAGCTGAAATAAAAAGAGAAATTTTTCAGCTCACATGGTGATGTAAAATATGCCAAATCTGATTTTTGATTTGCACAAGAAAGACCTTCATCATGCACCTCAAAAGAGAAACTTTGAAGCTCAGACATACAAACCAATTGAGCAATGAGAGCATCACTTTTCAAAAAAATGTGTGGTTGCTCAATGGTGGATTTTTCAATGTGTTGGTTTCATGTGAATCATTCTAACTCAGTCATACTATCCCTAATGCCAAAGATCACATCTTCATTTTGAATGAAGACCTTATATTCAACATTGCTACATCCAAGAACAACGAAAAACCAACAAACCTCATGATTAATTTTATTGATGCACACTTCATCAACACATACCTCAGATTTGTGAGACACTTCAAGGGAAGAACTAAATTCTTCAAGTTGTCTCTTTGTTTTCATTTCTTCTTTTTGGCAATAAGTTGCAACAGAAATAGACTCTTGGCATGTAATGGTTGCCATGTTCTCCTTTGTTTCCCCATTCTTATGTTGCTGCCCACAAAAACCCTCTTATGTGGGTGATGATTTGATTTTTAACCCTAAACAAAATATGTATATAACATCCCAAGAGAGGCCCTCCAACTCAGAATTGCAGACCTCAATAGATTGTGGATCTTTATCCACAATAATAGGGGTTAAACATGTATGTTGTTGCTGCTCCAAAACCATGGAGTTGTCTTCAACCATCAAGCCTAAACCAAGTTGTTCAGAGGCTTCAACTGATGTAGGTATATTTGATCTATCCTCTTCATCTTCAATAAAATAAGGAAGGGAATCGAATGAGAGGATTGACTCCTCTAATCTATCAATTATCTTTACCATTTTAATGTCTTGTTGCTAAAAATTTGTTTCATCTTGAATTTATTTGCAACAAACCAAGACACTCATTGTTTTGATCACATGAATGAAGGCTCCACAACAACAACCTCTTCACTCCTAGCCCAAAAATTCTCCTTCATTTTTTATTTTGACCAATTAGGATCCCATACCATAGGTCCACCCTTAAAGAGTGAAATAGGAAAATAGGGAGCAAAATGGTCAAAAAGGGCATCAAAACTCTTGTTGAAGCTCTAGAAGGGGCTAATCAATAGGAGTAAAAGGTTGAGCCTCCTCAAGGATAGGTTCTTCTGAGGAATGGAAACTCATAAAACTTAAGATCTCCAACATAGAAGATTCACTTGATGCCACAAGAGGTTGAATAGGAGTTTCAAGGGGCTGATTGGGATTCTTGAAACTAAAATTTTCTTACAAACCTCTTGCATAATAGGCTATTTTGGAGCAAAAGGAGGGCTAACGGGGGTTTCAAGAGGCTTGCTATATTTCTTGAAACTTACAAATTTATGTTTTCTTACCTACTCCTTAGTAGGATGTTCTAGAACTAGTGGAGGTGTTTGTTTGAAACTAGGCACCCAAGGGGCTACCTGAGTCTTGGGCATTTGCGCTAAGGCAAGGGAAAGACTGATTTTTTCTTGCCTAGCAACATCTCTTGTTGTACACTCTTCTTGTCATTTCCTTCTTTGTGCCTCCAACTACTACTCATACCTCCATTGAGCTTCAAAAATTTTCTACTATGCATAATGAGCTTGATGGAAAAACTCATCATGACTTGGGAAATAACCTTCTTGTTGCCCTATATAGGCTTGATTTTCCCACTCTTTCTGTTGTAAGTCAATTGTTGTTGCTCTTGTAGCTCAACAGTTTGTTCAAAGAGATCATTCACCATGGACATGAGTTCACTCTCATTTTGGGGTTAAAAGGAAGAACAAAGAGCCTCTTGTTGTCCCTAAATCTCACCCAACTATTTTTTGAAATCAAGCAAAATGCTTGTGATTTCTCTTGCACTTAAATTATCATAATCTCAGGGTTGGGTAAGAGATAAACCAAGAATATTTTGAAAATGGTGAGTCTCTTGGGGCTATTGATATGAATGTGTATGCGTCCAAGAAGATTGAGCAGGGTGGGGTGGGTGGTATGCATGTTGAAAGGGTTGAGAACCCACAATAACAGGGTTTTGTGGAATGAAATGGGAGGTACAACCAACCTAATATGGTTGATTGGGAGGTGAAAAGTTAGCATTATCATGATATGGTGGAATATACATGTAATTTCCATTATAATTTGACATATTTAAGCATAGGAAACACTTTGAAAGTTACAAAATAAGGGCAAAGGACTACCCAATCAAATATTTTGGGTACATACCAAAATTTCACCCAAAGATGGATATTGCAGAGTCATCAAGTGCTTATAGATATACCTCCAAAGGTTGATATGTTGAAGAACGCCAACTCCTTAACATAATAAAGTTGAACTGGGTTGCTTGAACTAGCATATTTTAAATGGAGTCACTGTGGTCTTCGAAGATTTTCCTCCAAAGGGAAGATGCATTGAATAAAACACCAAATTCTTCAATGGAGATAAGCTCATCCCATTGGGTGTGCCAAAAACTATTATCACATGAAATTGCACCCTACTGAGAACATAGCTCAACATTCCAATGATATAATGGAAATGACCTCAAGGTGTGGGACCTTTGCACCTATGAGGTCGAATCTTCAGAGAAGACCAACTTCCTTTTTCAATCCCAATGCAATGTGTTGGTCGAACCCAACACAGCAAATCCTACCACTAACAACCGACAAGGGAAAAGGGTTAGAAAGAATGCATGAAGGAAAAAGTGGAGGTGATAGACCAAGATGGAAATGGTACTTCTTCTTGACTAATATTTGTACAATACATCAAAGAAGGAGATAAAATAACTCACACAGCTCTTTATTTGGTTTATTTCAGAGGAAAACATAGAGGTTAGGGTTTGACAAGGCACTAGAAGGAAAGAGAATTTCTCAACACAATAGTTGCAAATAATCTTAACACAATATACATGCATGAAAATGAAAAAAAATAATCAGACATGAAGGTAATAGAAGATTACTCATACATAAAAGAGGACAGAACCAACAATATTGATCAGCTTCATTAATACAAAGGCATATAACCAATCTTTACAATTACAGAGATGCAAAATATAGTGCAAAAGAAAAACCCCAAAGAAGCTAGAAGAAGAAGAACCCTAAAAAAATGTACAAGTGTTGCCCTTATAGCTCAAGCATAACTGAGATGAACAATAACTAACCCTAACCCAGCTAGGGTTAGCAAATATGAAGTATGGGCATGAAAGATCTAAGCTAACTCATCAAAATCATGACTAGGGCCTTAATCTCAATGAAAATTCAACCAGTCACAATGAATGATCATGGGTGCCCATACGTACTATGATAAATCACTCCAAAAAGGACCTGGAGAAGAATAAACTTGCACGCCATCCATCTATCCATAAAGATTTGTAGGAAGAAGCCATGAAGAATCCTTATGAAATTTACAATTTTGGGCATGGAATGGTCAAAGAGGATGAGCAGCAGCAATAAATGTGCATGGTGTCCAACAAATTGCCTAGAGAAGTCACCAAAATGTATTAATATTGTCCTCAAACCATAAAAATTCAAGCTTGGCTGCTAGGAAGTCGATGCGCATTAATGGTGTTTGGTGAAGAAATTGTGCCAATTCGCGGAAGGTCGGGACCTCGAGCCCGAAAGGGAAGATCTAAAAGCCTGTGAATTAAATGGCTCAGACCCCCAATGATATGTCTTGTCAAAATGTCAAATGGAACATAAAATAGGTCCCATCGAAATCCCAAGTCTTGTTGATGTCACCTTCACATCTTTGTCGAGTCCCACCAGGATGTCAAAGGGACAACAAAATAGGTCATGCCAAAATCCATTCATCACTTCGATGTAGCGATCACCTTCATCGATCAGGCCTCAAGCTGTTGAATACTGGGCATTGAGCTTGTAACTTATTTCATACTTGGAGGAAACCGTAACGAAGGAAGAAAAGGTTGGGGGTCAGAGAGGAGGGTTACCTCTTACCGAGGAAAGGTAAGAGGTGACAGAGAAGGCCGAAGGCTGACTTTTGAAATTGACACTCAGTCAAATTTTGAAAGGGAAACCATCGGTGAGACAAGAAGATGTCAGAGAGACCAAAGAATAAGTCCCTTCAACATAGCAAACGAAACTTAGGCGATGAATGAAAGCTAGAAAAGTAAGAGGTAAGAGGCAAGGGTCAAGGGCGAAGGCCGAGGGTCAAAGAAGAAAAGTGTAAGGAAGAGGAAGGGAAGAGGCAGGATCGAAGGTCGAAGGCCGAAAGGAGAAGGGTGATAAATGGAAGGAGTAAGAGATCGAGGAGGAGGTAAAGGGTAAGGCCAAAGGGTGAAACCCAAAATACTTAAATGAAAAGGGTGAAGGAAGGGAGTGATGGAGAGAGCAAGCAAGGTAAGCAAGAGTCCAAAACCCTAAAATTCTAGGACTTAGTCAATTTTAGGAACCTAGAAGGAAAAATTATACAAGATGGCCCATGTAAGATCACTCAGATCAGTTAGAAATGATGGGTCATCTAAGGGTGGCATGAAATGACAATATTACCCTTGCCATACACCGAGTACTTGGTGTTCAATGGCTTCAAGTGGTAGACTCGGAGATAGACTTGTCTTCGTTTGTTGACACCATTGATTTGATATCCATGGTTTTGGTTGGCTTGATCACAGGACTTGTGGTGCCCAATTGTAGGGGTAGACATTTTCCTATTGGTTGGGGCATCTACATTGAGAAAATGATGGAGTATGGTATGAGGTATGTGTGGGCCCATGTCTTTTGGCACATTTGTATAGAGGCATGCACGAGGCTACTTATCGCGGTGGCATGGCTATTTTGACAGGTATGACACTTTTTCACATGTGGGCCTAGGAGAATATCCTATTGACTTGACCAGATGGTGTTTTGGAGTGGGATTCAAAGGATCCAACTCTTACCGATATTCATATTTCATGCATTAAACCTGGGTTGGCTGGTTACCCTACTAGCGAGGCATTTTTATGATATTCTTGCATTCATTTGGAGGCCATGGCTAGGATGTGAGGCCAAGCATGATGATATGGAGAAGTTTCCATATTATTGTCAAACATGATGGTTGATATGCCACATGAACAATTTTCTAGAGCGTTATCTTCTTGATAGGGCCTTTGTCAGTTTAGAGAGCGCCAAACACAGTTCCGTGATGACTATCATGTAGAGTTCGGGTGGACAACCCAAGAGGTCAAGGTATGGGGGTCATAGGAATCTTGTATTGATGTTTTTGTAGAGTTTTGATGACTTACCCCATTTAGATGGGGTTGGGTAGTGGGTTTGGTTGATCCTAGGATGACTTGGATTATGATCAATGGTGGGCTCACTGCATCCCATTGTGTTTTATAGATCCTGTTGGTGTTGGGCTAGTCATGGGATACGTCTAGTGTGTGGTCAAAATTATGGGGAGGAGAGGAGACCATCAAAGGTTGCAAATTATAGTTGATTAGTTAGATAGAGAATGAGGTCAAGGTGATGGTCATGATGTACAATAGCATGACCAGTAGCATCAGGATCAGCCTCATCATGACCAACAAGAACCCCAAGGTCCTCCTCCATAGATGGATGTAGTAGTAGTAGCATAGATAGCCCAACTAACTGTGGAGAGGGATGTAGAGATCGCATGAAGGTAGGCTACTGATGCATAGGTTGTGACATTTAGTTTTTGAGAGAGATGGCTTCTACAAAAGCGAGATGGGTTGAGGTAGGAGCTAGACACAGAGAGGTAGCATAGATTAGCTTCTGATATTTCATTAGCCTCTTCCATTCCCATGGCTCAGTATCAAGCTAAGTAGGATCAGCTGATGTAGTAGAGCACATATTATCAAACATTATATGAGGCTTTTGTTCCTAGAGCACAGAGGTGTCCTCACTTCAAATATTTGAGTGAGGCAATGGACGTAGAGTTAGGTGGATAGTCGATGAGACAACCACAACCATCTTCTATTATACTGCATCCATCTCCACATCAGAACTAGCATCACAATAGTGAGCAGGCAAGATCCCCACCTCAAGATGGCCAACAGGGCTAATTCTATTATGATCCTCACATATTGTACCACAAACTCATGTACACATTTGTATATAAATTCATCAAACCAACTGAGGCCTCGTATATACATATTTTTTTTGTATATTTGGATATCACACATGTTACTTGATGATGTATATTACATTCTCATTTTTGATGATATATGATGTATACCATGCTTTGATGTGGCTTATTATGTGTTATCAGATGATTACAGATTATTTTGGATGCTTATATGTATTTGATGATTTATACATGCTCATGTTTTGTACTTTTCTAATGTATTTAAATGGATAGATGTAAGATTCATATATGTATGTGATGGATGATGATACATAATTTACACGATGGATAATGAAATATGATATGTGATGATATATAATGTTCATGATATTTATTTACTAGTTTGTGGATGTAGGATGAGTGTGGCACTAATGATATTGTGATGCAGGATGGAGTTGTTAGTTAGAAGTGTTTTTATGATTTAGAGATGGATAGAAAATTTGATGTTGTTAGTTATTGATGAGTTTCATTTTGCTTCCAAAGAGACTTCATATTTTTAGAAATCCTTATTGATGTAGCAAACAGATATGATGCACTAGGGTAATAATGAACAATGTGGATTTATATCAATTGCATGGACTTTGACTCTAAAAACAAAAAATATTCTTGCTCATACTAGACATATGAAAACCCTGTTAGAGCATATGGGTGAGTTGTATCAAAAAAAATTGGACCAGTTACATAGAGAGGTATGGAGTACTTAACATGCAACTGCTACACGAATTTTCCTTAAAACATCTTCCACACACCAAAAAAATAAAGTATTCATCATGGTAGTATTACAAAACTATATAACAAATAGAACAAACATAAAACAATGATCAATATCTCCATTCCTTCCTCTCTAAATCTTTATGGATATCCTCGAGAGATCTTGGGAATGTGATATTTAGATAAATCAAAAGAATAAGATCATAACAAGATAAACAAAGATACATTATTACTTGCCATAGTTATTTTGATGTTTCATGATGAAATCCATTAATGATGTCTATTGTAGGAATGTTATATCCATTAAGACTCATGTTTAGGATTGTTGATAATGATTTTCAAACAGGTAGGGTAGTCTATGCTTAAGATTTTTTTTAACTTGATAGTGATCTAGTCGTTTCGAGCTTTACTTTGGAATTTTTTATTTTTATGTTTTTTTTTCTTGTTGATTGCTTTGTCAAAGGTTGAAGGTGATGATTGTTTATTATGAATGGAAAGTCTATTGTGGATAGGTGATCATGGAGATAAGACCTTTTGAGATTTTTTGAGTCATTTGATGTTGTTTGTGTTATTTTTGAGAGATTTAGAGACAAATAGGGGAACCTAAAGGGAGTGACCTAGTGCCTCGAGGTCTCATTGATGATGGCCTTTCCTACGTGATGAACATAGAGGCTCGTAGTTTGGCCATTTTGAGTAACAATGTTTTTGGAATTTTCTGACTTTTTACAAATGTTTTTTGTATTTTGATAAGATATTTGAATTTTTTTATTTTGGAAACCTATGGTCTCGAGGTCTCCTAATTGATGGAATTTCCTACATTGTACACATAGAGGCTCGCAGTTCTCTTCTTGTGTGACTCTATTGCAGCTCATCTAGAGATGACCTACAATGTTTGTAGGATTTTGATGTTTTTGAAAAAAAAATTGACTTTGTTTATTTTATGGATGTTTTTTATGTTTGATATTTTTGAAAATGATGGGATGTACAAGGATCCAATCTACTACTAGTTTTCAAGAATTTTCCCCCAATTTAGAACAATATTACATTCATTAGGGTAGATAGATGAAGATGGCATAGCAAGGTTCAACACTTGATCAATTATTGAGCAATGGTTGGATACACATTTTATTATGGGATGGATGGGGTGGATGATTTTAGATAGTGGTGATAGATAGATATGCAATATTTATTCAAACGTAGAGCCAGTTTGTTAGGCTTTCACTATAGTACCAATCCTAGAAGTGCCACAAAGTAGTTTTCTCTTAAAGGATGCTTTATTTCTCTTCATTATTTTTCTTGCTTTTTGGTATTTTTTTCACTTTTTTTAGCTTTTTTGATAGGGTATTGTGGTGCACTCAAGTATAAAACTTTTTGAGATGATTTTTATTTAGAGGTTCGGTTAAAGGTTCTCCTTTAAGTGTAGCCAACTGATATGACCCCGAGCCATAGCTTGATGTTATGATGAAAGGACCTAACTAGTTTGGTTCAAACTTCCCCTTTCCATCTTGATTTAGTTGGATCTTCTGGATTTATTTTAGTACTAAGTCACCAACTTGAAAGCTTTTTTTCTTGATCTTCCTGTTATAGCTTTGTTTGAGTTGATTCTAATAAACTTGGAGATGGTTTAACATGCTTAAACATCTTTCATCTAGAAGCTCTAACTCATTAAGTTTGGACACCTGATATTCATCATTGTTGACCATGCCTTTCAAGGATACTCGCAGTGAGGGGATCTCGACTTTGATAGGTAGGTCGCTTCAAATCCATAGAATAAGGAAAAAGGTGTGGAATTCATGAGTGTATGTATGCTAGTTCAGTAAGCTCGTAAGGTTGGGTTTAGCTACAAATGCTAATCACGTCCAACATCATTAATAGTCATTTTCAATATTTTCATAATGGTTCTATTGGATGCTTCATCCTGACCATTTCCTTGGGAATAGTATGGGGTCGAGAATCGGTGTTGGATGGAGAACTTTGAATAAAGCTCATGAACATCTTGGTTCTTGAATGGGGTATCATTATTTGTTATGATAATTTATGGAATTCCATACTGGTAGATCAAATAATTCAAGATAAACTTGGATATTTGTTTCCTTATGAAGTAGGTTAATGGAATGGCTTATATCCACTTTGTAAAGTACTCAATTGTAGTTATAATAAAGTTATGCCCATTGGATGAAGCGGGAGATATATTCCCTACCAGGTCGAGTCCCCACTACAAGAAAGGACATGGTGTAGTTATAGGTCTTAGCTCTTGTATTGGTGCATGAACAAGATCACTATGTTGTTGCAATTGGTAGCATTTCTTTGAGTAATGAATGGATTACTACTCCATTGAGGGCTAATAATACCCCTTTCTCAACTATTTTTGTATTAGATTAGTGTTGATGGGTGTTTTGGCACACTTTCTCAACACAGGTAATGCATAAGTGCATCACCTCTCTTGAAAGACAATCTTCCACAATCAAATTGCATAACACTATCCCAAGGTCTCTAATGTTAGGTCTTGATAGTGCTTGGAATATCTCAGTTGATTTATGTGATTTGCTAGAATCACAAGGCAGTCTTATGGATGAGTTACAAAGTGTGGGAAGTTGGGTCTACAAATGGAGTCCTTAGGATGGGAGAGTTGATGTGCATTTTCTGCAGGTTCAAACAACATTCTTAACTCCATTTTATCATTGGATTTAGCTTTACAATGTGCAATGAACCTTAGCATAGGTTACTTATTTAAAAAAGGAAAAAGGGAAAGGAAGAGAAGACGTTCTTGGATCTAAAACCATGAGTGAATAGTGATAATGGAGGTTGCTACAGTAGGAAAACTCCCTAAACTGAGTTTTACTTGGCCAAGAGGAACCTATAGTTACACAAAACCAGTGAAATCTTCTAAGGATTGCATATTTTCAGATTACACACACACATCATGCACATGCAATCGAACTAAGTTGCAGCAATAAAGGAATGAAGCTCAGACTATCTTTGCAAAGTGATTCATCATTAATGAACCACAAAAAGCATGAGCTGGAAATTCATCAAATACTAAAACAGCAGTCACCATTACCACTTCCATTCAAGAAACTGCAACTAAACTAAAAGGGGAATTAGAACCATGCATAAAAGATGAGAAAAATCAAAGAGAATAATCATAAAATCATGCAATTTTGTCTTCTATTTCTGCAAATTCCTTTTACACCAGCTCTCCAACCATTTACAAATGACAGGGAGACCCCTATTTATAATTTTCCAAAGCTTGAATGAATGGCTAAGATTGATTTACATTGTGTGGCCAAGATTTAATTGCACTAGGGCTTCACCTACCCCATAATATTCAGCAATTTAAAATACATCTTTTGTTTTTTCCCTATTTTGTCATTTAGTGCCTAGGTGTTGTAGCAATTTTGTCTTCTAGCTCATTTCCCTTTTACTGTAGCTGAAACTGCCTGAAAGATGCCTTCTACTTGATGGACTTGCAAAATTCTTCATTGGATCAAATGGGCCTATCAACGATTGAGATCAATGGATTGGTTGCCCCTGATTCGGGTGGACAACCCCTTAAAGATCATCATCATCTGGTGAAAATTAGGACAACTCCCTTATACTTTCTTCAAGGCCACCCCCTTGCATTTTGTCATTGACTTCCTTGGCACAGGCCTTCTTCTAATGCCAACTCTGTTGATGAGTGCTACGAGTAAAGGTGGATATAAAATGAAAGGTGGCAGGAGCTATGTGCTTTTCATTGTTCAACTTTCTCAATGGGTCTCCCTGATAGACCCATAGGAGGCTTCTTGAATCCTACATACATGAAGTGTCATAAGTGATTTCATACACAAATCAAGGAAAATGTTAATCAAATCTGCAAACCCCTTGTTAGATCCATCCATGCATCATCAAAAGATCATAATATTTAGTCTAAATTTCCATTAGCAGTTTATTGGAGGGAGTTTGGACGGTCTGAGCCCGAGAGGCTAGATTTCCATGGCCAGAATGTTGTTTTGAAAGGGCGAACAAGGTAGGGCAACCCGGATGATTTCTCCTACCTTCAAATTTAGGCAATTTGAAAATCCCATGGGGAAGAGCATCCAATTTCAATATGTGGGTCAAAGCTTGTTTTCAGATTGGGAGGAGTTTGGACGATCTAGGCCTGAGAGGTCGGACTTCCCTGGCTAGAATGTTGTTTTGAAAAGGTGAACAGGGCAGGGCAACCTGGATGATTTCTCTCGCTTTCAAATTTAGGAAATTTGAAAATTTAATTGGGAAGAGTGTCCAATTTCAATATGTGGGTCAGAGCTCATTTTTGGATTGGGAGGATTTTGGACAATCCGGGCCTGAGAGGTTGGACTTCCCTAGCCAGAATGTTGTTTTCAAAGGGAAAACAAGGCAAGGGAACCCAAATGGTTTCTCTCGCCTTCAAATTTAGGAAATTTTAAAATTTCATGGAGAAGAGCATCTAATTTCAATATGTGGGTCAAAGCTCATTTTTGGATTGGGAGGAGTTTAGACGATCCAAGCCCGAGAGGCCAAACTTCCCTGGCCAAAATGTTATTTTGAAAGGGAAAATAGGGCAAGGCAACCCAGATGATTTCTCTCACTTTAAAATTTAGGTAATTTGAAAATTTCATGGGGAAGAGCATCCAATTTCAATATGTGGGTCAAAGCTCATTTTTGGATTGGGAGGAGTTTGGACGATCTAGGCCCAAGAGGATAGACTTCCCTGGCCAGAATGTTGTTTTGAAAGGGCGAACATGGCAGGGCAACCCGGATGATTTCTCTCACCTTCAAATTTAGGCAATTTGAAAATTTCATGGGGAAGAGCATCCAATTTCAATATGTGGTTCAAAGATCGTTTTCAAATTGGGAGGAGTTTGGATCATCATTGGGGCCCCTGAAGTTATGAGTAGGGAAAGTTGTCTCGAGTTTGATGTTTGGAACCGCCATGGTGAGGCGAACTCCGGGGCTTAGGCACTTAAGTTTTATCGTTTTCTTCTCATGTGGTAGTGGGATGCGTGGGACCCAGAGGGTGGAAGATGGACGATGAATGGAGAGATAGCAATCTGGAAGGGAAGTTCCAGGATGGCGATGGAGGGAAGGAGTTCCGGAATGAAATTTCTGCAACTTCCCCAAACATAACGAAACCTTGGTAGTTCACTCAAGAACCAAAAAAAAATCCAAAATCTATAGGAAACTTGTCCCCAAAGTCAAAAATGAAAGAAAAAGTGAATCAAGTGAGCATGGATGAGGCCTGGAGAACGACGAGGCAATGAGCGAAGGGAAACCCGTAGGCGCACTTCTGCAAAAGCCAAAGACTTAGCGAGACTCAGGTAGGTGAATTTGGTTAGGGGAATTTCATCGTTTGAAGGCACATGACCAATTTAGGCACCAGGAAAGGGGCATGCAAAATGAGATAGGAGAAAAGCAGCCCATCGGGAGTGAAAAGAGGGGGTCCTTGCCCACGATGGGGCATGTGTGCAAAACATGAACAAAAAATGGTGACTCATTGGGGAAATGCTCTAGATAATTTTGATGACAAACTGGAATCACGAACCCAAAATCTCTAGTTTCGATCTTCACACTACTGAAAAACAAGCCAAACGCTCAACCAAAGGATCAAAACTACTAGTTAATCCAACCTTTAGTATGCTAAAAATCCAAGTGTGTGCAATTGCATTGATTCCCATCCTTTAGTTTCTATAGGAACCCAAGCTCCATCAAGTTAAGCTACGTAGTTTATTCTAACTCCAAAAGTATCTGGGACATTGCCTCCCTACCAGTCAGGCATCCACAGCCCCAACAAGGTTTTCATTGTGATTCTCTCAAACATTTCTCTACTGTCGTTCGGGCGTCCATAGCCCTAGTAGAGTTGCTCAAATACCCCTAAAAATCTGAATTTATTTTCTTTTGATTTTCAATATTGTGCTTTCTTTCTTTTGTTTCTATTCTTTTGATTTTTAATTTTCAATTCTTTTTATTTCAACCCGCAAGCATTGAAGCTCGCACTCAAGGCTGAGAATCACAGTGGTGTTGAACCATAATTTTATATTTTTCACTTAACTAGACTTCACAAAGGACCTACAATGACCTCCAGATTTTTAAAATATGTGAGAGATATAAGATTCCAGAATACATCAGAATCAGACCAACCAATGACTTATCCTCTTTGAATAAAACACCTAGATCACTTGACACTAACAGAAGATCCTCACCATCCACTCTGAAAAACTTGATTAGAGTTTGATGAAGAAATACATAGAACAACTCCACGTGATAAGTATGGTTGTTGTGTGCACAAATGTGCCCAGCCAAAAGCAAAGGGACCTCGAGCAAAGTAGTGGCAAAGCATCAACAAAACAGAAGCAAAGTGAATGGAAAGCAAACACCAAAACTAACCAAAGTGGGGAAGTGAAAGAAAACAATGAAGAAACTACTATAAAGCAAGAAACCTACAGTAAACCAACTAACCTAAGGAAAGCAAGAAACTAGAGTATTTACAGGAAACCTACACTACTCAAAACTGAGCTATGTACAAAGAGATATTTACAAAGCACTATGTTCAGGTGAGGTAAACTGACATCAACACTCATTGGATTTTGCAGCGCATGCACAAGAAAATGGGAAATCATTATTGTTCTTAACCATGCAAATTTATCTTTATATTCTGAAAAAAATTCAACATTGCAGCACTCAAATTCAGTCACCCGGTCGGGGAAAATCAGCAATTAAGGAGGCTTGCTAAACCCATGGTTAATCCAAAAACACTTTTGTCTCCCCTCATTCCCATAATCAAAATGATAAGTGCAGCTATGACATTTAATAGGAGCAAGGAAGGATAGAACCTAGATTAAGTTGTGCAATTGTGGCAGTGTTTGACAGTCGAGAGCAAGCACTGCATCATGAGTCTTTGCATCAACAACCTCCAACAGGCATGGTGGAGGGTGCAACATTTCAAGCACCAAGCCTGCATAGGGTAGGGAGAACGGGGCAGAAAACAGTTCTTCCACGTCTTGCGTGCGATCGATAATCCTTATTAGATGTTCTTTGAGAAGATACACTTCATCTCGTTGATCTTCTGCAAACCTAGTGTCCACTTGATTGTTGTCCTCAAAAGGTAGCATGCAGTCCCACTTCCTTTGCCAAGTGTTGTCCTTATTTATGTGGTGTTCAATGTCATGGTACAATGACATGTGTGAATCTTCCTTATTGCAGCCATCTGAATATGAAGGAGGATCAACAATGATCATGGTGGAAGGACTCCAAGTTGCATCTTGTAGTTGACTAGGTGCTTCATCTCTGTTGGAAGCTATCTCAGTACCTCGCCTTTGTCTTCTTCTCTTTGTTGTTCATGCACCTCATCATGATGTTCACTCATTTCCCCTTGTTCACTATCGCTATAGATAGAGAAGGAACCCCTCTCCAAATCCGAAAACTCTAGTGCATCACCATTTGGAGGCTCAAGGAGTATGTCTTCATTGCTACCGTCTTCTAGGATGTGCTCTTCCTCGGCATGACCATACCTTTGCAGTATAGCTCCCAATGGAAAGAAGTCATCAATTGATGGCACCTCATCAAGGGGACTAAAATCCACTATGCAATCTCTCTCCAAGGACTTGTCATAAAGCCTATTGTCCATGGTGCACAAATTCTCTTAAAGAGGGAGAAATTCTTCACTAGTGCATACCCTTCTTGTTTGATCTAATTCATCACTCGAAAGCTCAAGATTGTATTTTTGTCCTTCTTCTTTTGGTGTCCCAACATCCTCTTGAGGACTACCTTCATCTAGGTTGTCACTTGGCTTGGGCTCTTGATCCTCACATTCCATCCTTGAAGCAATTGCAGGAAGTGGTGTGCTTGGCTGCCTTACTTGTTCTTTGACTTTCTTGATGGCTTCTTGGCACAGTCCGCATGTGAAATCTGAGTATGATGAATCATGAAGTCTGCACCAATTTGATAGTAGTAGCACCTCCAAATCCACTTGGTATTTCAACTCTGACCAATCCTTTGCTAATCTATAGACAAGTTGGTCATATCTTTCCGCTACTGGGTCCTCATCATCAATTGAAAAAGAAGCTTGATAGTAGACAGCTGTGGCGAGTGGTTTTTCCCACTCCAAACTTTCATTTTCAGATTCTCAATCATTGTCATTGATGAAGGAGAGGTCTTCTAATATACTTTCACTTATACTCTCATCATCATTTTCTGTTGTTCTGAAGTTGTCAACCTCTTTCTCTTGACTTTCAACTTCAGTTTTTATTGTCCTAGCATCTATTTCTATGAAGCTTCTTGGTCTGATTAGAAAGTGTTGTCCTCCAAATGCTAACAAATTTTCTACCTCATGGGATGACTCATCCTTGTTGATAGTTGGCTGCTCCAACTTTTCTGAACAACCCTTGACTTGTGTGATGATGTTTACACATGATGAACAAGTAAATTTTGAATGTGGTGCATTGTGAAATCTGCACTAGCTTAATATTAGTACTTCCTCCAATCTTGGTCCATCTTTGTTGCCCAAACATTCTTGGATTAGCTCTTCAAATGCCTTGGTTGCCATGATTGTCAATTCTTCCTTCAGGTCTACAAGGGCTAAAGGTTGATAGATTTCCCAAAAGGGAATTTCTCCCTACAAGACTCTTTCAACTCTATCCAAGAATGTTAGACACTCCATTTCATTATGCCTGCAAGTGCAATGGATCCTACACTTGTCTTCCAATGCAAACTGTTGCAATGGACTCTTAAATATCCTATTTAAATCTACATGTAGCTGACTGATGTTGATTTGCACGTGCTGCTCCATTTCAACTCAACTTTGTTTGCCTTTAAAATTTTCTGATTTTATGTTTCAACCTTAAAATAGATCTCTTTATCTCATATTTCTTCTTGAAAGTGTTCTTTTCAATTTCCAACTTTCATCTTTGTAGCCTCAACATTCCATTCCCTCCTTCTAGCGCCAGTTCTATTGATGGGTGTTTTGGAAAACTTTCTCAACACAGGTAATGCATAGGTGCATCACCTCTCTTGAAACATAATCTTCCACAATCAAATTGTAGAACACTATCCCAAAGTCTCTAATGTCAGGTCTTGACAATGCTTGGAATATCTCAGTTGATTTATGTGATTTGCTCGAATCACAAGGAAATCTTATGAATGAGTTACAAAGTGTGGGAATTTGGGTCTACAAATGGAGTCCTTAAGATGGGAGAGTTGTTGTGCATTTTTTGTAGGTTCAAACAACAGTCTTGAACTCCATTCTATCATTGGATTTAGCTTTACAATGTGCAATGAACCTTAGCATAGGTTACTTATTAAAAAAAAAGGAAAAAGGGCAGGGAAGAGAAGACATTCCTGGATATAAAACCATGAATGAACAGTGATCATGGACGCTGCTATAGTAGAAAAACTCCTTAAACTAAGTTTTGCTTGGCCAAGAGGAACCTACAATTACACAAAACCATTGCAATCTTCTAAGGACTGCAGATTTTCAGATTACACACACACATCATGCACATGCAATCGAACTAAGTTGCATCAATAAAGGAATGAAGCTCAAACTAGCTTTGCAAAGTGATTCATCAACAATGAACAACAAAAAGCATGAGCTAGAAATTCATCAAATACTAAAACAACAATCACCATTACCACTTCCATTCAAGAAACTACAACTAAACTAAACGGGGAAGTAGAACCATGCATGCAAGATGAGCAAAATAAAAGAGAACATCTGTAAAATCATGCAATTTTTTCTTCCATTGCTGCAAATTCTTTTTAAACCATCTCTCCAACCATTTACAAATGAAGGGGAGACCCCTATTTATAATTTTCCAAAGATCGAATGAATGGCTAGGATTGATTTACATTGTGTGGTCCAGATTTGATTACACTAGAGCTTCACCTAACCCACAATATTCAGCAATTTAAAATACATTTTTTTTCCCTATTTTGTCTTTTAGTGCCTAGGTGATGTAGCAGTTTTGTCTTCTAGCTCATTTCCCTTTTAGTGTAGTTAAACCTACCTGAAAGTTTCCTTTTGCTTGATGGACTTGCAACATTATTCATTGGATCAAATGGGCATGTCAACAATTGGCAACAATGGATTGGTTGCCCCTGATTCGGGTGGACAACCCCTTAAAGATCACCATCATCTGGTGAAAAGTACGACAACTCCCTTATGCTTTCTTCAAGGCCACCCCCTTGTATTTTTTCATTCACTTCATTGGCACGGGCCTTCTTCTAATGCCAACTCTGTTGATGGGTGCTATGAGGAAAGGTGGATATAAAATTAATGGTGACATGAGTTATGTGATTTTCTTTGTTCATCTTTCTCAATGGGTCTCCCTGACAGACTTGCGGTAGGCTTCTTGAATCCTGCATACATGAAGTGTCATAAGTTCTTTCATACACAAATCAAGGCAAATGTTAGTCAAATCTTGCAAACCCCTTGTTAGATCCATCCATGCATCATCCAAAGATCATAATATTTAGTCTAAATTGTAATTAGTAGTTTACTGGAAGGAGTTTGGATGGTTTGGGCTCGAGAGGCCAAATTTCCCTGGCCAAAATTCTATTTTGAAAGGGCGAATAGGGTAGGGCAACCCAGATGATTTCTCCCACCTTCAAATTTAGGAAATTTGAAAATTCCATGGGGAAGACTATCCAATTTCAATATGTGGGTCAAAGCTTGTTTTCGATTTGCGAGGATTTTGGACGATCTGGGCCCGAGAGGTCAGACTTCCCTGGCCAGAATGTTATTTTCAAAGGGTGAATAGGGCAGGGCAACCTGGATGATTTCTCTCGCCTTCAAATTTAGGCAATTTGAAAATTTTATGGGGAAGAGCGTCCAATTTCAATATGTGGGTCAAAGCTTGTTTTCGGATTGGGAGGAGTTTGGACGATCTGAGCCTAAGAGGTTGGACTTTCTTGGCCAAAATGTTGTTTTAAAAGGGTGAACAGGGCAAGGCAACCCAGATGATTTATCCCGCGTTCAAATTTAGGCAATTTGAAAATTTCATGGGGAAGAGCGTCCAATTTCAATATGTGGGTCAAAGCTCATTTTCGGATTGGGAGGAGTTTGGACAATCCGGGCCCGAGAGGTCGGACTTCCCTGGCCACAATGTTGTTTTGAAAGGGCGAATAGGGAAAAACAACCTAGATGATCTCTCCCGCCTTCAAATTTAGGAAATTTGAAAATTTCTTGGGGAAGAGCATCCAATTTGAATATGTGGGTCAAAGCTCATTTTCGGATTGGGAGGAGTTTGGACGATTTGGACCCGAGAGGCTAGACTTCCCTAGCCAAAATGTCATTTTGAAAGGGTGACCAAGGCAACCCGGATTATTTCCCCCACCTTCAAATTTAGGCAATTTGAAAATTTCATGGGGAAGAGCATCCAATTTCAATATGTGGTTCAAAGCTTGTTTTCAGATTAGGAGGAGTTTGGATCATCATTGGGGCTCCCGGAGTTATGAGGAGGGAAAGTTGTCTAGAGTTTGTTGTTTGAAACAAGCATGGTGAGGAGGAATTCTGAGGATGGAATTCTGAGGTCCGGGAGCCGGTGATGGCTTAGGTACTTAATTTTTATCATTTTTTTCTCATGCGGTAGATGGATGCATGGGACTCGAAGGGCAGAAGGCAGACGATGGATAGAGGGACAACAATCCGGAAGGGAAGTTTCTAGACGATGAAGAAGGGATGAAATTTTGGAATGAAATTTTTGCAAGTCCCTGAAACTTAACAAAACCTTGTAAGTTCACTTAGGCACCACAAAAACATCCCAAATTTATAGGCAACTTGTCCCCAAAGTAAAAAATGAAGGAAAAATTGAATCGAGTGAGGAGGGATGAGGCTTGGAGGACGACGTGGCAACAGGTGAAGAGAAACCCGCAAGGGCACTCCCGCAAAAGAAAAAGACTTAACGAGACTCAGGTAGGTGAATTTGGTCAGGGTAATTTGATCGTTTGAAGGAACATGACCAATTTAGGCTCCAGGAAAGGGGTACGCAAAATGAGATGGGAGAAAAGTAGCGAGTCGAGAGCGAAAAGAGGGGGTCCCTACCCACGACAGCATGTGTGTGCAAAACATGCACAAAAAATGGCAACTTGTTGAGGAAATGCTCTAGAACATTTTGATGATAAACTGGAATCACGAACCTAGAATCCCTGGTTCCAATCTTCACGTTAGGGAAAAACAAGCCAAACGCTCAACCAAAGGATCAAAACCACTAGTTAATCCAACCTTCAGTATGTTGAAAATCCAAGTGTCTGCAGTTGCATCAATTCCCATCCTTCAATTGCTACAGGAACCCAAGCTTCGTCAAGTTAAGCTACATATTTTATTCTAACTCCAAAAGCATCTGGAACATTGTCTCGCTGCCAGTCAGGCGTCCATAGCCCTGACGAGGTCTTCATTGTGATTCTATCAAACATTGCTCTATTATCGGTCGAGCGTCCATAGCCCCGGTAGAGTTGCTCGGATACCCCTAAAAAGATGAATTTATTTTCTTTTGATTTTCAATATTTTTCTTTCTTTCTTTTGTTTCTTTTCTTTTGATTTTCAATTTTCAATTCTTTTTATTTCAACCTGCAAGCATTGAAGCTCGCGCTTAGGGCTGAGAATCACAGTGGCACTGAAGCAAAATTTTAGATTTTTCACTTAACTAGACTTCACAAAGGACTTACAACGACCTCCAAATTCTTAAAATATGTGAGAGATATAAGATTCCAAAATACATCAGAATCAGACCAACCAATGACTTATCCTCTTTAAATCAAACACCTAGATCACTTGACACTAATAGAAGATCCTCACCATGCACTATGAAAACTTGATTAGAGTTTGGTGAAGAAATGCATAGAACAACTCCAAGTGATAAGTATGGTTGTTGTGCACACAGATGTGCCCAGCCAAAAGCAGAGGGACCCCGAGCAAAGCAGTAGCAAAGTAGCAACAAAATGAAAGCAAAGTGAATGGAAAGCGAACACCAAAACTAACCAAAGTGGGTCAGCGAAAGAAAACAGCGAAGAAACTACTCTAAAGAAAGAAACCTACAACAAACCAACTAACCTAAGGAAAGTAGGAAAGTGGATTATTTACAGGAAACCTACACTACTCAAAAATGAGCTATGTACAAAGAGATATTTACAAAGCACTATGTTCAAGTGAGAAAAACTGACATCAATGCTCATTGGATTTCGCAGTGCATGCACAAACAAATGGGCAGTCGTTATCATTCTTAACCATGCAAATTTATTTTTATATTCTAAAAAATTAAATTCAATGTTGCAGCACTCAAGTTCAGTCACCTGGTCAAGGAAAATCAGCAATTGAGGAGGCTCACTAAACCCATGGTTAATACATAAATTTTTTTGTCTCCCCTCATTCCCATAATCAAAATGATAAGTGTAGCTATGACAATTAACAGGAACAAGGAAGGATAGAACCTAGATTTTGTTGTGCAATTGTGGTTGTGTTTGACAGTCGAGAGAAAGCACTGCATCGTCATCCTTTGCATCAACTACCGCGGTCGGGCATGGTGGAGGGTGCAACATTTCAAGAATCAAGCCTACATAAGGTAGGGAGAACAGGGCAGCAAACACTTCTTCCACATCTTGCATAGGATCAGCAATCCCTATCAGCTCTTCTTCGAGAAGTTAGACTTCATCTCGTTGATCTTATGCAAACCTAGTGTCCACTTGATTGTTGTCCTCAAAAGGAAGAATGTTTTCGCACTTTCTTTCCCAAGTGTTGTCCTTATTTATGTTGTGTTCAATATCATGGGACAATGACATGTGTGAATCTTCCCTATTGCAGCCATCTGAATATGAAGTAGGATCAACAATGATCATGGTGGAAGGACTCCAAGTTGCATCTTGTAGTTGACCAGGTGCTTCATATTTGTTGGCAGCTATCTCAGCACCCCCACCTTTGTCTTCTTCTCTTTGTTGTTCATGCATCATATCATGAGGTTCACTCATTTCCCGTTGTTCAATATCGCTATAGACGGAGAAGGAACCCCTCTCCCAATTCAAAAACTCTAATGTATCACCATTCGAAGGCTCAACGAGTATGTCGTCATCGCTACCGTCTTTTGGGATGTTCTCTTCCTTGACATGAGAATACCTCTGCAGTACAACTTCCAATGGAAAGAAGTCATCAATTGATGGAACTTCATCAAGGGGACCAAAATCCACTACAGAATCTCCCTCCAAGGACTTGTCATAAATCCTATCATCCATGGTGCACAAATCCTCTTAAAGAGGGAGAAATTCTTGATGACTGGTGAACAACCTTCTTGTTTGATATAATTCATCACTCGAAAGCTCAAGATTGTATTGTTTTCCTTCTTCTATTATTGTTCCAACATCCTCTTGAGGACTACTTTCAACTAGGTTATCACTTGGCTCGGGCTCTTTATCCTCACGTTCCATCCTTGAAGCAACTGCAAGAAGTGGTGTGCTCTGATGCCTTGCTTGTTCTTTGACTTACTTGATGGCTTCTTGGTACAGTACGCATGTGAACGCCAAGTGTGATGAACCATGAAGTTTGTAACAATTCGGTAGTAGTAGCACCTCCAAATCCACTTGGTATTTCAGCTCTAACCAATCCTTTTCTAATCTAGAGACAAGTTGGTCATATCTTTCCACTACTAGGTCCTCATCATCACTTGAAAAATAAGCTTGATGGTAGATAGTTGTGGCGAGTGGTTCTTCCCACTCCAAACTTTCATTTTTAGATTCTCGATCGCTATCATTAATGAAGGAGAGGTCTTCTAATCTGATTTCACTTATATTCTCATCATCGTTCTTGGTTGTTCCGAAGCTGTCAACCTCTTCCTCTTGAATTTCAACTTCAGTGTTTTTTGTCCAAGCATCTATTTCTATGAAGCTTCTTGGTCCGACTTGAAGGTGTTGTCCTCCAGATGTTGATAGATTTTCTACCTCATGGGATGTCTCATCCTCCTTGACAGTTGGTTGCTCCAACTTTTTCAAACAACCCTTGAATTGGGTGATGATGTTTGCACATGATGAACAAGTAAATTCTAAATGTGGTGCATTGTGAAATCTGCACCAGCTTAACATTAGTACTTCCTACAATCTTGTTCCATCTTTGCTACCCAAACATTCTTGGATCAGCTCTTCAAATGCCTTGGCTTCCATGATTGTCAATTCTTCTTCCAGGTCTACAAGGGCTAAAGGCTGATAGATTTCCCAAAAGGGAATTTCTCCCTGCAAGACTTTCAACTCTATCCAAGAATGTTAGACACTCCAATTCATTATGCTTGCAAGTGCAATAGATCCTACACTTATCTGCCAATGCAAACTACTGCAATGGCCTCTTCAATCCCCTATTTAAATCTACATGTAGCTGAGTGATGCTGATTTGCATGTGCTGCTCCATTTCAACTCAGCTTTGTTTTCCTTCAGAATTTTCTAATTTTATATTTCATCATTAAGTAGATCTCCTTATCTCATATTTCTTCTTGGAAGTGCTCTTTTCGATTTCCAACTTTTAGCTTTCTATCCTCAAAATGTCATGCCCTCCTTCTAGTGCCAGTTTTGTTGATGGATGTTTTGGCACACCTTCTCAACATAGGTAATGCATAGGTGCATCACCTCTCTTGAAAGAAAATCTTCCACAATCATATAGCAAAACACTATCCTAAGGTCTCTAATGTTAGGTCTTGACAGTGCTTGGAATATCTCAGTTGATTTATGTTATTTGTTGGAATCACAAGGCAGTCTTATGGATGAGTTACAAAGTGTGGGAAGTCAGGTCTACAAATGGAGTCTTTAGGATGGGAGAGTTGTTGTGTATTTTCTACAGGTTCAAACAACAGTCCTTAACTCCATTCTATCATTGGATTTAGCTTTACAATGTGCAATGAACCTTAGCATAGGTTACTTATTAAAAAAAAAAAAGGGCAAGGAAGAGAAGACGATCCTGTATCTGAAACCATGAATGAATAGTGATCATGGAGGCTGCTACAGTAGACAAACTCCCCAAACTGTGTTTTGATTGGCCAAGAGGAACCTATAGTTACACAAAACTAGTGCAATCTTCTAAGGATTGCAGATTTTCATAATACACACACACATCATGCACATGCAATTGAACTAAGTTGCAACAATAAAGTAATGAAGCTCATACTAGCTTTGCAAAGTGATTCATCAACAATGAACCACAAAAAGCATGAGCTAGAAATTCATTAAATACTGAAACAACAGTCACCATTACCACTTCCATTCAAGAAACTACAACTAAACTAAAAGGGGAAGTAGAACCATGCATGAAAGATGAGAAAAATCAAAGAGAACATCCATAAAATTAGGCAATGTTCTCTTCTATTGCTGAAAATGCTTTTTACACTAGCTCTCCAACAATTTACAAATGAGGGGGAGACCCCTATTTATAGTTTTCCAAAGCCCGAATGAATGGCTAGGATTGATTTACATTGTGTGGCAAAGATTTGATTGCACTAGGGCTTCACCTACCCCACAATATTCAGCAATTTAAAATATATCTTTTGTGTTTTCCCTATTTTGTCTTTTAGTGCCTAGGTGTTGTAGCAATTTTGTCTTCTAGCTCATTTCCCTTTAACTGTAGCTGAAACTACCTGAAAGCTACCTTCTACTTGATGGAGTTGTAACATTCTTCATTGGATCAAATGGGCATGTCGATGACTGACATCAATGGATTGGTTGCCCCTGATTTGGGTGGACAACCCCTTAAAGATCACCATCATCTGGTGAAAATTAGGACAACTCCCTTATGCTTTCTTTAAGGCCACCCCCTTGTATTTTGTCATCAACTTCCTTAGCATGGGCCTTCTTATAATGTCAGCTTTGTTGATGGGTGCTATGATGAAAGGTGGATATAAAATGAATGGTGACAGGAGCTATGTTCTTTTCTTTGTTCATCTTTCTCAATGGGTCTCCCTGATGGACTCGTGGTAGGCTTCTTGAATCTTGCATACATGAAGTGTCATAAGTGCTTTCATACACAAATCAAGGCAAATGCTAGTCAAATCTTGAAAACCACTTGTTAGATCCATCCATGCATCATCAAAATATCATAATATTTAGTCTAAATTTCCATTAGCAGTTTACTAGAGGGATTTTGGATGGTCTGAGCCTGAGAGGCCAGATTTCCCTTGCCAGAATGTTGTTTTGAAAGGGCGAATAGGGCAGGGCAACCTAAATGATTTATCTCGCCTTCAAATTTAGGCAATTTGAAAAGTTCATGGAGAAGAGTGTCCAATTTCAATATGTGGGTCAAATCTCATTTTCGGATTGGGAGGAGTTTAGACGATCTGGGCCTTAGAGGTCGGACTTCCCTAGCCAAAATGTTATTTTGAAAGGGCGAATAGGGCAAGGCAACCCAGATGATTTCTCCCACCTTCAAATTTAGGCAATTTGAAAATTTCATTGGGAAGAGCATCAAATTTCAATATGTGGGTCAAAGCTCATTTTTGGATTGGGAGGAGTTTGGACAATCCGAGCCCAAGAGGCTGGACTTCCTTGGCTAGAATGTTGTTTTGAAATGGCAAACAAGGCAAGGCAACCCAGATGATCTCTCCTGCCTTCAAATTGAGGCAATTTGAAAATTTCATGGGGAAGAGCGTCCAATTTCAGTAAATGGGTCAAAGCTAGTTTTTGCATTTGGAGGATTTTAGATGATCCAGGCCCGAGAGACCGGACTTCCCTAGCCAAAATGTTGTTTTGAAAGGGCGAACAGGGCAAGGCAACCTGGATGATTTCTCCCTCCTTTAAATTTAGGAAATTTGAAAAGTTCATGGGGAAGAGCATCCAATTTCAATATGTGGGTCTGTTGGAACTGTGAACTCTTGACAACCTCATTAACCCTTCATTCTTATTAGTTTCCCAAAAAGGTTCATAATACAGACATAAAATTCCTCACATAGCATTTTTTAACCAAATTCCAAATTAAACTTTGTCATATAGCCCCATAAATTTCATCTAACATTAAATCTTCAACATTTGAAAATATCAGCATAAGTTGATGCAAGTCTCACTGATGATAATATACGCTTCCTCAATATCTCGGCAAGACATCAAATGTGTCATATCGACAAATTTATACACCAAGAGAATGTGGGTTTACATTTCTTATCGGCAAGACAAAAGGTATTGGCATGACGATGTAAGGTCATATCGAGCTAAGTTACCTTTTACTAATTGGAATAAAATAAAGTCTATCAGAGAGGCTATGGTCATCGGAGTGAGATTTCAAAGCACTGCCCAAAGCGTTACTGGTCTTGCCAATAAAGCAAAGGGAAGATTCATTTGGTAAGACAAATGATGCCGGGGAGAGTTCAGGGAGTCTTACCGACCCCTCGAGTTACACCGACATAACTAAGCATGCGGAGATAAAGGATATCGAGAAGACAATGCGCATGGTCTCGCCGAAGAAAAAGTAAATCGGTGAGATATGTCTCAGCAGAGAGATCTAAGAGACATCACGGTGAGTATCATTCTGTCGGTAGAACAATTACTTCGTCTCAACGACTTAAGTTGACAAAGTGAACATCTCTGTGAAACAAAGAGATTTTGGAGTGAGGTGAAGAATCGTTGGCCTGATTCGTTAAGTTTGAGTGATAGTTTGCTTCAATGAAGGTCATGGCGATATAAAAAGAAAAGGGAAAAAACTATCGAGGAGACTTGTGATATCGGGGAAACTACAAGAAGTCTTAGTGGATGGGTGAATGTTGAACAGATAGATTGGCTAGAGATTTGAAATGTCTTGCCAATATGATCCCTAATGTGACAGTAGGAATTTCAAAAAACTTGCAGCATTCATGTCTCAGTAAAGACATTAATGGCGCCACGAAGCATAAAAGATTTTGCATATCAGGGTGTGCTCAATTGAAATCATTGTTTCACAGAATCGACATCGAAGGAGAGCAGGGGAACCAGCGGAACAATTAGGGCATTCATCTGACTTGGATTTTCAGGAAAAATATAGTAAGTTTCTCATCCTCTCAAAATTCATGAATTTTGAAAATGGAAGGCACTAGTTCAGAAAAGATGAAAGGAAGAAAACATGGGGAGGGTAGTCAATCAAAGGCAAAAAAGCAAAAAATTGAACTACAACCAAAGGGCACTGAGGGGAAGTTAAATGAAGATCTCATAGACTAGTTACCTAGTTCAGGGCCTAAAGCTAGGCGTTCTATGTAGCTCAAAGCGGAAATTGATAAATTGGATGACAAATGCAAATTCATAGGGGATGTTTGGACCCCAATTAGAGGGTACGAGTTCAATTTCCATTACCATAGGAGAAATTGTTTCGAACCAGTATGTAACCCATGGAGGCTCAATTTGGGAAAACTGGTGTGCCCTAATGTTTTCATTGATGTCGAATTGGTAAAATTGTTGGCTGGTCATTATCACCCAAAGAATAAGACTATATGTGATTTATCAAGGATTCCATTGATACATATATCTGAGAATGCAATAAGTGAGGTTTTTAAATTGGAAGGAATATGTAGTGAGAAGATAATATGTGAGGAGCTCGACATTGAATTCATAAGAATGGACACCATATACAAAGGCTGGAGATTACCCATACATAGAATTAGGTGTCATGGAAAACCTATTCCGATGGAAGACACTGAGGGACCACCATTTCATGTGGATCTCTTCGAACCCTACTTGAAGTACACTTATTTTTCAGTGGGACAGATATTAGGGATGGAAGTCCTAGAGCATATGATAGTTGTGCCCATGGTGATTGCTGCAAATATTTAGTATCATAATTCCAGATCTATTGATTATGCTTCACATGTGTTTAAGGAGTTGGATGTAGGGTTGATAGCAATAAAGAATGGAGCCTTTGTCTTGCACCTCAGGAATTATTCACTGTTGATGCAATTGGTGTTATATTTTGGACAGGAGTTAGGATTGTGGCCCTAGGAGCTGAGGATTTCACAATCTGATAAGGAAGGTAGGCCATTGCATGTTCAGTTATGGACTAATGTTTGGGACAACAGGTTTGCTAATTCTAATTTCTTGCATTTTGAAGAATACTTTGTGAAGCCTTTATGTAGATTTTTTAATCATCCTTGTGATTATTCCTTATTTGAGGAAGTAAAGAGGTTTCTTAAGCCTAAGGATTATAATGGACCAATCAACCACAACTGGGGGGATTGGTATTGCTTAGAAAATTCCACTATGATTAGGGTTTATGGTTTTGAGGATACACCATTCATTTTGCCTAGAACAGTCCCAGATAGAATTGCATACTTAGAGATTGTTAGGCAAATGGATTTCTCTAGTGTCATGAACCTAAGTTCATATGGGAAACATGCTTTTATGCCAAGTACACTATGTTTTGGTGATTTTATTGTGTTGGGAAAGGAGGGCTACAATTTGATTCTGGATAAGTTATTGCATTACAACATGAGAAGAGCGCCATCAAGAAAAAACTTTGATCCAGAGGGATATATCCATTCTGCTAGACAAAGAATAAATTTTGGAGGGTACCAACATGTGCCCTATCAATCTGATGACATAATAATAAACTTGGAGGCAGAAGAGGCAGAAATGGTGATTGAGAAGCATGATCAAGAGTTGGTAGATGTTGAGTTGTTATCCTCCATTGAAGGAGCATTTGAAGCTGACAGGCCACAAGGCCCATCCGGGAAGGTATTGAGAATAAGGACTCAGGATTATACCTATGCTCCCAGAGAAACAAATGTTGAGGAAACTATGGATGTGGATACGAGACATGAAGATTATAGATATTTTATAACAGATGATGAATTTGTGAAAACCTCAGAGTTTAAAACATTTTCATACAAACAAAAAGGGAAAGAAATAAGAGGACTGGTTGACAATGTCACACCAAGAAATGAGGACCAGTTGTTAAAGAGCTTAAGGGATGAGGTGGACAAAGAGATGAAAAACATGACCCCTGAGAAAGGAAGGGAGATGTTAGAAAAGGCGGGTGTTATGATTTTCCCAGGTTTGGATCTCGATTTTGCATTAGTTTTTGATAGTTTCCTAAAGAACAACAATGCTACCCACAAGCTCAGCATAGAGAAGGTGACAAAAGTGTATACAGGATCAAGATACAATCTTGATGATGAAACATTGATGATTTGGGGATTGTATCCCCCTCACAAGAAGTCAATTGTCATTGATATTGAGAAGGCATTCAGACATGTCATGACTCTGAAGGCTGGAGAGGTTGATCCTATTGCAACAGCGGAAATTGGGATCAATATAGCAAAGTTGAATAAAGCCTAGATACAAGCATTGATAAGAGAGAGAAATGTACAAAACCAATAATGAGAGAATGTTGAGAGAGAATGAATGTTTGAAGGACTTGGTAGGTGTTGTAATAGGGCCAACAAAAATGCTCACCCAAGGTGAAAGTTCACAGGAAAGGGACCATTGGGAAGGGTCAAGTGCATACTCACAAGGGAAAGTAGACACACTCACTGCAATAATCAAAAAGAGGCAGGTTGTTTTAAAAACTTGGTTAAATAAACTTTGGGGAAAACATTCACAATACGTGGATGCTATAAAAGAACATAGAAGAGTGGATGATAGAATCCAAGAAAGAATTGAGGAGATGAAAAGGGGCACTCCTAATGCGATAGGAATTGAAAATGCTAATCGTATCATGGATAAGCACAGGGAATTCTTTGAGGAATTACAAGGGGATGTGCAGGGATTGATTGAAGTTGCTAATGACAGATTGACTAAGTTCTGCGATGATGAAGGAAAACTGAAAGAAGCAACTACATGGAAAGGCGAATGTGAATCGATACTCCAAGAGATATTGAAGACAACCACTGCAAAAGACATAATGTTGGATGAAGCATGTGAGCAAAACGAAAAAATGATGATGAAGGAGATCATGATTTGCAATGTGTTAGGAGATGCAAACACACATAAGCACTAGGATTATACAGAGCACATGTTTGCAGTTCATTTGTGGCTTAACAGAAATTAGTTGATGATAAACCTGTTAACATTGTATGCTTAAGACTTTTCAAAAGGACACGTCCTTTTGCAAACTAAATGTATAAGTATCTATTGTTGGATAGTAGGAGTAGTTAGAAGATAGAGTTAGAATAGGACAGACTGTTGTAAGCACTATATTTTAGAATGATGGCATTCAAGGAGACTGCGTTGCATGTATGAATTATGAGGAAGATAATGAAAGAATGTTGATTTAGTGGCTTCATTCTGGTATCAATTGTTTGTTGGATTCTTGCAATTATTTGATTGTCTCCAATCTGATGTTTCTTGGTTGTTTAAATTGAAATATCAAGTATATATTTGATTTATCAGTGCACATTTGTTGTTTCTGTGTGAATTGATGTATTGGATTCTTTGATGAAGAATTAAATTCCTTTCAATAAATTATAGTAATCCGGGAATGTTATTTGGATCAGTAAGAAGAATCAGATAATTAGATTTTGATATTCTACCTCAAGTAGGGTTTATCAATTACATCCTTGCATGTTTATACCAGTTATAAACTCATAATTGTATGCCAAATGATTAGAGAACTTGCTAGATAGAAACCATTCATCAAAGGCTTTCATTTGACTCCGTTTTACCCAATAAGGCACTGGTCTCCCTTATTTTCAATACATTAGTTTTATTCATCTCATTTGACATCTCTTAATTGAACATATTAATTCATACCTTGATATTGCATATACAATTCATACCAAATTAGGATCATATCTTTCCACTATCAAATTTCCATTTTTGGATAGTTAGATCAAGTAGGAAACATAAATTCAAAATTTGTGTTGCTCATATAGGTGCACCCGCCTAGGTTTAACAGAGCCTTAAGAGTAGAGGGTTCAACCATATTGGTTGGCCTTATTAGTTGACCAATAATGTAGTGAGAGTTTGGCAACCTCTCGTGGTTCATTCAAACCAGCATTTTTGAGACCCAACAAGGTCAAAGCTCATTTTTGGATTGGGAGGAGTTTGGATCATCATTGGGGCTCCCAGAGTTATGGGGAGGGAAATTTGTCTGGAGTTTTTTGTTTGGAACAGCCATGGTGAGGCAACATTCTGGGGAAGGAGTTTCGAGGTCTTGGACCCGATGATGGCTTAGGCACTTAATTTTTATCATTTTTCACTCATTCGGTAGTGGGATGTGTGGGACCTAGATGGTGGAAGGCAAATGACAAACAAAGGGACAAAAATCTGAAAGGGAAGTTCTTGGATGGTGATGGAGGGACAGAGTTCTAGAATGAAATTTACACAACTTCTTGAAACTTAACAAAACCCTAGCAATTCACTTAGGCACCACAAAAACATCCCAAATGTATAGGAAACTTGTCCCCAAAGTCAAAAATGAAGGATAAAGCAAATCGAGCGAGAAGGGATGAGGCCTGGAGGATGTCGAGGCAACGGGTGAAGGGAAACCTGAAGGGGCACTTCTGCAAAAGCAAAAGACTTAGTGAGACTCAGGTAGGTGAATTTGGTCAAGGGAATTTGATCGCTTGAAGGCACTTGACCAATTTAGGCTCCAAGAAAGGGGCATGCAAAATGAGACAGGAGAAAAGCAGCTCATCGAAGAGATTGAATCCTCCATCTTTGGGTGCCTTGAAGAGGTTTTCACCCTGAAATGCATCCTTTATTTTTCTCTTTTGTTGATTCGATAAAGCCACATTGTGGTTTTCTTTAGGGAACCTCTCTTTGATTTTTATTTTTTTTAGTTTAATTTTGCGACTACAAGACACAATCTCCCTCCAAAATATGATCCTTGATCCAGCTCCATTACAAAACCAACTTTATGATCTCCTTTTGGTTTGTTAGTTTGAAGTCCCATGAACTCTGCAATAGCCTCATTGTTCTAGAAAATGTCTAAAACTGTTGTATGATGTTGTTGGTCCTAGTCTATCAATTGTGGATAATGAAAGTATATTTTTTTCATTAGTATCAACAAAGCTTATGGAGGTTGTAGCTAGGGTAGGGACATCAATTTTATCAAGGCTCCATAGGGTTTCTAGGTTATACTCACTAGAGTCACAAGAATCCCATTCATATTCATCGGAATTTGTTTTAATGTGGTCATCATCAAATGTAGATTCAACAATGATGGTATTTATGTTGAGATTTTCAAACATGTTTTGGATATATAAGTAGTTGTCTAGACGTTCACAATTCTCTGATGTCTCAACAATGGTAGAATTAGCTCCTTCCTCATAAGAGGTGTGTTTGGTACTTGGGGTAATCACATTAGATGAACCATAACCTATTCCAAGATTTTTTGGGCACTTTTCCATGATAATTGTTCTCTTCTACCTTGTTCATGTAAACTAAGGCCACCTTTTCCATTAAACCCCATACTTTTTTCTATCTGATATCCTTTGTTATTTTGATCAATAGGAAGAGTAGGAAGTGGTTTCTCCCATCCTTATTCTTTTTAAATCCATGAAGATATTTATTCTTCACACACTTCTTCATCTTGCATGTCTCCCCACTTAGTGAAAATGGTGGGTTTGACTATCATTGTAACAACTTGAACATGTCTAGTATCTTTCAGTCCTCCATAAGTTTTTGGTGTTGGGGTAAGCATTCCAATGAAAAAGGATTGGTTGAAGTGATATTCTCCACAACCCTTGTCAAGCACTTGGATCTTGAGATCGGACTTTGGTTGCTCATTGATGAAGGTGTAGTGGAGGATGAAGGTAGTGATAATGGGTCAAAATATTAAAAAGAGTGGAAAGAGATGTTGTTGTTGGGTATTTGAAGGATCTTTTTGTACTTTTCTTCAAATTTGGTGCAGTAATGAAAAGGTTCAAGATCAACATATATAGTAACCTCCTTACCATTATAAGGAAATTTCAAGCATTGATGGAATGTTGAAGGGACTGCTTTTAAGGCATGGATCCATGGTCTTCCTAAGAGAATGTTGTATGGTAGCTCTAGATCCAGTATTTGACATGTTATTTCTATTATTTCTAGTCCTATCTGAACAAGAAGTCTAATTTTTCCTTCTAAATTTTATTCCATATCATCATAAGCTTCGATGGTGATACTTTTATTTTTATTTATTACATCATTAGAATATCCCAGTTGTTTCACTAGTTTTAGGGTACAAATGTTTAAACCTACAGCATTATATATCATTACTCTCTTGAGTTTGTGCTTATGGACACAAACTTCTAGATAGAGAGCTTGATTGTGGAAAGATTTTAGTGGAAAATCTTTCTCAAAAAATACTAAGTGATGGGTGGAGGTGATTTTTCCAACCATGGCTTGAAACTAATTAGCGTTAAGGTCGTTAGGGACTTATGTTTCTACAAGGTCTTTTTCCAAGATTTCTTTATGTGTTGGCCACAATTTCAAATGCTCGAGAATGGAGATTAAGGTAGGAATCTTCTTCAGTTGTTCCACAATGCTCTAGTCATTTGAGGGCTTTCTTGTGGCTTTTATTGGAGGTGGGGCTCCTTGGATTGTAACTCTTCCCCTTCATGTAGCTACATTACACTTGAGATCTCCACCTAGTATAGTTTCAACATGGATGGTATGATCATTGTGAGAGATGTTTCCTATGATTTCATCATAGGTGAAGCTGACCTTACGATAATATTGACCTTTGCCTTTGTCTTTTCCCCTAGAATAGTCAGGGATTGGATCCTTCTATATTTTTAGGTCTTTATTTCCAAGATGATGTTCGATGTCAACCTCTCTCTTCTCTATTAAGTCTTGCACATTGTTTTTGAGCCTCATGCAATTGTTGGTGGTATGCCCCTTGATCTTGTGAAATTCACATTTTTCATTCTCATTATATAAAGGGGGTTTTAAATTTGGCTCCTCATAGTTTGTTCTTTCATTAATCTTGATGAGGTTTGTTTGTACCAATCTATGCATAATTTCCTCAAGTGGTTCTCCCAATAGGGTGTATTTCCTACGAGGTTGGTCATATTGTCTTTGTGGTCTCCTTTCATTATCTTGTCCTTGATTTTGTTGTTGGTTATTGGGTTGGTTGTTCTGAGGATAATTGAGTTAATTTTTGGTGTGTTGTTTTGTGCATAGCTTTATTGTGTTGTTTGAACATGATTTTGTAGATCATTGGAATTTTGTATGTTTCATACAACCTTAGCATCAACTACTCCATCATTGGTTACATTTTTTTTTTTTTCCCATATCTTTGGTTTATCATTTGAGGTAGAAGGTTGATCCTTAAGGTTGTAAAGTTTAATTGTTCCTCTTGTGATGAGAGATATTTTGATTAGAAAACCCATTTCAATTGTCTCCTTAAAGTCATTAGGGCACAACATAGTGAGTTCGTAGTTGATGTTTGTGTGTACGTTTGAGATAAAGATATCTACCAGCTATTTTTATGGAATGGACCATTTACACTTGCTCACTTTGTGTCTCCATCTTTGTAGATATGAAGCAAATGATCTACCTTGAATTTTCTTGATTTTGTAGAGATCAATGATCGTTATATCATGCTCTATTTTGTACGAGAAATGATTGACAAATTTATCTGAAAACTCATCAAATGTTTTGATACTAGGCGGTAGATGAGAGAACCAGTCTATAGCAGCCCCATCGAGACCTTGTGGGAAAATCCTCATTAGATAGGTATCATTGCATTGTAAATCCATGCAAGACACTAAAAATTCATGTATGTGCTTTATTGGATCCCCTCTTCCCCTATATTTGTCAAATTTTGGTATTTCAAATCCTTTGGGAAAAGGTATCATAGATAAGTTTTGATCAAAAGGATATGGACAAATATCTTGTAGAGCATAGCTTTCTTTGGATTTCCAATTTGGATGTCCAATATTTATTTTTTTGGTTATAAATGGGATATTGTGTAGGTATGGGACCTTGATGACCCTGTTGTGTGTAAGGAAGATTGGGTCCTTGTTGTGTGTTGTAGGGATGTTGAGGTTTTGGTACACCTTGATATTGCTTTTGAGGGACTCCTTGGTATTGATTGTGTTAAACTCCTTGATATTGATTTTGAGGGATACCGTGATATTATGTTTGTGGTATACCTTGTTGCTGTGGACTAGAATTTTGAGTTTGTGGAATACCATGATATTGTGTTTGAGGTGTACCTTGGTAATTTATTTGCGGTATCCCAAGTGGTGTTGTGGATCTTTTTGAGGAGCACCTTGGTGATGTGTTGGGGTTATACTTTGATGTTGTGTACCTTGGTAGTTTGTTTGGGGTACATTTTGTTGTTGTGGATTTTGTTGAGGGGTACCTTGGTAGTTCGTTTGGGGTGTGCCTTGTTGTTGTGGATTTTTTTGAGGAGCACCTTGATAGTTTGTTTGTGGTACACCTTGTTATAGTGGATTTTGTTAAAGGGTACCTTGGTAGTTCATTTGGGGTACGCCTTGTTGTTGTGGATGTTTTCGAAGGGTACCTTGGTATTTTTTTTGGGGTAGACCTTGTTGTTGTGGATTTTGTTGAAGGCTACCTTGGTAGTTCACTTGGGGTATGCCTTGTTGTTGTGGATTTCGTTGAAGGTTACTTTGATAGTTCGTTTGGGGTACACCTTGTTGCAGTTGATTTTGTTGAAGGGTACCTTGGTAGTTAATTTTGGGTAAGCCTTGTTGTTGTGGATTTTGTTGAAGGGTACCTTGGTAGTTAATTTGGGGTACACCTTGTTGCGGTTGATTTTTTTGAAGGGTACCTTGATAGTTCATTTGAGGTACACCTTTTTGTGAATTTTGTTGAAGGGTACCTTGGTAGTTTGTTTGGGGTGCACCTTGTTTTGGATTTTGTTGAAGGGCGCCTTGATAGTTTGTTTGGGGTACACCTTGTTGTGGATTTTTTTGAAGGCTTCCTATGTTTTGCATAGTTTTTTTGTGTGGCATTTGTTGCATTGAAGTTCCTTGATACTATTGAGCCACCACAACTTGCTCAATTTATGATGGTTGTCTAAACAATGGGTTATCCATAGGTTGTGTTTTGGCTTGATCATTGTTTTGTGAGAACAAGGGTGGCATGTTGGGATCCACCGTTGGTTTTGGTATTTGTCTAACTACCGTTTGATCTCCTAATGGAATAAGGTTAGGATCCTTAAGAATGTCTATGTTGAATTCTTTGTGTAGTTTAGCACCACTTTGTGCTAGTGTGAGGAAATACTGATTTGTGTTTATCCCAAGCATTCTATCCATAAGTTTCTTTATATTAGGATATTGAGAATGTTCATAAATTTATTCATCAGTGATTTCCTCATCATTATCATATTCTTCTAGGACCATGTCCTTGGGATTTGGAAGTTGATTTTGACTATCAATCATGTTTTGGTGTCTAAGGAGTACTTTCTCATCACTAGGTGGTTAGTTTTGTGTAGCTTTAAACATGGGTTCTCTTTGAGGAGTTGTAAGGTCATTTAGATTGTAACCCCATGATTGAGGTTCCTCATTAGTGGTGTTCATTTTGGGTGCACTTGAGATACTCTTGTTGGCTTCCATCTTTTTCTTGTGTTGAGATCTCGTTGTTGTCATAAACAAACTCAAGACCTTGGTGAATTTTGTGATTACTAACTATGGAATAGAATAGAATGGTGTTTTATTTTTGGGATTTTTTTGTTTTAAAATGAACTATGGAGATAATGTGTGAAAACCTTTTGGTAAAGTTTTTTTGATGGTTTTCTATGGTTGATACTCAAGACTCTAAAGTATGAGTGGTTTTGGTGGATGATTTGAGATGATGCTAATTTTGGGACACAAAGTATAAAAGACTTGGACCGATATTTTGAATTTTTTTCTAGAGGATATGTTGATAATCTACTTGAACTATCCTTGAGGTTGTAATCAAATGTTAATATCTTAGAAAATAAGAGCAAGGGGATAATCCAAAGTTGATGTATTTTCTTTATGTCTTGAAACTAGGTTGATGTTTTGACTTTGGAAATGGATATGGAAAGATGTTGATATGACTTGGTGCAGGTCTATTTGTTTTTGTTTCAAAAGATGAAAGATTAACCAGTTTTGGGCTAATTTCTAATTTGCACCAAAAAATAGGATAGTAGCGACAATCTTTAGGATAGTAGTGGTTAAAACCCAATATGACAACTAAAACTAATTTGACATGTGCTTCATAGCTAACCTTCCCTTCAAGACCGACCATATATTCCCCAGGTTAGTAGTTGTACCAACCTGAGGTGTATCTATATCGCGATAAAAATTTGAGTAGTAGCAGTCTTTGTTTCAAGTTAAGATTGGTAAATAGAGCAGACAATAGTGACAATTTTGACAAAAGTGGCAATTTCTAGGAAATTAGTGGTTGATTTTTCAAGACAACTATAGTAGGTTTATCAAGAGCGGTCCCTGTGTCAATTTTTTTGACTGGTGAAAGAGTGAGTACAATAGCAGTCATTTTGAAAAAAGCAACAATGTTTAGGATAGTAGTGGTTAAATCTTAGGACAACATCGGTCCAAATTTAGTATATTAATGGTACATTTTAGGATAGAAGCGACATGAATGTCAATAGCAACCATGTTTCTAGATTATCTAGTTTTGTTTAGCCAATAGTTTGGACAAGTTTGTAATTTTGAGATATTTGGTTGATCTAATAATGTTTGAGATTTGGCAAGTGATAAAGTAATCAATCAAAGAGTATAAAATTGACCATAATGTTTTGATGATAAGGGGCCAAAATCAACCCATGTTTAAACTAGTAACAACATTGAAACATATCAAACAATATTATCCCTAAGGTCAAATTGGCCAATGACGATATTTTTAGGCCCACAACTTGGAAGCTCCTTCAAAGTAAGGGTAGGGACACCCAAAGGGATGTATACCCTTAAATCTTTCGAGAATGGATAGATAGGGACCTCCTGGAACGTAAGGATAACCCAAATCACCCTCTCCTAGGAAATCTACAAGTAGCTTATGCTAAGTGGGGGATTTTTTTCTCAATTCAAGGGAGTTCATATGGTGAGTAAAGTTCTTTAGAGTACGGTGCACATCTCTTCCACTGAACTATGTTTCCAAGTAGAATATCTCAATTAAAAGGTGGGTAAAACTACTTTAAAGCTCTTAGTCATTGCTCAAGGGACTAATACTCGACGAGCTCACAATAAGCCACTTAAGACTTTGACCACTCCTACTAGGGGCACTTATACTCAAAGGTACCTCCCCATTCTAAATGGAACTACATGACCGAAGCTAATACCAATTAAATATTGGCTTTTACCGAAATTATTTATATAGCAGCTTAAGGGAAATTCTACTTTGAGTTGCCTTTGGGTTCTCCTTTTGGGATGTGTCTCTTAGGCAGGCCTAGTCTAAAGGTGATGCTGAAAATAAATGATTGTGAAACCTATGAAGCCTTGATTCATACTTGCACAAACACAACAAACAAACGTGTTATTAGATCAAAATGCAAGATGAAAGAAGGATTCCCATGAAATCCATTTACAAAACTTAGATAGAAAGTAAAATGAAGAACAATGCAATAAACCAAGTTTAATCTATCTAAGCTAAACAAACACTTGATCCCATGGGGGAATTGGTGCCAATTGATGTGTCTAAATTGGCCCTTTCCTAACTCCTTAGTTTCAAATTTTGATGATGTGTGGATAGTTCAATCTCCTTGATGATATTTTAGCATAACCTAGCTATGGAATCATGAAAACTATGAATACTTGAAGAGGAATGGGAAAAATTGGCTCTCAATGTGAAGAGAGTAACTTTGCATGAGATTGTGGATGATGAGCGAGAGGAAGACCCTTTCATTTATAGATTTCCAAAATGCAAGAGAGAGTGAAATTGAGCAATGTGGGATCATTCAACATCCAATGGCCAAGTGTCATTTGTCAAGATGTGAATGGTTGATGGTTGTGCACATTTTGGCCAAAGTGCCAATAAATGCAATTAGGTGGAATTTGAATTTGAGGAAATGACATGTGAGAGCAAAAAATGAATGAAATAAATGCCACTTGGCTCAATGCACAAGGACATGTAAGATGAGTGAGTGCCTTGTTGGAAGTACCCATCCACTTGGACTTTTTGAATTCAAACTTGAGGGAATATTCCTTCCTTATTCTTTGTTGAGAGAAAATAGGCAATTAAATAAATCAAAGTAATTGATTTATTGTGAAAGTTGCATTCTCTAGAGTATTTTAGTGATTGAGATTAAATTAATCAAGATTTGATCAATTTAATGAGAGATTAGGTGATTTGACAATTTTGACTGAAATTTATGAGTTGATTTAAATCAAGAATTTAGAAGAAAGATTTAATTAAATAAATGATTTGATTTATTTAACTAAAGGGGATAATGTTAGATTAAATAAAATAAGGTTTAATTTAATAAATTTAATAAGAAGACTTTAGAGATTTTATTTAAATAAAATGAATTATTTAAATAAACGGAGATATAAGGTTAATTGAATTAAATTAATTAATTTAATCAACAAAGGAGAAAGACCTAATCAAATAAACAATGAATTATTTAATTAAGAGACAAAAGGTGATGATAAGCTGAGAGTGTGATTCAGGAAGAAATGTCGTTAGTAGTCAAGATCAAGTGTGCCGAATCGAATTTGTGCATTTTCCATGTCTACATTTTCCCCTCTTTGAAGCAATGTACTTGTTGCATTGATTCAAAGAATAAACTACTGTGATCAAAGTTCAATTTTTTCTCGATTATGCTGATATACTGCCCCCTTGAGAGATCGAGCGGAAATGTTTGATTTTCCAATCGAGATCGCGATAAAATGCGAGAGGAGTGGTTCTATTGATCAAAGGACGAAAGATAATTCTTTGATGTAGACAATTCATCGGCCATGGGTAGTCTCATGTATATTTTGATAAAACACACCTATTTTAGATAGAAATGTTAGTAAAGATAGAAGAATAAGAAGAATAAGAAGAATAAGATGGATGGAAGGAAGATCCAACAAGCCTACGTTATGAATGATGATGATGATGATTTGCTTACCAAGAGTTGGGATTTTCAAAGGGCCAATTACTTTATGTTTGATAACACACGTAGGTAGATGCATCAAGGTATAAAGGACCAGGATGGTGTTGTACCTAGTGTGATGGACTTTGACTCAAAAATTAGATAGGAGTTTTCTTGTTCACACCTGACATACGGAAACCTTGCTAGGATAGACCTAAAAAAGCTAGTATTTGCCAAGTTATATTACAAGAACGTCTAATAAGCACAATAGACAAAAAGATAATGATCATTGCCTCATTCCTTTCTCTCTAAACCTTTTTTTTTTAGGCATCATTGAGAGGTCCTTGGAATGAGAGCAAAATAAGATAAGTCAAAAAGACCAGATAAAGTAAACAAACAAGCTAATGTTCTTCATACCGCTAGCCAAAGCTAAACTACTGCGAAATACCTGATGCTTATGTCCATCGTGGGAAGGATTCATCCTAGGACATGTTGTGATCAGGGTTTTGGTGGGACTGATTGGGTGATAAGCTATTGATACTCCGAGTTGACCAACTTGCTTGCTTACTGACCTAGACTTGAGGCTTTGATGATTAGGGTGTTCACTTTGGAACCTGCTAGACTTGTTTTTTATTACTTCACCAAAGTATGAAGATGACGATGATTTATTAGGAATGATGATTATCATGGGTAAAAGCGAGATGAGATGGATGCACCATTTTGGATTTTTCAAATGTTTTGAGGTTGTTTTTGGGTTTTTTGAGATTTTTTACAAATGTTTTTGGATTTTGTGTCTCGGGGGCCAATCAAGGATGGCCTTGCCTACGTTTAAGCTTAGAGACTACGCAGTTCGGATGATAATTGACTTGACTACTGATGAGATAGATGGGCAAACAGATTGCCAGATGCGACAGACACCTAAGGGACTGACCTAAAATGTGAAAAAGATGGGAAAACGGATTTCCATTATGAAGAACACCTAAAGGACTGACCTAAAATGTCTTGAGGGATGATCAAAGATCAACCTTGCCTACGTTCAATCTTAGAGAAAACATAGTTTGGCAAGATGACTCTATTTTTTATTTTTTCAAAATTTTGACATGTTTTGGATTTTTGATTTGATTTTCGCATAATTTTGACAATTTGGATATGGATATGATATCAGTGCTCTATTTTGGGATTTTGTTGAAAATCAAGCTAGGATTGATTGATCATATTAATGGATTGATGATGATAACATTGTTGAGGATACACAACAATGTAAGGATAGTGTTAAGCAACATGAGGATTTCAAGATTGATGAGGATAACATTGTTGAGGATACACAACAATGCAAGGATAGTGTTAAGAAACACAAGGATTGGGAAGGATATCCCAAGATGATGATGGATTGATTGGATTTGATTGATTAGGATTGATGAAGCTTGGCTTGGAAAAAAAATTGTTTGAATGATTTGATGTGACACTGAAGTACACATTAGATGTGACTGATATTGATTGTTTGGATTGATGTTTGATGAAATATAAAGCTTGATATGGAACATCTCTTTGTCAAAATATGCCATGGGCTAGTGATTTGGATTCATGCTCACAAATGCTTTGACCAATTTGATTTTATGTTTTTCAATGTTCGAATCACCACATAAGTTGGAGGATATATATCAAGATTTATTCCTAAAACAAGATGTAAATATCTGCCCCCAATGTCTAGCAATGTATGGAAGGCCATGGGTGGATGATGGGATGGGTGTATGGATGGATGGATATGGTAAGCATGCAAAGGATACCAAGTATTATCTTGTGACAAGATAAGGTGTTCAGGTAGTGGATGCGCATTTGGATAATGCTTCAGGGCTCAGATAACGTTGGGTAGGATAGGATCAATAAAAATGACCCATGTCAAGATGTTCACCGAAAGCAAGTGTAAAGTGTGCACCAAACTAACTTGGACTATGGATGTAGATAGATGAAGATGGATGGGATAAATGGTTCATGGATGAATGGGTTTATTATGGATAAGATGGAGGGAATGTTGACTTTATTATGGATGCGATAAGATGCTTTCTCCTAAAATGGTGCACGTAGATGCTCAATTCTACACATGATGCCTGTTTGTCAGGTTTTCATCATGGTACCTGTCCAAAGCGCCACCGAAGTGGTTTTCACTAGAGGATGATTTTCTTCTTTACTATTTTCAATCCTTTTTTATTTTTTACTTTTTTATTTTTTTTGTATTTTTCCATTAAATATTTTAAGCTCATGCTGAACCACTTGGTTTTGTCGATGTAGATGATTCTATCATAATGTGCTATCGATATCCTACTTGAAGAAGTTTCTTTGCCAAGATACGTGCACTTGAATGCAACTTTTGAGATTCCTGATCTGCTTTGTTGATACTAGAGTTAACTTTGTCTTTGTGCACACGTCGCGATAGAGTGCCTTTTGAATCCTTATGATGAAAAGTCATCGCCAACACATGGTAAATTTGAAAATTGGATATCATGCATGGAGGAGTGGATGGTGTGTGTTTAGTAATAAAATATGGATTGGTTGATAGTTTGGAACCTTTGATTCTTCAAACTTGGGAAGATGAGCAATGATGAGTGGATACGGAAGTGTGCATGGAATTAGGACCAACTGCTTGATATACTTTGTGTGTTGCTTGAGAAGCCTAATTTTTCCTTTGTGGACATATTTGATGGATACTTGCCCCCTTTTTATTTTGCCCCATAGTTTCTTTGCTAATGGAGTATGATAGGGATTATCTTTCTTTGTATTTTTTGGTATCCACTTGTATTTGATTTGTCCTATATGCTTCTTAGCTTCTTTTTCTTTGAAAATGTTTTTCAATATTTGATTAAAATATCCCTTTTGATGTTGGTACCAATTCGTGGATGGGGTGATAGGTGTGTGAAGATTCGGGATGTGGATTGTTGTAGTATTGGCATTGGTTTCATCATAAGGATCCTTCGTGCCCCCTATTTTGACGTTTGCTTGAGATGAATTTGCCCCCAGTTTTATAGAGGTATCACTAATATGTTTATATCCCTTAATTGTCGAATAACCAAGGCCTTGATGCTTAAGATTTCCAATAATCTGCACTGGTTCCAGGATACCCTGTTCATGTAAGCCTAATCCTCTGCCTTGATAATTCATCTGTTGAAACATTTTATTTTGCAATAGGATATGATTTACCTTGGAAATAAGGTGCTACTCATTCTCTACTCTGTGGTGGATCTTCAAAAGTGATAGTTTCTTTATTGATGAGGTAGCTTGCCCTAAGAAAGGTAAGCAGTCCAAGTTTATAAGTGATAGGATCCTCCATCTGTGGGATAAATTCCTAATTGATATCTTTGGTTTGAGCTTGTGAAATATCATATTTTAATGCTTCTTCAAGAAGTGTCTATGATTCACTATCCACATAAAAATCTTCCTCGTGATTCATTTCACAGGATGTTTTTGATTCACAACTTCTATAGGAGCCTTCTTCATGATCTATTTTTGATATGCTTCCACAAGGTTTTTCTGATTCACCACTTCTATAGAAGCCTTCTTCATGATTTGTTTCTGCTATGTCTCCAGATTTTTCTACATCTTGGTCTTGTGCACAAATGTTAAGAGTATGAGACTCTTGTTCCTTGGTAACAATGTCAAGAGTATGAGACTCTTGTTTTGAATGAAGATCATCTGCATTTCCATCCAAAGAAAGCATCTCATGGGTAGATGGAGGAATATGTGTTATATGGATATGATCATTATTTGTGACATCTTGTATAGATAGGAGAGTGTCCATTAGATCATTGTAGTAGCTTGGAGATACAAATTCTTGATCTCGAATGATTTTGGAATTGCTTTCGACATGCTTTGGATCAATTTCTTGACATGGGTCAATTTCAAAGAATGGATTGCTTATAAAGGGCTCTTGGATATCTTCATTAGGTATAGGAAGTTGCTCAAATGTCATGAGGTCAAAGGATGTCCATATTTTTTGGAAAGGATCATTGCTAGACCTTGGTAAAAGATGTCGATCATGCTTTGGAATATGTTCTTGAGATATGTCCTCTAACTCGTTAGGTGATGTAGAGACATTGTCAACATGATCATTGGTGGATGGATCTTGGATTATGTCAATAGGATCAAATAACATCAACACTCCTTGAAATAGATCTTTGTAGGAGGGGTCTTGATCATGACTAAAAATGGCTCTTGATGTATGTTGATTTGATCATCAGATGAGGTGGAAACATCTTCAAGGTGTTCATCAATGGATAAATCTTGATCATTGTTTTCAAAAATTGTGGTGGGAATCTATTGCAAGCTTTGTTGTTCGAGTAATTCCTGCATTTTCTATTGAGACAACACTTTTTTTGGTCGTTTTGTTGTTGTGCCAACAATTATTTTTGTTGGGCTTGTTACTGAGCTACTTTTTGATACAATTGCTGATGGATTGCTTGCAATTGTGCCCGGTATTGTGCTTGTTTTTGTCGAGCCTGGTGTTGGGCTTGAGCTTGAGCCTGTGCTTGTTGGGCTATTTGATCCCCTTGCACAGCTTGTGTGGCTTGTGCAGCTTGTTAAGTGGCTTGCAACATGATGGAGAATGAATTTTTCATATTGTGTTTTGGCGGTGGTGTCAGTGGATTGGGAATGATGTTGACCATTGTGATGAGCGGAGCGATTGCATTGATTTCCAGGGTTTGAGTGGTGAATGGTGTGATTGAGATGCTTGGTCCTTGGGACACTTGAGGAACGGTAGATATGTTAACCATTGGGGTTTCTCGGATGATTTTCATCTGTTATTGTGATGTCGATGGCAGGATGAGAGGATTTGGTATGATGTTTTTCTTTATGAAGGGAGTGTTGCTCGGATTCGATTGATTGATGGTTGGTAAAGGGGGAAGGATCATGCCTTGATTGTTTGGTTGATAGATTTGTAAGTTTTGAATTTGATTAAAATCTACCATAGGAAAAGATGTTCCAAAATTTAGATTGGGAAAACTCACATTTGTCATACCATTGAGGTTTGTAGAAGATAATGATCGCATGTGTGGATTGTACAAATGAAAGTTTTGAAAATCAATTGGCATTTTAAGGCTTGGATAGTTTGGTTGAACTGGATTACTCATGATCGATGAATCAACTTTATATTCCATGTTCCTCTTGTTTTTTGACCTTGTTGACCTCTTAGGGGTTTAGGACCAATGATGAGATGAAGGATGAAAGGGGTGAATGATATGGGTGTTTAAACTTTTAAGAACTTTGGATCAATGCTAGAGTTTAGGACTTTGTTTGATTTGATTTTGATTGAGGATAGTTTGACTAAGTGTGTTAAGTCAAACAAAGTGATAATGCACTTGTAAACTCTAGGAAGTTGTGTTATCCTAGAGTAAACTCGTACATAAGAGGATAATTTGGCTAGGTGTGTTAAGCCAAACAAAGTGATAATGAACTTGTAAACCCTAGGAAGTTGTGTTATCCTAGAGGTAAATTTTCTCAAGAGGATTGATAATTTGACTAGGTGTATTAAGTCAAACAAAGTGATGTTGATTTTTCCTAAAGTCCAGCATAAGTGATGTTTTCAAAGTTCCCAAGAGTTTGTTGGTGATATGGTATTTTGATAAATGTTTGGATGGGGTGAAGTGTTTGAATTGATCCTAGATGACCCTACGAGGACCTGCTTGCAAGACCAAGGTAATGAAGGACATGTTTTTTCCTAAAAGTGGTTCAAACCAAAAGACCAATGTTTGCATGAAAACCAAATGACTCAAAAGAGACCAAGCACATGCGTGGTTCAATTGTCTTTTATCTTGCTTAGGTTTGGTTCTTTTTACCACAAACACTTTCTTGATTATGCTTTTCAAACAAAATGTCTATGTCTCAATTCCTTTTCATTCCACAATGTCCATTATGTGAAAATCAAGGTTTCAAAAGCATAGTTTCCTAGGTTGACTTTAGTGAAAATAAATGATGATTAAACCCAAGCACTTAGAAACCTCTAAAGATAGAATCCCTAGGGCTAGCAAGAGCACTTAGATTCGTCAAGGGTATTTGTTTCCCCCAAAGAGTTTGAAATTTTGAAGCTTTTGTGAATGTTTGTTTTTGAATGTTTATAATCAAAGCAATGTGTTTTCGATTCCAAGAACATGTACAATCCTAGGATGAAGAGATAATTTTTGTTGGGATCCCACTTGGATAAATCCAACTGCACATATTCAATGCGGATGATTAGATACTTGACCACATAGGCTCCCCCTTACAGTGCACTCGCTTCTCGGTTCAGTCAAGCATCAGTACCCATAAATCTCCTATGGCATACTTTTCATCTCTACAAAAAAACCAAATGTATACCTGGGGTGGCTTCAAAGGACATGACCATTTGCACCAACAAATAGTTTTGGTCTTTGCTAAACAAGGGTTTTAATGCAGGAATTTTGTTCATGGGGGACTATCCATGCGGCGAGAGACCATTGTTTCCCTTCTCGTCGGAATAATCCTCATGATTCTCGAACTTTCCTCGAGAATCCACACTTATATACCGGTTGGAAGTCGCTTGGCTTTAGCGTGTTCCCGGTTGGGTCGTTCCCTTGGGTGATTAATTTTTCCCACAAGGTAGGCCCACTAAGATAAACAAAAGCAAGCAAGCATATCTCATAGTTCATTCGACCTTTGTTGGAAAACAAAGGGAGAACACTCACAATATACCATGCTCACACTCACATGATCGATTCAATTTTAATCCCCAAAATAAAATGTGGAGGTAATATTTTATGCAACTTAATGTCACCAAAAATACTTTTGATTTTCAAAATCGCTGTGAGGTACGAGAGAAGCGCATACGCCTTTTTAAATGAAATTACTTTGCAAAAAAAATTACAAGACACAAAAGCACATGTTCATTTTAAATCCTTCAAAGCAATAATGAGTTATTTTTAAGCACCAAAGGAAATGTGAGATTTGCCTTGTTCAATTGTTAATCCTTAAACCAAATCTAGTAATTTTGTCCTAAAGTTCTTTTTAACCCTTTGTTTGCAATTTTTTTTTGGAGATTTGTAATGTTCTTTTTAGGACCCAAATGAAATTTAGTGTTTCCTAAGAGCATGAAAGTAAACAAATCCTTAGAAAGGGATTATAATTTCTCCCAAAGTGTTTAAAAATACTTGATACAATGAGATGATAAATTCATAAAGAACCCTCAGCCTTCGTTTTCCTTCCTTTACTTTTAATCAAGAAATTTCTTTTTTGGCAGATTTCAACAATTGTTAGATTTTTCCATTTTTGGTAATTTTGCATGCATAACTTTGAGAGTCCTAGTTTTTCCCAATTTTTTTATAAAACTAAGATAGGATGAATTGCCAACTAACATCCAAAATTGGAAACATGGGTTTTGAGTTATTAACAAAAACAACTTTTAAAAAACTAGGAAAAAACACTAAAATGTCATTTTGATGGCCAAGATGAAAGTTTCAAGCCCCGTAAATGTGCCAAAATGGCCACCAACCCATCTAAGACCGGTTGACAAACTACATGCCACCTCATAACGAAATTGCCTATAAAATTTTAGCCAAAACCCACATTTGAGTCAAAAGTTATGACCTCGGGAAGTTCCTGCATCACAAAAAATGTTAAAAAAAATTAGAAATCTACAGGTGCGGCGCAGTTAGCAAATGCAGCGCAGTTTGGAAATACTACAGAGGTATATAGCGCCACACCTTTCACTGTGTGTGACGCTCTGCAAAAACAAAGAGCGCAGATGCGACAGAGTTTTGGCATGCGACGTAGTTTGGAATGCGGCAAAGTTTAAAATTTTGAAAATTTTAAGTGGGAAAGCAAGTGTGGCGCAGTTTGGAGTTTTACGCGGTGCAATATAGCATCGCGTGACTGTCAACGGCGCATTTTCTTGTGTGCACAAAACAAATGTCAAAAACCACAAATTTTTTTCAAAAACGTGATGAAATCCTTCAAGTTTGCCCTCCTTCTAATGCCAAAATGTGAACCTCGGTTTCATACCTCCACAAACACAACAAACAAACATGTTATTAGATAAAAATGCAAGATGAAAGAATGATTCACCATGAAATCCATTTACAAAACTTAGATAGAAAGTAAAATGAAGAACAATGCAATAAACCAAGTTTAATCTATCTAAGCTAAACAAACACTTGATCCCATGGGGGAATTGGTGCCAATTGATGTGTCGAAATTGGCCCTTTCCCAACTCCTTAGTTTCAAATTTTGATGATGGGTGGATAGTTCAATCTCCTTGATGAGATTTTAGCATAACCTAGCTATGGAATCATGAAAACTATGAACACTTAAAGAGGAATGGGAAAAATTGGCTCTCAATGTGAAAAGAGTAACTTTGCATAAGATTGTGGATGATGAGCGAGAGGAAGACCCTTTCATTTATAGATTTCCAAAATGGAAGAAAGAGTGAAATTGAGCAATGTGGGATCATTCAACATCCAATGACCAAGTGTCATTTGTCAAGATGTGAATGGTTGATGGTTGTGCACATTTTGGCCAAAGTGTCAATAAATGCAATTAGGTGGAATTTGAATTTGAGGAAATGACATGTGAGAGGGAAAAATGAATGAAATAAATGCCACTTGGCTCAATGCACAAGGACATGTAAGATGAGTGAATGCCTTGTTGGAAGTACCCATCCACTTGGACTTTTTGAATTCAAACTTGAGGGAATATTCCTTCCTTATTCCTTGTTGAGAGAAAATAGGCAATTAAATAAATCAAAGTAATTGATTTATTGTGCAAGTTGCATTCTCTAGAAGATTTTAGTGATTAAGATTAAATTAATCAAAATTTGATCAATTTAATGAGAGATTAGGTGATTTGACAATTTTGACTCAAATTTATGAGTTGATTTAAATCAAAAATTGAGAAGAAAGATTTAATTAAATAAATGATTTGATTTATTTAACTAAAGGGGATAATGTTAGATTAAATAAAATAAGGTTTAATTTAATAAATTTAATAAGAAGACTTTAGAGACTTGATTTAAATAAAATGAATTAAATTAATTAATTTGATCAATAGAGAAGAAAGACCTAATCAAATAAATAATGATTTATTTAATTAAGAGACATAAGGTGATGATAAGCTGAGAGTGTGATTCAAGAAGAAATGTCATTAGTAGTCAGGATCAAGTGTGCTGAATCGAATTTGTACATTTTCCATGTCTACAAAATCCAAAGTGTTTTTCGCCACCCAAGATCATCAAAAAATGCGAGGGGAGATGATACACACTTGATTTTCCAAGCACGGTGAACACAATATACAGTTCATAGCAGTTTCTTTTTAAGCCCAAATTTTTAAGTGTGTAAAGATACCAATTCAATTTTCAAGTACACCAAATTCAAAGCGTTTTAGACTTCAAGCAAGATATATCAATGTGCAAACCAAAAATGATTTTTTCAATTTAATAACACCAAATTGAATATTTCTAATCACATTGTTTGTCTTAATAGTGTCAACAAATGAAACTATGTTCATTTTAACTTCAAAAATGAAAACATTCAATTGTCCATTTTTATTGCACCAAAATAAAATGTTAAAGTTGTAGGTTCTATTTTATGAGCACAAATTGAAATGTGAGAGTTTCCTTATTCAATTTTATAAGCACCAATTGAAATGTGAGATTTGCCTTGTTCAATTTTAAAAGCACCAATTGAAATGTGTCTTAACTACAAGATGCTTTAAAATTGAAATGGCCTTGGACCGTTCTCCAACTCTACAATCAAACCATTAGTTGTTCTCATGAAAAAAAAAGTGTCATAATCCTATAAGGGTTGCACCAACAATGTTAGAACCTCCCAAACACAACAAACAATCAAATGTTAGGGTTTAGGCAAATTGAAAAAATAAGAAAAACTACTTGCAGATTGAAACAGAATAAAAAGTAGAACGACAAATTTGTTTGGTACAGTAGCAGACTCTTTCTCTAGAACAACAATGACCAAGTTAGACAATAGCGGTCAAGGAAAGTACAACCGTGGACTTGTTTAAGACAATAGCAGCCTTGCCAAAATCAACTTTTTTTAGAAGCTTGCAACATGAAACAGACAATAGTGGTTAAAAAATCAATAGCATGCATGTTTAGTACAATAGTGGTCAAAAAAAGTACAACCACAGTAAAACCGTGAAAACAACCACATGAAAATTTTGGAACTTCCACATTTCAATTATCAATAGTGTGTCCTGCAAAATACATTAGTGTTCCAGAACTTGTAACTACTCACAAAAACTTGCCAAACGATTAGTGTTAAGGACCAAGGTCCCACTGGCCGTGCCAATTGATGTAAGGGGGGGAAATAGAATAAGGAAAACAACGATTGAATTAAATAAATTAATTCAAAACAAGATTAGATTCCAAACCCATACTCATCAAATGTGAAATGTAAAGCAATGAATCCAAATACATAAGCAACTAAGAAAACTTAAATGAATTCAAAACAAACAAGTTTTACCATACCATGTTGGAGTTGTATTTGTATTAATGTTGGATTGTGTTTGAATCAACATGAAGCCTCCATTTGTTGTTTGCAAAAGTTTTAAAGTGTGTTAATGGTGATCAAAGATGTGTGTAAAATCTCTCAAGAACTCAAATGTCAATTCAACATGACTTCGTTTTTATAAACTCTATAGATTCTCCGATCGTTTTTGAAAATGAAGAGGGTTGTTTTATATATTTCATGTTCCAATATGAATGATCAAGATTCAGCTGCAAAATATCATGATCAATGGTTGAGAACCGTTGAGAGGAAATAGATGTGAAGGATTGGTGGAATTAGATTGGAATGATTGGGGGGATTGAAAAAATCAGGTTGAGTGGTTAGTGGGATTGAGGAATAGATGAGTTAGTCAATCATTTAGAGTGAGAAATTAGGGGTAATGATTTTCTCAATCACAAAAGGGGCGAGGATAATTAATTAATTGAATAAATTAATTAATATTTTGGAGATGAACATGCAAGTCATATTTGAATTTAACAAATAAAATTGTATTTGTTTGTTGACTATGTTGAATAATTAATTTAATTATTCAGATTTAGAGAAGGAAAAGTGATTTAATCAAATCATTAAGTGGTGAAAATTTAATTGATTTAGGTGAATAGGGTATATTAGTGTGTTGTTAGAATATGTGGATTAATTGAAATGTAAACTAACACATCAATGAGACATTAGATTGAAAGAAACTAATTAAAAAGATAAAACAAACTCTAAATAATAGCAGCTCTTTCAAATTCATCTCATTGTCCTCTATCTCCAAGGATTTGATTAAAGTTACTAGCCCTCAGTTGTGTAAGCAACAACTTGTTGAAATGACAACTTAGGAGAATGAGATTGATTGAAAATGCATGTGTATTGCTATATGATTGAAGCTATGAACTTGAAATGTTATGATACTATGATATGAGATTGCTAAAATACTGATTCAAATGCAACTATAGTAACTACGTATGAAATCTAGGATGAAATCTACTTACAAGAAGGCTGTATTTATAGATTTTTCGAAGACAAAAATCTAGTTGGCGGAGATCAACAGTTGAAATTCAAACCTGTCAAGATGAACGGTGAGAGATTAAAAAGTTGAAAGAAAGGTGGAAGGTTGAGAGGAAAGTGGAAGAATTTTTTCAACCCACAAAACCATCCTCATTCAAAAATGGAGACAAACATGGCATTTATCTTTTCATTTGTGAAAATTGGTTGAAAGTTGAGGATAATTGCTAATTAAATAAATAAATTTATTTAATTTCTTGTGATAATGAATTTATAAGCTTCCACAATTAAATAATTAATATTTAATTATGTGTAAGAAGTGAAAAAGATAAGTAATTAAATATTTTATGATATTTAATTAAGTGGGATGAAAAAGATATTAAATATATAATATTTAAATGTGAGATGAAGGATGAATATTCCATTGTTTGAATTTAAATGTTCAAACTTAGAAATAAAATGATAATCAAATAAATAAACTATGAAATTTATTTAATTTAATTAAGAGGGAAATAGCAATAATTAAATAAACTTATTTATTTAATTAAACTAGAAGAATTGAAAAAATGAACAATATAAATAAATAATTAAATTTACTTATATGTAGATGACTTTAGAATATTAATTAAATAATTCATATTTAATTAATTAACAGGTTTGAATAACCATGACCATTTTTAGATGTGTACATTTTTCTCCTCTTTGAAGTGATGTATTTTACACATTACTTTAAAGAATTTTGCCCCAGAATTTAGAAATTACCGATGCTATGTGCCCCCTCGAGAGATAAATCGTGTGATGATGAGGATGATTCGAAAGAATTTAATTGATTTTCAGAGAGAAAATGGTGATTTAACTTTCGAAATAGCGCTCTATATAGTAAAAATTTGAATAATTTCCCACTTTTACCCCCTTAAAAGGTGGAAAAGGTGAAAAGTCATTGTCATTTGAACAGTGACTTGCAGTAATTTTTAGAGCTCTGAGATATAAAAATAAGATGTTGATCCCTTATGAGTGCCACAGATTCGAGCAAGCCCGCCGATATCAGAGAATAGTTGCATATGGACCTCCAGTAAGTTGACTTGACCCTCCGTACAATTTTTTTTGATTAATTTTTTCGCATTTTTTCGCATTTTTAATTTTTTTTACGTTTCGGTTTAGTGCATGCGAGCCATAGAGTCGCACATCCATTAGATAGAGTCGCACATCCAAAGTTGCACATAGGTGTAGAACAATTACGCATAGATGAAATAGTGCATATAATAGATTAAGTAATGCATCGAAGAAATTTTCCCGCGTAGAATGCTAGATTTGCGCATAGGCTAGTTTAGTGCATCGATGAGATAGAGTAGTGCATCTACATGATAGAATCGCACATAGGTGCTTTAGCACATTCGTAGTCTGTTTTAGCGCATAGACTAGATAGAATCGCACATAGATGGAGTCATGCTTGACTATTTTAGCGCATCCATGGATTAAAGTCACGCATACATGTTTTAGTGCATTCATGAAATTTTTGCCGAACTTCAATTTTTGAAGAAAATTTGATATGTACTTGATGATTGTTGCTAGATTAGACAACTGATTATATGTTGTTAAATAACATCAAGAATAGATTAGCTTGATTTGATAAATTTGTCTTTGTGTTTTGAAGAACAAATAGTAAAAATGATAGATTTGCTTTCCTGCTTGAAAGAAAAAATAGATGATAGATTTGCTTTCCCAATTGAAAGACAAATGATAGATGTTGAGTCAATTGACTATTAAATTATTTTCCATGCGATATGAAAAACAAATAGTAGAAATGATTGAGAAATTTGCTTTCGTGATTGAAAAACAAATAAGATTTGATTTGATTGAGTTGATTGCCCATTTGATACAATTGATGAACTTGCTTGATGTATTGATTTGATTAGATGTTCCCTACTGATTGGTTTGCATGATTGCTTGTAATGTTATAAAGGAGGAATTTAACCTCCTCCAAATTAGAGAGAGATTTCTCCGTATGTGGGAGATGATTCCTCGATTGTCTCAGGTGGATCTAGAGGTTATATACCAACGTGGGTTGAGTCCACTATTGAGGATCCCGCAGTATAGGATCAACAGGGCACTGTTGACTACGCTAGCTGAGAGGTGGCATAGTGAGCATAACACCTTTAATCTTCCCACAGGAGAGATTACCGTGACTCCAAAGGATGTATACAGGATTTTGGGTATTCCTGTAGTTAGTGAGTTTGTGATCTATGATCATAAGGAGATTGGAGGGACTGATGCGCTGAGATGAGTCTTCCAGGATCCTCATGTCAGCGGGTATGAGATTGTCTGGAAGGATATGGTGGAGAGATATGCCTCACTACCTTCGATGTTAGCAGGATTCATCGATGGTTTCCTTTGTCCTGATCGCACATCAAAGGGACTATCAATTGGTTGGGGTAGAATTCTAGAGGACATGCTTCTCCATCAGACTAGATACGCATGGGGATCATGCATGCTTGCCAATCTATATCATGATCTTCATCAGGTCATGTACTTAGATGGGAAGAGTCTCAACTGTGGAGTTACTCTATTACAGATATTTGCATGGGAGCATTTTTCCATCACTCGCCCCATTGTTTGGAGAGATCGCCCACTTGGTTTCCCATACATTTATGCCTACACAGGTCCCTTTGTCCAGCTGATCCTAGGCAAGTTAGAGTACTGGAGACGCGTGCTAGATGATTTGGATACAGTCATCTGGAGACCATACTTGGATTGTGATCCCTGAGAAGTGGATGATATAGAGTTTCCTTACTACACGAGATCCAGGTATTTGATTGGTTGCACCCTATTTATCATTGAACGGTTCTTGGGGATGAGGGTCCTGAGACAATATGGATTAGTACAGATGATGCCACAGGTGTGGCACACTATGCCAAGCGCCGAGAGGATGTTCCAGAGTGGATTCCATTTGTGATGATTGAGACTGCCAAAGCAGAGTATCTAGATCTGTAGCTAGATTATTGGGCTATACATCCAGAGGTTACAGATGCAGGGATGATAGATGAGTATGCAACATACTTCTACACACATCCCTTTCTGAGATTTACTAGTCTATAAGAGCCTGCTCCATTATTGGGAGGACCAATAATATAGCGGGCACGACGACAGGCACAGGCACAGGCAGCGGGAGGGCAGCCACAAGGTCAGGCACAGGTACTAGCAGAGGCAGGGGCACAGTCAAGGCAGGCCGAGGATATATGTGGAGTAGCTATGGATGTGGATGACAAGGATGAGGAGGATGAGGAGGATGAGGAGGAGTCAAATGGATCAGAGGATAGTGGTGATGATGGGGATGACGAAGGTGATGGGAGTGGAGGGCAAAGGTTTTTCTTTGATATACCTTTCAGTACGAGGCCACGAACATCGAGAGTAGTGTATCAACCGAGTACTTCAGCTCCATGGATCACTATCAGGGCTCCTACATAGGGACAGATGGATGTCTTATAAGCAGAGGTTCAGACTCTTTGGAGTCAGTTGGCACAAGCAAACGTTACGATCAGCCAGCTACAGGCATAGGTTGCATAGCCACCACCTCCTAACCCACAGGTAGCTCAGCTTACGACAGAGCGAGATAGCTTATGGGAGAGATGCATATAGGCCGAGGGGGTAGCTTAGAGACTCCTTAGATCAGTCGAGAGTACCTCTATTGGAGAGATTGTAGCAAAGGGATTGGATATTGTTCAGGAGGCTGAGTATTATAGGAGGAGATACTTTGAGGTAGTGCCACCCGAAAGGAGGATTGCCTTCACACAGTCAAGTACTCGATCTTGGACCCATTCACACATCCATACCAAGAGTGCTACCAGGAGTGTGGGTCAGCCAGTCAGACGAGAGCTCAAAGCTTTTGGGAGCAAAGATCCAACGAGATCTATCGCCTCGGGGGACAGTAGCAGCCATGTGCCACGACCAGATACCCCTCAATGATGAGTGTTTTGACACATTTATTCATTGTATTTGATATATCTTGTTAAAACATTTGATATCCTTGTACCTCTAGACATTTTTTTTGATGAGATTTATGATATGCAGTGGTGATTCAATTATGCATGTGTTATGAATGGTTTATGCATTTTATTTCTATATACTATGATGTTTATGATGCAAATGGTGATTTAATGTAAATGATGATGCTTTTATTTTATGTATGATGATGCAATGATGATATGATTATGGATGCATGTTTATTTTATGATGCAATCTAAATGATTTTCTTTTATGATGCATGTAATGAATTCAAGATGTAATAATGTAATGATGAATGAATTCAATGAGATGATGTAAATTAAATGAATAATGAATATGAATGAGACCTAAATGAAAAGTTATGATTTGAATGGGATAATATGATGAGATATAAATGAGATGAATATTTAATGAATGATATGTACATGATATGGAAATGGAATATATGAACCAAATGAATAATGACTATAATAATGATAATAATGATATGAATTGGTGAATAATGAATGAATGATAATGATGAATGAATGATAACAAAATGTAAATGATGAAATAATACCTAATGAAAATGATAACCTAAATGATGATATGAAAATGAATGAAATGGATGCAATCTTTGTATCAATGTAGATTTATGTAAGATGATGTGAAATGGATGCAGAATGCAAATGTTATGAAATGATATAATATGAGATAAATGATGAAAATGATATAATATTTAAAGATGAATAATGATCATGATAAACTGAATGAGATCGAATAATGATAATGATAATGAAATGATATGATGTAAAAATGGAAAGTAATGCAAATGTAATGATAATGATAACTTAAATGAATAATCATGATGAAATGATATGTAATGAATGACAATGCAATGAGATTCCACAAATGTCCAAATTTACTCAATTGTTGTTTGAAAAGATATATGAAAAAATTTCCAACCTTCAAAAATCTACCTTAGACAGCCTCCAAAATGCAAACCTAAATGAATTATGCAGTCCTATAATGTAGTAATGAACCATTCTCCTATTTATCATTTCATGCCACACTTGATTTTCATCATCAAGCCTTTTGATATGTTGAAAGTTAGCACAAGCATCAAATGGTATGTTAGCACCAATGATGACTTGAGTACTGCTTTCATGATGTTTGATGTAGTAAGTTAATACAAGCATCGAGGTATAATTGAACCAAGATGACCTGAGTATTGTTTGCATAAACAAACAAAATTTAACCATTTTCTTATGAAAATTCTAAAATTTCATCAATGATACATCGTAGAGCATGTCCCATGATAAATTTGCACAAAACTAATGATTAGCTTACAGACAACAAGCAAAGAAAAATCATACTCCTTCCTTGTGATTCTAATTCAGTACATCATTGAACCACTCCAAAGATATGATGTCATCAAATGTCAAAACAATAAATCAACTTATGCTTTAAGTTTGTCATTCATTTTATTCAGATTAAGATCATCCAATTTTTTTAAGTTATCTGTCAAAACAGTCATGTAGACTCAGTTTAATTGGACAAGTTTGTTGTTTCCTAATATTCTGATTCTTGACACATGTTAATTGCCTGCTAGAAAGCTCCAAGAAGCGAACTGCCCCCCCTAGTGACCCTATACTCTGACTTCTGCTAGGCACAACTATTGCTAAGGATAACCCTAATCATCAAGCCATGATGAGATGTTTGTCATTTCGAGGATATGTTGTGACGCATGATGCAAATGTGATGGCTAGGCATGTATGTGATGTCGATGAAAGATGGATATGTAGAATGTATCCTAATAGATGAGAGAGTCAAACAAAATAAAAAATAATGCTTGTTTGCCAGGTTTTCACCATTTGTTTTTATTGCACTTTTTCATGTTTTTATGATGATTTTTTATTTTTTTGTTGTTACCAAGACGCCTGTTTGCCAGGTTTTCATCAAGGCAACGAATTTTTGTTTTCTTTTTGAATTTTGATTTTTTTTTAGGACTTTTTATATTGTTTTTGATATTTTTAGGTATAAAACTTCTTCAAATGAATTTTGTTGGTTGGATCTTCAAACAGGTCCCCTTCTAATGTTGACAACTAATATGCCCCCGATCCATATGCAACAATGATAATGAATGAGCCCAACCAATTAGGTTCGAACTTGCCTTTCTTTTCTTGATCTTGCTGATTATGCGGGTTTTATTTTAGAACCAAGTCACCTACCTGAAAAGTTTGAATTTTGACTCTGTGATTGTAGCTACGGGACATAATTTGTTGATATCCCTTCAAATGAATGACTGCAATTTGATGTCGTTCGTCAAGCAGTTCCAGCTCTTGCAACCTTGATACTCTGTATTCTTCATCATTGATTAACCCCTTTAGTGATACTCAAAGTGAGGGAATCTCAACTTCTAGTGGTATAATAGCTTCTACTCCATAGACCAAAGCATAGGGAGTAGCACTTGTTGGTGTGTGGATACTTGTTTTGTATGCCCACAATGCTAGATTCAATTAGACATGCCAATCACGACCTACCTCATTCACTATTTTCTTCAAAATCTTTAGAATTGTTTTGTTTGAAGCTTCAGCTTGACCATTCCCTTGTGGATAGTAAGGTGTAGAGAACCTATTGTGGATGCGAAATCTTTCACATAGTTCATCAACATCCTGATTTTTAAAAGGTCTTCCATTGTCTATGATAATGGAGTTGGGAATACCATATCGACAAATGATATAGTTCAAAATGAATGAAGATATTTGTTTACCAATAATAGTTGTGAGGGGAACAACCTCAATCCACTTATTAAAATACTCAATGGTTGTGACGATGAATTTGTGTCCATTTGAATATGATGGGGTGTATCTTGCCAACTAGGTCCAATCCCCACTGAGTGAAAGGCCATGTTGTGGTGAAGGGTTGTAATTCCTGAGTAGGAGCATGAATGAGATTCCCATGAATCTGACATTTTGCACATTTCTTCACAAAGATGAATGATTCCTTCTCCATGGTCGGCTAGTAATAACCCAATCTAACAAGTTTCTTTGCTAAGGTTAGTCCACTTGAGTGTGTCCCACAAATGCCACCATGTACCTCTTGTAAGGCCTTTTTCGATCGCATTCAAGACACCTAAGGAGGGTACCATCTAGACCATGCCGATATAAGACATCGGCAATTAAAGTATAACAGGAGGATTGATGAATGGAATTCCTTTTCTGATTTCTAGACAAATCTAAAGGTAAAATGGTATCCTTTAGGTAAGTGTAAATTGGGCCATATAAGGGAGAATTAGAACTGGTTAAGTGGCAAATGATTTGAGTTTTTGGGTTGTCATAGGCGGGAGAAAACAACTATTCCACTAGGAAATCATACCTTGTTTGGTTCTCTGACAACTGGAGTAGAGATGAAATTGTAGCCATAGCATCTGCTACTTTATTATCAATACATGGAATTTGTATGAACTTGATATCAACAAAGTATTTCTTGAAATCGTCCACCATCCTTTTGTAAGGTATCAACTTGTCATCCTTAGTGTGATATTCATCATTGATTTGATTTATAACAAGTTGTGAATCACCAAAAACTTGAAGTTTTGTGATTTTCCAGTCCGCTGCAATTCTCATGCCAATTAATAGTGCCTCATACTCAGCTATGTTATTTGTGCAAGGGAACATTAGCCGATAATATTTTGGAATTGTATGTCCTTGAGGAGTAATGAAAAGATTCCCTGCTCCTAAACCATGTTGAGTGTAGGAACCATCAAAGTAGAGTTCCCATGACTGCTTAATAGCTGTTGTGAATACATCAGCATCAGGAAAATCAATGTGTATCGGGTGTTTTGCTGGCATTGGTGCTTTTGCTAACTAATCTACAATTACCTATCCTTTTATAGCTTTCTGATCCACATAATGAATGTCAAATTCACTCAGAATCATGACCCATTTAGACAACCTGCCATTTAAAGTCACCTTACTTAGAAGATATTTGAGTGGATCGATCTTAGCCACAAGCTTTATTGTATGTGCTAGCATATAATGTCATAACTTTTAAGAACTTAACACTACCACTAAGCAAGGTTTTTCAATGAAGGTGTAATTTAGCTCATGACTTGTCAAAGTTTGACTAATGTAATAGATTGCTCCTTTCCTGAGTTGTCTTCCTATGCCAATAATGCTCCTAAGGACACTTCCATGGCAGAAATATACAATATGAGTGGTGCACCTTGCATTGGTGGAATCAATATTGGTGTATTCATTAGGTATTGCTTTACCTGACCAAACCCTGCTTCACATTTATCCTCCCATTTAAATGGAACATTCTTGTGTAAGAGATGGGTAAATGGTAAACTTTTATCTACCAGTTGGGCAATAAATCTTCGGATGGATTGTAACTGTCCCTGCAAATATCGTAGTTGACTAATGTTCCTTGGTGGTGGCATATCAAGAATTGCTTTTACCTTAGCTGGATCCACCTCAATTCCATTTTTTGATACAATATAACCCAATAGCTTTCCAGATTTTACTCCAAAGAAACATTTCTTTGGATTAAGTCTCACTTTGAATTGTTCCATTCTTTTGAAAATTTTAGATAAGATAGCTGTGTGTCCTTCCTTGGTGTTAGATTTGGTGAGGAGATCATCAATGTAATCCTCCATGAATGTATGCATCATATCATGAAAAGTCATTGTCATTGTACGTTGGTATGTAGCTCCCGCATTCTTCAACCCAAATGGCATTACGTTCCAACAATAGGTACCCCAAGGGCATGTGAATGTTATTTTATCCTGATCCTCTGGTGCAATCTTTATCTGGTTGTATCCTGAAAATCCATCCATTAATGAATACATCGCATGGCCAGCAATCAAATCAACAATCATATCTATGTTTGACAAAGGGAAATCGTCCTTAGGACATGCCTTGTTCAAATCTCTAAAATCTATACAAATTTTGATTCTTTCGTCTGGCTTTGAAACAAGTACGATATTGGAGATCCATTCTACATAATCAATAGACCGAATGAATCCAACATCTAAAAGCTTCTTTAACTCCTCTTTAACCAATAATGCAACATGTGGGTGCATTTTTTTGAGTTTCTGCTTCACAGGTTTTTCCCCTAGCATGATAGATAGATGATGCATGATCAGATCTGGATCTAATCCAGGCATATCTGCATAGGACCATGCAAAACTAATTTGATTGTTCTTGAGAAATTATGCGAGTCCTGGTATTTCCTCTTCTGTTAGAGATGCAGCAAGTTGCAAGACTTTGGTTTGTTTCGTAGTACCTATATTGAGTGCCTCTGTTGATTCTATTAGAATAGAAGACCTTTCCTGGTAATGTTCCGGGAGAGTGTCAAGTTTCCCATCCTCTAGTGCCTTTGGAAGGTTTTCACTATTGGATATGCTTTTTATTTTTCTCTTTTCTTGATCTAATACTGCCTTTGTTAGGTTTTCACCATTAGATCTTTTATTTATGTTATTTATTTCATAGCTAAGAAACTTGGCACTTTACTATCGAAAAATCTGATCTTGTGATTCCCTGGTGGAACTTGTTTCCAGTTGGGATGAACAAAGGAATTTTATGATGGTTTTGTCATTTGAAAAAGTTGGGATATCAATGGGTGCAATTTGTTCCCAATCAATGAGTTTAGGATGGACCAAAGGAAATGGATCATTAGGATGAGTAAGGTCACTAGCCGTTAGTGTCATGATGCTATTATTAGCTTCACTATGGGAAAGATCTAGGATGGTATCCTCTTGTAGATGATTTATCTCACTTTGAATCAAATCGGTTTCACTTGAGTCATGATTGCTTTGTAGAACATAATCAAGTGGAGGCCTTGAGCTTTCCCCTTGTAAGAATGTGGGTGTGAATTTGTGTATGACATCCACCCTTTTGTCTGTCAAGAATGTATCATCAGAGACATCATCCCATTCATATTCATTGGAGTCAGTGTCAGAATTATTTGCTTGAATTCTCAGAATTGTTTCAACTAACTCCTCCTTACACATTCTTTGTACCACTTCTTCCTTTGCATCTTCACCATATCCTAACCCAGTTTTATCATTTGGGTGCATTGTTTTTAGTTGGATAGGTTGAACAATACCCTCTTTTCTCTTTTCGATAGGGCCATTTCCTTCATAACCTATTTGCTGCATGATCGCATAACCTTTTCCATATTGTTCTGTAGGTAACTTGACATGTTGTATTGATTCTTCTTCATCTTTGTAGAGCCAATCAAGGATAGCTCTATCTCCCATTTCATTTTATTTGATAAATACTCCATTAAACTTGGTGATGGGAACTAAAGCTAAGACTAAAGTTGTTGTAACCTGCTGTATGGATGTTGATGGTTGACCATGAGATCTTGGAGATATGGGTAGATTAGAGAGAGATAAAGAATATTCTCCTTCCCCATTATCTTTCAATTTTAGCTTGGCGCCAAAATTACTTATCATTTCTCATGCTTGCTCATTGTATTTGGAGGTAGACATGGCCAAAGCCTCTCTATTATGTGGGACAAATGTGTCCTGAGTTACTCTTAGGTTAGAGCAAGTTTGACTGCTAATGTGATTAGCAGGTATTGTTACTTCTTGTCCATCATATGGAAACTTCAAGCATTGATGATAAGTAGATCGAACAACTTGCATGTCATGGATCCATGGATGACCCAAGAGTATGTTACAGGATAGATTCCGATCTAGAACTTGACAAAAGGTATTCTTCACAATAGGTCCTACTTTGATTGGTAGCATGATGAGGCCTTTAGAAACTCTTTCATCATCACCGTATGCCTTGATTGTAATCTTCCTTTGTGGATCTATAGATTCTTCTGAATATCCCAAAGCAAGGACCAATTTCAAAGTACAAATGTTTAATCCGGCTCCCCCATCTATTAGGACAGGTCTAATTCAGGCTTTGTGAACCATAACCTCTAGGTAGAGTGATGAATTATGCGGATGGGTCATGGATGAGTCATCCTTCTTAGTAAAGGATAAACATGTGGACGAGGACAAGTGTCCCACCATGGCTTGAAATTTATTGATATCCAGATCAAGAGAGACAGTTGTATCAACAAGTGCCTTTTCCAGAATGTCCTTATGCGCAGGTGATAACTTTAAGAGCTCCAAGATAGAAATTTGGGCTGATGTTTTTCGTAATTGATCAACCAAATTGTATTGACTTGGAGGGGGAACTGTCACTTTAGATGAGCTTCCTTTTACAATGATTTTGGCTTGTCCTCTTGTCATAGCGTTGACTTCTCGATATTCCTGCTTACCTTTGATTTTGATAGCATTGATTTGTTGATCGTTCGTGTAAATATGATTGATAATGGTGTTGTGGACATAATTGACATTATTGCCCTTATCACCCGAGGATTCCCCTTTTTTATAATTGGGGAGAGGATCCTTGAACGCCTGATGGTCATCATTGGCATTATGTCCCTCAACCATAATGGTACGATTATCAATCAAATCCTGAACAACATTCTTTAACCCTTGGCAATTATTTGTCTTATGACCTTTACACCTATGATAATCACAAAAGTGTGAGTCATTCCATGATGGTGGTTTAACTTGAGGCTCAGAATCTCTTTGTGGTGGAAATGTAATAGCGTTTTGATTCAATAGTTCTTTAATAATGGATTCCAAAGATTGGCCCAAGGGAGTAATACTTCGTCGATTTGAAAAATATGAAGATCTAGGCACATTTTAATTTTGATTATTGCCAAAATTATTTCCATGATTGTTGGTCATATTCCCTTGATTGGAAACATTTCCTTGGGTACTAGAATTTCCACATTATTGCTATGTTGGACACCTGATACATTAAGAATGGTAGGCTTCACATTCACATTGTTAGCATCTACTACCCCATCATTCACAAAATTTTTATTTTGAGTCCAAAATCGTGACTTGTCATTGTTGTTACTATTGTTGTTGTTGTTGTTGTATGAATTTGAACCCTCTTTATTGATTTTCAGAACTCCACGCTTGACCAAGGCACCTTCAATAGTAATCGCGTTTTCAATCAATTTTTCAAATGATTGAGGATAGTGAAGATTTAGTCTGTAACTCATCTCTTGATTCAGACTATCGATAAATATCTCCATCTTTTCTGTTCTAGGAATAGGACGAGAGTATCTAGCAAACACCCTTCTCCACCTTTGTAAAAAAAGTGGTGAAAGATTCCCCTACCTTTTGTTTCACCTTACAAAGATCAAGCATGGTTATCTGGTGTTGGATGTTGTAGGAGTATTGTGATATAAATTTATTTATTAACCCCTCAAATGTTTTGATGGGGGGAGTCATCTTTGAAAGCCACTCCATGGATTGTCCACCTAGACTTTGTGGAAACAATCGCATTAAGTAGGTATCTTCATGAGCGAATTCTAAGCTCATATTTCGAAAATCCCTTACATGTTCAATGGGGTCAATTTTCCCATTATACCTATCAAATTTGGGGATTTCGCAATGTTTTGGAAAAGGAATCATTTGAAGACTCCTATCAAATGGATAAGGACATATATCATCCAAAACATACTTCTTTGTTGTACCCCCTTGGATTTCTTTCATTTGCATTTTTAATGCTTTTAACTATTGAGTAAGAGCATTAAAATCATTAAGAGGGGCTTCAAGATTTTCTTTAATCCCTTCCATGTCAAAATTGGCAGGTAGCTTAGCTCCTTGATTAGCTAATGAAAGGAAATATCTTTCCTTGTTTTGTTCTAAAATCCTTTCCATAAGAGTATGGAATTGGGGATCCTGCTCTGCTTCTTGGAGCTTTTCTTCTGTTATCTCTTCAGTATTTGAATTATGAAAGGGATTCTCTTCCCTATCAATATTATCACCCATTTTGTTTACTATACTTTCTCTTTCATCTTTTTCTATGTGCTTTCGAGATCTCGTGACAACAAGCATAAGCTTTGTCAAATTTCTACTAACTTTGATAAAAAGAATGAAATAGTGCAATTTTGATAGATATGAAAGTCAGGATAGAATGAATATTCTATGACTTAAAATATTTTTAATCTTTAGCTCGTGATTCCCTGATTGAAAGGATGAAAATCCTATTTGCGGGAATTAAACCAAAGATAAAAAAATAAAGATGATTTTGCACTTTGTGAAGTTTGATCGTAGCTTTGTAAAAAGAAGGATTTGTGATAAATGCCTAATGTGCTTGAGTTCTCTATTGCAAAAATTGATTAGGATGAGTAGAGTATACAATTGCAGGTTGGGGAATGTAAGAGGAACGAATATGTTGATTATGATTATGCCTTTGAAAAATGGCTCTTCTTTGAAAGAAAGCTCGCGATTATAATGGTTCTACAACATAATCGTCAGTGAAAACTCTAACAAAGTCGTGATATCGATGAATAAAGGTCCTGAGTTCAAGCAAGACCTTTTGACTTTGGTATAAAAATTTCCTCTTTTTCAATAACTTCTTATTACTGAGATATTTCTTTGGTTTTCTAATCTTCCTCTCTAGGAAATTTTTGGAAAAAGTTGCAGACTTCCAAACCCTGAGCATAGAAAAAGACTAGACTAAGATGACCGATTTTTGAATGTCAAAAAATTACCTAGGCTCGGAGCACAAATGTGCCAAAACAAACAATGAATGTGCCAAAACATAGCACATATACACTAAAACAGAGCACGGATGCACTAAAACAAAGCACATATGAGCTAAATTAGAGCACAGATGCACCGAAACAAAACAAAGATGCGTTGAAATAGAGCACAAATGAGCTAAAACAGACTAGGGATGTGCTAAACTTACCAATTATTTTTTTGAGACAGACATGTTTTGACAGTTTGGTATTTTTAGATGATCTTAATCTAATTTAAATGTGAAAAACATGGCATATAGTAGTAGACAGTTGTTTTGTTAATCCTAAAATCTAAACAAAGAGTGTATGTTCTTGAGATTTTCACAGGTATTGAACAAGATAAGCAATTCAAACAGACTCACTCTTAGTTTGTCAAATAGGTCATCATAGAAATCACAACCCACAGCTTAAAATTGCATCGACTCACATAGCCGTGTCACCCCCTAGAGGGCGCCCGTGTTTTTGTCTTTTCTAGGTGCATACTCAAGGTTAGATTTCTCGATCCCTTGAGCAAACAATCTGTGGCGATTATATGGTGAGTGTCTTGGGGGCAGATTCTTCCCTCCCCTTGCACCGTGATTAAAATGATGTTTGGATACCGACACGGTTGGCTTTCTACACTATGGTTTGTAGTAAAGGTTTCCGTTTGATGTGACAATAGATAAACTCCCTCAGGAGACCTCCCAATCTTTAGAACAAAGATTTTGGGGATGGTTATCTTGCTCACTTCCGTTGAATATGGGTTTCCCCAAAATTCACTTTTGATTAAAGTGGGTTGGAAAACTTGGCTTTGGTTGTTCCCACTTAGGTCGTTCCCGTAGGGTGAGTACTTTTTCCCACTACGGAAGACCTTCTAAGGGTTGTAATAAAGCATGAATTGCATAAAATGAAATAAGTAAGTATGGTGTTCTGATCACCTAGTAAAGGGGAGAGCATATACCTATTACCCAACAACCACAACAAACAAAAGGTTCAATTTTAGATCCAAATGACAGTTGTCTATGTTAAGTGAAGATTTTGCTTCACAACAAACATTGGATTCATTTTAACCAGCATAAAATAAAGTGTGGTGACTATCCTAGGATTGATAAATTTCAGATTTAAGTGTCTATCCTAGGATTGCTTCATTTTACTTTAAAACTGAATTGAAAAATCCTGTCTGCAGACGACGTTGGAATCATAATTTATTTTTTTACAACCACTGTATGCGCTAAAACAAGTCATCTATGCACCGAAACAGTCCACAAATGCGCTAAATGATCAAACAAGGATGCATGAAAACAGGTCGTCTATGCACTAGAACAATCCACAAATACGCTAAATGATCAAATAGGGATGTGTGAAAACAGGTCATCTATGCACTAGAATAGTCCATGGATGCGCTAAAACAGTCCATGGATGTGCTGAAACAGTCAAGGGATGCGCTAAACAGAGGCTCATATGTGCTAAAGTGTCACTCCAGTCTGTCACCTGTCAGAAAATTATGCAATAAAAAGATTAAAAACGGGGGGATGCCCCACGGTGGGCGCCAAAAATGTGTTGTTAGAATATGTGGATTAATTGAAATGTAAACTAACACACCAATGAGACATTAGATTGAAAGAAACTAGTTAAAAAGATAAAACAAACTCTAAATAATAGCAGCTCTTTCAAATTCGTCCCATCATCCTCTATCTCCAAGGATTTGATTAAAGTTACTGGCTCTCAGCTGTGTAAGCAACAACTTGTTGAAATGACAAATTAGGAGAATGAGATTGATTGAAAATGCATGTGTATTGCTATATGATTGAAGCTATGAACTTGAAATGTTATGATACTATGATATGATATTGCTAAAATGTTGATTCGAATGCAACTATAGTAACTAGGTATGAAATCTAAGATGAAATCTACTTACGAGAAGGTTGTATTTATAGATTTTTTGAAGACAAGAATCTAGTTGGCGAAGATCAACGATTGAAATTCAAACCTGTCAAGATGAACGGTGAGAGATTAAAAAGTTGAGAGAAAGGTGGAAGGTTGAGAGGAAAGTGGAAGAATTTTTTCAACCCACAAAACCATCCTCATTCAAAAATGGAGACAAACATGGCATTTATCTTTTCATTTATGAAAATTGGTTGAAAGTTGAGGATAATTGCTATTTAAATAAATAAATTTATTTAATTTCTTGTGACAATGAATTTATAAGCTTCCACAATTAAATAATTAATATTTAATTATGTGTAAGAAGTGAAAAAGATAAGTAATTAAATATTTTACAATATTTAATTAAGTGGGATGAAAAAGTTATTAAATATATAATATTTAAATGTGAGATGAAGGATGAATATTCCATTGTTTGAATTTAAATGTTCAAACTTAGAAATAAAATGATAATCAAATAAATAAATTATGAAATTTATTTAATTTAATTAAGAGGAAAACAGCAATAATTAAATAAACTTATTTATTTAATTAAACTAGAAGAATTGGAAAAATGAACAATATAAATAAATAATTAAATTTATTTATATGTAGATGACTTTAGAATATTAATTAAATAATTCATATTTAATTAATTAACAAGTTTGAATAACCGTGACCATTTTTAGATGTGTACAATTAGTGATATAATTAAATAATTGATATTTTTAATTAATCAAGAGGAATAAAGTTAGATTTAGTGACATAATTAAATAATTGAAAATTGATTAATCAAGAGGAATCAAGTTAGACTTAGTGACGATATAGTGAATTAATTAATAATTAAAGATTACTTAATTAATAGAGGAAAATAGGGGTTTTGATGCATTTATGATGTGAAATGCGATTAGATTAATGATAATGATGTCGATAATAGAAAAATGTCATTGAAGATGTGTGATATGTGTTACCTGTCATTTTTACATGTCTACAGTTATACTTTCTAGTCATCTTGCATTAGAAATAGTAGTTAAATTCATATTATTTGAGGTAATTGAAGGTTTTTTATTTGAAGTTACATTTTTTTGTAAGTATCAAAATTCTTCTCTTATAATAATGATCAGGTTTTTTACAATAGGCACATTTGACCTTATCTTTCTTAAGCTTATTATCTTTCAAAGAAGAGGTATCTAGATTTATTTTTGAAGTTGTAGGTTTATGATCCTTTTTCTTCGTATCAAATGGCTATTTTTCTATTTCTTATCCTTGTTGTCATATCCCTTTTTTCTTTTCTATCTTAGTTGGAAATTGGAAACTAGGGCATGCGACTTAGTGGATTTGAGAGCGCACATCTAGATGAGCTTATCATGATCCCTGTGAGAGAATCATAGATACTATAAATTTATCTAGAGATGACATATTAAAATGAGACCTAGAACACTCTTATTGGCATGAAAGGTAGAAATAGAGACTGAATAGTTTGAACTAAGATTTGAGAGAATACTTAGGATCAATTTTTCATATTTATTTTCAATTCCATAATTTTTTAACTACATTCTTAGTGATTTGAGTTCAATGGTGAGGTCCTAAATAATATTATTTTTTCTTGGGATCAAACTAATGATCTCATTCTCCAACCTATGGCCTCATTGAATCTTAGGTTTAAAAAAAATGGTCATTTTGGTCTAAATTTGGTTTGGTGAATCCTAGAAAGGCCTAATAGTAAAGGTGAATGCATAGACCTTATTAAGTATTTTGTATGACCCATGTTCTTGTACCCAACCGAGATGGTATGACTAAGGATGATTATATATGGAGTTTTGGATGTGGTGACCAACCTTTTACTAACCATATTCTTTTCACTATTAATGCCCATGATCAAGAGAGTCATCTTATTCTTGATTTGATAGTTTTAGGTAAACATGGGCAATTGAGATGCCTTAAAATAATATTTAGCCATGAGTATAATGATAATGATGGGCTCTATGGGATTTCCAACTTCCACTATGCGTAAATCATCCACATCTTCTAGTTTCACATGCCACTTTTTTACAAGGAGAGTTTTATCCTCTTAATTTGGAGCACCTTACACTCCTTGATGGAATGACGCCAACACTTTTGAGAGCTAAAAAATTGTCTTTCCTACTAGTAGCAAGAGAGGAAGATTGATTTAGACATTTTTCTTAGGCACAAGGGTTTATATGTGAGGCTTAGAGGTACCTTGTTGAATCCCTCTTTTAAGGCCTAGCTTATCTACAACCATTGCAACCTTAAAATCCTTATCTAAAGACTCAACTTCAAACATAGCCCACTCTTTATGAGTAATAGGGAGAATACTAAAGATTAAGTTAACAATGAGTATGTCTTCTACATTTGAAACATTGATATTGACCTAGAGCTTATTAAAGGTGTCAATATATTGCTAAACTAATCGAACTTGATCTTTCCTAAGTTGTAACCATCAATGATTTTTTTTAATTGATACATACTTGCCCTATTTCTCATGTGGAGTTTTTCCTGGAAAAATTTCTCCACATACATATTGTGTTGACATGGTTTGTTGATTTATGCAATCACATAATTAATCTTATGGAAATCCTCAATATTGAGAAACAAATTTCACATTCGCATACACGTAGAAGTTATTCTTACAGTTGTTTCACCTTCTTTCTCAACAAACATAAGTACAATAAGATAAGGGTAGAAAATTATAATTATCATATTTTAGTTAGATTCACAAGTGAGGTTTAATTTTACATCCACAAACACAAATTTGAACAAAAATAGATTCTAACCCATTTTCTAATTCTGATGGGATCATCTTTTAAGATCTAATTTTTTTCTAATACCATAACAAATTAGTTTCTAAAATCTATTACAATAATTTTTTTACAAAATCTAAATTTGAATTACTTTTATTAATTTAATTTTCATATTAATTATATAATTTATTAAAACTAAAGCAAAATATTTTAATTTTTTATTTAATTTTCATATTAATTATGAAATATGACTTTTTTTGTTTAATTAATATATGCTACCATACTATTGTAAATTCTTCACATTTAATATGATAATATAATAAGTAGCTATCTATGATACCCCTAGCAGGAACCAATATTTAAGAATGTGAGTGTCGCTCCTACTTTAAATTTGAGTTTTTAAATTTTTCAATAATTGAAACTCATTATGAAGTTGGTTAGGTAAGGGTTTTGGTTTCGTTATATCCGCTCTATCCGCCCTTCACACGTCTTCAACGAGAGACTTCGCTCTAAACACATCCATCTAATTTGAAACTTTTATAGCTATTTATATTGGTATAAGATTTTTTTTAGGTGTTTATTTAATTTAATTTGTAAATTAAATTAAATTAAATATTAGGGAATATAAATATTTTAATTAATTAATCAAAAATTATTTTATAACATATAAATAATTGATAAGTAGGAGGGATTTTTCATAGCATGTTGCAAGTTAAGTGGACTTAACTTTGGAGAAAATTTTGTGGTTAAACACGCTTGAGCTAGAATAGTACTGAGATAGGTGACCTTTGTGAACATCACCTACATGCAATGAGTGCTAAATGGACCATTCATTATCATGAGAGATGGGTTGTTGTGAACTTACTACTTGTGAATCATGGGTTGATAAGTTTGACTCATAAAACTACACTTGAATCGTGATAGCAATATCACAATATAAATAATTATTATTATATGTGGGAATATTTATTTTATCTATATATATATTGTTTTGCTTAATTTTATATTCATTTTTTTTTAGTTTTATATAAGTTTTAAGTTTATTTTTAGAAAAGGTGTATTTTTTATTTTATGTGAGAGTTATTTTATTATTAAGTGATATTATGAATATTATGTTAATGCATTAATATTTGTTATTATTTTGATAAAAATTTACTGTGAAAAAATAATTTCATATGTTGGCATTTTTATGCCACTCTTTAAATGAAATGGTTTGAATTTGTTAAAAAATAATATTAAAATTTACAAAAAAAGATAGCCACAAATTGCACATATTATATGATAACTCTTCAATACCAAAAACAATTAAAAAAATTAGACCAAAAAAATAAAGAGGGAGAAAATTAAAATAGAAACAAAATATATTTTTATTTATAGTGTTTACTTAACTATATTTATTCAAAAGGTATTTTAGTTTATATACTTAAAATTTATTTTAGAGTTATTTTTTTACTTAATAGTTATTTAAAAAAAATATTATTTAAAAATTATTTTGTTTTACTTACTAAGATTTTTTTATTCACATATACATACAATTTTTGTGGCAAAGATAATTTTTTTATTCAAGAACTCTTAAAAAGATACATTACACAAGGATTTTGAGATGGCTATTGTTATTTTAGCATACAACATAAGTAAGATCCACCATGGGATCCTACCAAAACACCAAACAAAACTCATGTAAATCTCAAATATCCACTTAATTTCTAAACTCAATAAATTGTAATTACCTTCCTTGATCATCATGAATAAATTAAAGGAGATTTTGAAATTTGACCTAATCTAAATAACCCTAATCAGTAGCATTTCAACTGCGATTACCTTTGAATGCCCATTTGGTTAAATAGCCAGCTACCCTATTCCATTCTCTAGTAATATGACTAAAAGATATTACCTCAAAATTAGAGGCCAAACATAGGATTTTCTTGGCAACCAAAGCTAATCTCCATGAAGCTTCTTCAAAATTCTTGTTGCTCAACAAGGAAATTAGAAACATAGAGTCTTTTTGCACGACTTTTCTCCACCCCATAGCATAAGATCTTTCTAGATCCTTTAGCAATGCCCAAGCTTCTATTTGATTATTAGAATGAAATCCCATTCAATTAGAGAAGAAAAATAACTGACTCTTTACTATTGCTTTTGACACCACCAATTCTAGCAACACCTAGATTGCCTCTAGAAGAGCCACCAATAAATTAATTTTAAGGAAACCACCAGAGGCAAAGTCTATTTTCCAAATCTATTCACTTTCTTAGGAGTGAGGAGGGAGAAAAAAAAGCATTAAATGTTTAACTAGATGTGAATCAAAGGAAGTGAGAGATTCATCCATATTGAATTTGGCCTCAATTATTTCTTTGATCACTCTTTTGATTTTAAACTAAACATGTAAGACTCTATTATGACACTCTTAGAAGAATGTTTAATTTTGCTCCAACAAATTCATCTCATATAATTAATAATTAATTTGAAATAATAAAATATATAGATAGATATATAAAACAGTGGTTGAAAATTTATTATATACAATTGCAATAATCATAATCATAATGGATTCTCACCATAGTGAACTAAATTATTATTATATACAAGTGCAATAATCATAATGGGTGCTCACCATAGTGAATTAAATGATAATGATCAATTGCCATAGTCATATTGTACCATTTGGAATTTCTTTATACCCATGGGCTTCTTCAAATCATATATAAAATTTGCAAATATATTTACCTTCTCAACCATAACCATTTTTAGTTGCAATTCATTTACAAATATGCCTAGTCATACAAGGAACAATATGAGACCAATACAAGATCCTTTTAATCAATAATATGTGACCTATATAAACTCCCTTTGAGCATATACATTATAATCCTATAATAGAATCTTTACCAAGAATCAAAATTTATAAATCCACCTTAGATATTATATCCACCTTAAAAGCCAATAATTAAAGATCAAGAGTCACACTTTAGAATTCCACATTAAATATCCCTTTGGGGATTTGAAATTAGGTTTCCACAGTGATAAAATAGCTCTTTAAACAAATGAACTAACCCCTTAGACAACCATATCCATTTTATTCCTCTACTATGTCAAGAATAAAATGATATTAGACATAATGTACTTTATTTGCATATGAAATGTAGGCTTCTTTGTGAATTTAATGACACTTTGACTATCACATTTGATCACTATTGTATCTTTCTTCAACTTGATGCTAAAATAATCTATGAAGCCATATATTCCTCCTTGCATGCATGAGTAGTTATTATATATTCTAACTTTGTAGCTGAAAAAGAAACCACAAATTATCATTTGTTCATCCAACTAATTACACCACTAAACAAGGTAAACACTATGCCCTTTTGTAAATCTCTTGCAATCTACATATCTAGTCTAATTGTAATCCATAAGTCCCTATATATCCAATTCTATACTTAAAAAGCCTCTTACTAGTACACCAAATCAAATACTTTGACGTGTCTCTAAGATACTTGAAGTATCTCATCTCTATCTAGTCTAATACTCTTTTCTTGGAATAGACATATACTTTCTTAGGACTCACAATATCTTCATTAGTTCCATGTTGAACTCATATTTAGCATCAAGTGTAGGACCTTTATTATATCTCTTGAAAAATTATCAAGGGACTCATTTCATTTCAACACTCTATCTTGGACAACTAGGAGGATTGCAGCATCAACTTAAAATTCATAAAAGTACTTTAGTTTTCAATAAACAAAACCTCAATATACTCAAAATTGGGCTTTTCTATACATATCTAAGAAGGATGCCTTATTTTTCCATAAAAAATATTTAATCTTGAAACAACATGACTCAATATCAAATCATCTAAATCCTTCAAAATATTATACAATTGGAACCTAATAAAACATCACTTAATTATAATGTAGTTTTAAATTATTGACATTGTTAAGTTTGAATGCCAATATTTATAATTGATTTTATATTTTTGTACCATTTATATGGCTAACATTAGAAAGAACATAAGGTTTTCACAATCCATTTCAATTAATTAAAGATGTGTTTGGATTAAGCTATGTGGTACACCATTTCAAATCAAACTCAATGATTCATAAAAAAAATGCTATTTGAAATGCTTTGAAAAAACTATAGTATAATTTAATCCAAAGCTTCAATGAAACTAATTTTGAACAAGTCATAATGCATTTTAAAAATTATACAAAGCTTTAGTTGATATTTACATAAGATTTGAAATGCTAATTCACATGAACCAATCATTATATTACAAATACATAACATAGTGGAAATTATGCTTAGGCAAGAGAAACATAGACAAGACTCAAACTCATATGTCATTGGAGTGACAATATCAATGTTCACACAATGAACCATTTGATTGATAATTTGGTGGATATTTTTGATGTACCAGTAATTGGTTCTACTAATCCAAACTTCATTATGCATAATTTCCTTAATATTAGATAATTTGATTGCTCCTACCTTGATATTTTGGAGTTAATTGGACAAGCCTTCTTGACTCTTCCCCAACACATATAGTTGAGATTAGATATCAATAACTCGCTTGGAATGGTCAAATTGAGTTTGGAGCAATCTTGCAAAAGGAAAGCCATGTTCACAATCGAAAAAACAAGCTTAGATTAAACAACTTGAATGCCAACCTCATGAGAATATATCCAATTTGAAAAAATAGCTAATCTGTTGGAGAAACCAAGATTTGAATGTAACAAATGAGCTTTCCACTAGTGAAATAAAATAAACACAATAAGATGCCTAACATATAAAAATAAGACTGTAAATGTACAATGAGAGCCTTGCATATATAGGCAAGGTGGAGGAGGTAGGAAGGTAGGACTAAATGACCTACTACTCCTCCAAAGGTACAACACATATATGTTCGAAGGACAAGTATTTGAGCACATGTCTAATGTTCATGCAATAGGTGTCTCAAAAGGTGAGTATATGTATCTCAACCACATGAAGTTAGACGAAAATAAAAAAGCCCTTAAGTGGAGACTTAATTAGTGTGAATAGGACTCTTCTAGGTAGGCTAAAAGATAGCTAGATAGATAATGTCTCTATTTATACTAACATAAACATCTTGATCTACAAATATGCTTAGTAATTATTTGTGAATATGTATATGACACAATATTCCTAGAAATTGAAAATCCAAAGAAGACAAATTTTTAAGACAACTTGTGGCTAACAAAGATTGAAAAAATTGAGAAAATGGAGGATTATATTGATTTGGAAAATGTGTAGAACCATGAGGCATACTTGAGGTTTCATTTTTCTTTCCTAATGAAACAAGAATGGATTGGATGTGCAATTTCCAATTATCAATTTGGAATGGACGAATTTTTAGGGTATAAAGTGAACTTAAGAATCAATTTTAGATTTTTAAAGAGTTGTACTCCTAGCAATCCATTTCTTGTTTGAGAAAGAATTTTTTTATTTAAGATTGAATCTTAGATCATTTTTTAGAGTTGGGAAAATGGATATGTATGTATATTTGAGTGGAAAGGTAGAGAATTTATCCCATTAAACTATTTCCAATTTTAAAAGAAGATTCAAGAACAAATATTGACATGTTAAATTAAACAATAGTAAAATCACAATAATACATTTACAAATATATTTTTATTAAAAAATAAATATGAAAGTCAATTTGAACTTATCTTGTAAAGTCTTCCAACAAAATTAAAGAAATCCCATTAAGGATATGAAGTTCTAAGAGTTGATTTAAACAAAAATTAAAGAGGTCCCATTAAGGATATGGGGTTTGATTTCCTTAAAACCACTTGCAAAGAACAAGTGGGCGTTGATTGAATTAGAATGAATTTGTGGTCATAGAGAAGAATAATTGAAATTTAATGGCATTGTAGAAATTTATGAATATTATTATTAAGCAAGAAACCAACTCCTAGAAGGGGGCAAAGTTTGATGAGGGAGGGCTCTAAGTCTTGCGCAAATTAATATAACAGAAATCATTCTGTTTTCGATTACAACTTGAGTTTTGGCATGTCGTCCTCGTAATTGAAATTTGAATGACATTAAGGTAAACGATACAATAAATGGCGTCATGAATATAGTAATCAACAATAGTTTAAAAAAAGAGTTTTACTTATTTTCATGCAGACAATGAAAATCCTGACGGAGATTGTGGCTGCGCAGCAATTTGTTTGGGCGTCGGGGCAAGTGACTTTTATTTAATTTTATAAAGTTAGGGAGACAAATAATATATTATATTTATATATTTCCTTTTGATTTATTAGACAGGGTTGCTTGTGAGAGTTGGTGCAGCTGGCAGGGCTGCTGCTTCGTTGGCAGGGGCTTCATTTGCTCTTTTGTAGTTTCGAAGTTGGGGGCCTGGCAGGCGGTCACATGGGCGACTAGGGGGCGGAATAATCGGGACGGCCCTTTACTTTAGAAGGAAGCGGGTTGGCTAGGCTTACTTTGGAGGGGATTTTGGCGGCACCGACTATGATGGGAAATAGTAATATTATAATAAATTAATAGGAATGATGTGGAGATGGCATTTGGTATGATATGGTATGTATGATGGGGCAAAGAAAATGATGGCACAGTGGCCCCCTCCGGGTCGGGTCGCAGCATAGGCTGAATACACACACACTTACACGCCACAAAGCAAAGCAGTCACGAAAAAACCTGCTGCTAATTCAAGCTAACTTGGTAGTAAAAAGGGAGAAGTTGCGTACATGCACTTTGCTTCCTCCGGTGGTTTTTCTGCATCTTATTCGAGGGAGGCAGGGGAGTACACTACACAAACAGAACGTCATTTCCAGTCCCCCTCGGAACTCCCCTGCAAAGACAAGAGAAGCTTTGGGTGAAGAGTATGGAAGTGCCGTGTTCGAGTCCCGGCTGAGCTTGAGCTTAGTGACGAGGAGTAGAGGTTACAAGTAGGTAGCTGAAGGTTTGGATTTGAGGGATTGAGTTTTGGTTTGGAAAGGGAAGAGGAGAGATCAGTAAGTGGGGGGTTTTTGGGGTCCCGTCAATGAACGGGATGCTAAGTAGAGGTTCGGGGAATTTTGCACCCCTTTCGAATATTGAGGTAGTGAAGTCGAGAGCACAGGCGCCTGTGCAGGCGGCGAAGAGGCACTGTAAGTCGAGATCGAACGGAAGGGTTGTTGTAGATCAGTATTTTTCAGGGGAGCCTACGTCTGTGCTTGATATTCGGAGCCCGAGTCCGAGCTCAACGCTGTCTTCTTCGGTGGGGGGGTCGAGTGAGAGTGGGGCAGTGGCTGCTGTGTCCGGCCTCTTTTGTGAAGCCGTCTCCGATGGCTCCAACGCGCCGCCACCACCACCACCACCACCGCCGCCTCCGGGACCAACAGCAGCTTTCAGCAGCAGCGGCGGGGGACAGGCGTGGTATGGTAGCAAGGGTAGTAATGCTAATGTGAATAGTAAGTGGAGTGGGGAGAGTTCGAGCTGGAGGCTTACCAACGGCGGCGGAGAGGAGGAGGAGGAGGAGAGGGAGAGAGATAAGCGAGTGGAGGAATGGATGCCTGGAGGGTCCAACGCTGCGAGTTCCGGCATGGAGGACTTGGAGAGCATCATGCTGCTGGAATCCGCAGCAGCGCCTGCGCCGGATCAGTCCTTAATGCGTTGGCTGCTTGGGGAGAGCGACGATCCCAAGGATATCCCCGCCTCATCGCCGCTGCCGCAAATTAACAGCATGGAGTCGAGCTTTCCTGACCCCGGCAGCTTCGCATTTTCTACCAGCGTCGTCGAATCCATGGCACCAATAACAACGACGTTTCACTCCCCGGCCTATTCTGCATTGCCTCCGCCACTCCCCCGCCACCAATTTAGCGACAACCCTGCCACTATCCCTTCCCCGCCCATGTCGTTCTTGGCCTTTCAGCCCCAGCTCCCCGAGCCGCCCCCACCGTTACTGCCAGCAGGTTTTTCTAACCCCAATTCGATGCTGTTTTCGCCCAACTCCTTCGCAAAAGACCCTTCTGGCAATTCTAATAATGTCTTCTTTCCCGTCTCCTACGAGATGCCTGTGAATAAGCGGCCCCACGGAGGGCTTCCGGTAGAGCAGATGCCATTGGCCCTGAGGCCTCCGCCGCTCTGGCAGCAGCAGCAGCAACACCAGCTTTCGGTCCCTGTGAAGCAGGAATTCATGTTCAAACCCCAGCAGCAGCAGCAGCAACACCACACTGATCTCCTGCAGTCCCTCCAGCAGCGCCACCACCAGCAGCAACAGCAACAGCAACAGCAACAGCAGCAGCAGCTCCTGCCGCCCCAATTCCAGCGCCACAGGGGCGGCCCGCCTGCTCCCTTCATGAGATCCATCAGCTTGGGTTCAGAGGAGGCGCAGCAGACAATGGTGGGACAGCTGCTCAAGGCAGCGGAGGCAGTGGAACAAGGCACCTTTACTCACGCCCAGGCGATATTGGCGCGGCTCAATCAGCACCTCTCCCCTTACGGGAAGCCCCTCCACCGGGCGGCATACTATTTTAAGGAGGCCCTCGCTTCCCGCATCCTTAACCAAACCAACGGCAGCAACAACGCCTATGCTCCACTGCCGCCCTCTCCAGTGGAAATCGTTCACAAAATCAGCGCTTACAAGAGTTTCTCAGAAGTGTCTCCGCTGGCGCAGTTTGCAAATTTCACCGCCAATCAAGCCCTGCTAGAAGCGCTGGAGGGGGCAGACGCAATTCACATCATAGACTTCGAAATCGGGCTGGGCGGGCAGTGGGCGTCGTTTCTGCAGGAGCTATCGCTCAAAATGGGCGGCTCGCCGTCGCTCCGCTTGACGGCCCTGGGCGCCCGGGACTCGGTTGAAATGCACCTGGCCCGAGAAAATCTCGCGCATTTCGCCAAGGAGCTCGACATAAGCTTTGAATTCAATGTCCTGGAGTTGGAAGGATTCGAAAGCCTGACTCTCCCGATGCTGCGCCTCCGCGAAGGAGAGGCCGTGGCCGTCAACATGTCGGTGGGCATGCACCGTCTCTTCTCCTCCTTTCCTTCCCACGACTCGTTCGCTGCATTCCTGAAAGAGATTTGCCCCAAGGCCGTGGTTGTGCTCGACGGAGAAATGTGCCCCTCTTCGTCCTCATTCGTCCAGCAGTTTGTGGAAGCGCTTCAGTTCTACTCATTTCTCTTCGACTCGCTGGACGCTGTCAACAGCATGAACACGGATGCCGTCCACAAGATTGAGAAGTTTCTTCTGGCGCCCAAGATTGAGAGCCTGGTGGTCTCAGGGTCGACTCCCGCCAAAGCAGCGGTGTCGGCTCCGCCTTGGCGCAGTGTTTTCATGGCGAATGGCCTGGCGCCCGTGGCCTTCAGCAATTTCACGGAGACGCAGGCGGAGTATCTGATTAGGCGCCTCCCTGGCCGCGGCTTCGACGTTATCAAAGACCAGTCGACGCTGCGGCTCGCATGGCAAGGCCGGACCCTCGTTTCCGCCTCCCTCTGGAGGTGCTGATCGATTATCGCTAATTTATCATTATTTAGCTAATTAAGGAGTCGGTCATTAGTTTAGCTAGATAGTTGTCGTCTTAGCCATGGCCACACACAGGCTTACTACTAGAAATAATTGGTAAGTTCATTTGTGGCTGTGTTTTTTCTTATTTTACTTGCTTTTTACACGCAGTTTACTAACAGAGACTTCTTCTTCTTCATCTCCTGAGAAAGAGATGATGTAAGTTCAGATCTTTTTCTTCTTCTGTTATAATTTGTGGTATCAAAAATCAAAAAAGACTTTGTTGCTACTATTGTGATGCTATGAAGCACCTGTTGCTTCAGTGGTTGTAAAATCCGATCCAAATGGGGTAAACTATATTATTTTTCTTGGTGTAAAAAGAGTGTAAATAATTCTTTGGGTATTTCATGGCGCCTGCTTTTATTTAATTCAATTGGGAACAAGAAGAAAGGAAAATATTTGAAAATTTCTTATCTCTGCATTTTCTCTGTGATATATTATTCTTCGGGCATCATTTGTTATTTATACAACTTCAGAATAATTTCTCTCAAATTGCCAGTAGCCCTCATAAATTGTCGAATATCAGAAGTGGAAAAGGATGAATTTGAATTTTTTGGGGGGAAATCATAAATTGGAGTATCAAATGGGGGAGGGGAATGTTTGGGGTGTTTATGATACATAGTGCCAAGTTTGATTGGGGATGCAATGCATATTCTGGTTTCGAAATTACTTAAATTTACGAAAATACTTTTCAGGCAGAAGAAACTTATCCTCTTACATATATTGCTTGCTAGATTTAGACAAAAATATTCTTCAGGCCCTTCGTTCATATTTATTTCCACATTTTCAGGCTAACAATTGCTACACATTGTTGGTGCAACAATGATGTAGTGCAAAATTTTATTGGTAAATATTTTTGGATTCGATTATGTAAGCTTCTATCTTCATGAATGTTTCGGATCATACACTATGATCCATCATTTCTCTTCTCTAGTTATTTCATTCTATGATGGATAATGTTTCGGATCATACACTATGATCCATCATTTCTCTTCTCTTTTTATTTCATCTTATGATGGATCATGAACTGTAATCTAAAATGATGATGAAGGAAAAAAATTTACACAATCGAATCCAGAAATATTGTCAAGATGGCATCCTAATGTTTGTTCCCTTCCATCTATAATATCTGCTTCTTCTGGCATCTGTTCTATACTGTATAATCAGTGAACTGTGTTTCTCAATGCTGATAAATTTATGTTTTTATGGAAATTTTTGTAGCTTCATGTTTTGTAACACAGTACCCAATTTGATATACCTCGTTTTGGAATTGAAATAAATCAAAAATTGAAACAAATACTTCCCAGACGGAGATTGATCATGCTAGATTCTTCGTTCTATATAATAGCTTCCTCCAGGGTAACTTATACTAGGCGTTTTAGGCTTATTCTCTTCCGTATCTGTACTAGTTATTATTGAGACTAAAAATTGCATATCATTGATGCATACATTTATTCCCATATGATTGAGCAAGCCTGCAACAATAATGTACTGCGATTTCCTTATGTGGAAAAATGTTTGGTATGGTGCATAAATTTACAAAGTTCATAAAGAGGAGCATTGAACATCTGTCACATTGGTGCATTTATAGATCATAGATCTGCGAAATAATTTCAGCATTATGACCCCCTCATCTTCATGGTCACGAAAAAGCCCAGTGTTGAAAATCTTCATCTTCACCGGGAAAAATGTTGGATACAGAGTTTACCGAGGATAAATGTCCAGTTTATACACAGTCGGCAGACATAATGGAAGCACTGAATATCATATTAACCAAAACCAACAAAACTTATCCCCTTAAATATGCCATCATTTTAAAAATTTCAGCTCATTCGTATCCTAACTGTTTTAGAGTAAACCTGCAAACAATAACATAGTGCAAAATTTCTGTACCTAATTATAGCTAACTACAATTATTACAGGGATTGGACGAATGTCTTGAGGTTAGGAGTTTACGAAAGTTTCTGAGACAACTGGTCTCATTTAAAGCCAAATCGAGTTGGCAAAACTTATACGTACTTCACAAAACTGGATTTTGCATGCAATATTTCGATGATTTGATACATGCAAAAATTAATTCAATGGAGGAAGTCGGAGCAAGAAGACGAGCTCAATTTTACTTTTGTTTTTTCTTTGGTTTCACAGTATTCAATCGGTCATGCTCTCCCCAGATCTGTAACTGTCAGAAGCTGAAAATTGCACGGCAAGCGTATAGTTTGTTTTCTATGTAACTGATTTTTTAATCTACGTGAGAATTTTCAATGGTAGTAAAAAATAAAAAATCATAATTTCCATAGGCCTAGTCCTAGTCCTAGTCCATAGGTCTCCGTAGACTACGTAAACATAAAATGCCTTGGGGGAAGAACGGAAGAACACCAGTAAGATATTGGCCATAAAGTTATACCTACAAACTTACCACTAATATGAAATGATAATATGCCCCTCCATAAATTATCTCTAGGAAAGGTGTTTTCTCCAATTATCGAATGTTGCGTGCTTTTCAAAATATTTTAGAGATATTATATTAAATTCAGGCGGGGAAAATTGTTTTTTTTTTTATACAACAGGGGTGTCTCAGCGGTCCAGCAGTCCGTATCTTGGGTAACTGGAGCGAGCTAGAGCTAGGGCGAAACTAGTCCCCTGCAGGTGAGATCCCCTGTCCGCATGAAGTCCCACCTTTTAAATCCGGGAGTGGAGTCGAACCCAAGACCAATGGAGAACAAGCCCTGAAATATAAAAATTAAAAAATTAAATGATTAAAAAAACCTGAACTCCCAAAGGAAAAACAAAGACTCATGCCTTTCAATATATACTCTTAACTGTAATTTTGATTCTTAGGTAAATATTAGACACATTTAATATACCCGGAATATTTTTAATTCCTACCAACCTTTTGACTCATTTTTAAAATTTTTGTCTTTTATTTAATTACATATTTACATATTCTCATTGGCTTAAGCTTGAAAACGAGAGAGACAATTACTAGATGATAAGCACGTAAAGTTTAAATCAAAATAGACCTGTGAAAACTAAAAAATAATTAATTAAGCATGCCTTCGAATATTTAACTATTTTTAGCAAGGCTAATAGTGAGGCTCCTGTAGTTGAAATCAACGCAAAAGTCTAAGTGCGTTGGAAAAGAGTTAATAAGGTGAAAGTGGAAAGTTCTTCAGTCACCCTTAGCGGCTTCAAGATAGTCCGTTGAGAAAAAGCGAAAAACATAGTTTTCACAGAGGGGGAAAAGAAAGGGTCCACCATTGGTCATATAAAGAATTTGTGGACGTTCTTCATCAAACCCTATCTCATCCAAAGTACTCTTTGTCTAACTTAAGAAGTGGAAGAAGGGTCCCGGAAATAAAATGTGTAGGTAGAACATATACTTTGAAAAGTGGAGGAAGGGTCCCAAATAATAAAATGGCCTCGAACAAATACAAAATCATGTAATTCTTTTCTCCTCAAGTACAAATCTGCTACCTATCATAGCTTATTTTTACCTTTATTTTTTAACATAGCACGGCCTTCTTTTTGACCACGTGTATAACTGAAGCCCCAAGGAGAACCCTCTTTTACACTTGCCCTTCTTTGTATGTATCTTTTTAACATCACTAAGGTGGTAAAATATTGTCCACGAAAAATTCAACTATTCATATCAAATGGTTTTAGGCTTACATAGTTTTTAATTTCTTCTAGAATAATGCATATAGCAATAATAATAAAAAGAGTACATGGTCAGTATGGTATTTCAAATTAAAAATAAGGTAACGTGATTTTTTTATTGTTCATGATATTAATACATAGATTTTTGGAGTTGATTGTATAATATTAATGTCAACATTGTTAGGAATTGAGGTAAGAATAGATGATTTAAATTAATAGGTTTATGTAGATTAAAATTACACAACAAAATAAAACAAAGGAATAAACAATTCATAGAATAATAAAGGCGAGACAACACAAATTTTTAACATGGTTCACCCAATTCTTGGGCTACGTCCACAAAACCAGAGTCTAACATATTACTAACTTCAAGCAAATAACATTTACAATAACTTGCATCAATAATTGCAACTTGCCACAATGAATTTAATCATTTCCATTGCTTTGTTTTACTTGCGCATAGTACTACGTGCGCTCGACGCTTAACATGCATTATCATAGCCTATGACCTACAACTTCTTCGTTGCACTTCACACACCCTGTAGCAACACTATGTGCTTTGTTACACGAATTCTACATAGTAGTAGGCAACCAAAGCTAAAATGTGATTGTTCCAATTCGTGATAGTTCAAATTTTGTTTGCAACAAGAAACTATTCGTTTCTCCAAGTAGTCATTCCAACCGTTTGACTAAATTTTGAATGACTATTAATAATAATTTCCCTTTAATAAAATCGAGCAAAGTTTGCTTCAAGGGTGCTACCCTCGAACCCTCGATTGGGGTTGTTGCCCCGAAACCCCCATCATGGGCTCTACCCCCAAGCCCTTGCCAAGGGGATAATGCCCTTGTGGACCTCACAAGAGGGGCTCCACCTCCCTTGCATTCCGTTGTTGATTGATTTGGGGGGGGGAAATGCACCAGGTAAAGTGGGGGAAAGTTTAATCAACAGGTTTGATCGAGCTCCACATGACAAACATTTCAAATCATACTCCATGATTCATCATCAATGTGATATATAGCTAGAGAAGAGAACAAAAAAAATAGTAGTTGATAAAAAGAGCTAAATAGGTGTGGGGAGGGGGGCACTTATCAATCAATTTGGTTTCTTTCCTTGTTGGATAGGTGCCCCCTCCCCAACACCTATTTAGCTCTCTTGGTTTGCAACTATTTTTTCCATTCTCTTCTCTAACTCTATATCCTCTTAATGATTGATCATGGAGTATAATCCAAAATGTTGATGTTATAACATGTTATAGAGTTATTTCCAAAAATACGTGTAAAGATAACAATGGTAAAGAGTTTTTGAATGTTGGGGATAAGAAGCAATTTCAAAAGGTAGAAAGATAGATTATATATTACAATAAAAGTTTATGCATATTTTTTTCAAGAGTAGACAATACATGATCTTCCATTATAATATTGATAGTTTTAAGAGTAAAGTTTTTGCAATCTTTTGTAAGAGTTGCTAGTTTGGATTACACATTGCTACTCTAAGTCTTGAGTTTGCTATTGTTTTATAACATCCCTTTTAGAAATTTAGTGAGTGTTGATAGGTGCAAATTAATATTGGAGAAGAGACCATGCATGATTATTTCCATTGGTAGGATGATGTTAGAAAAATAACTTAACATGTAAGCGTCCATATATGTACAATAAAATATATTGATGAAATGATTTTGAGACTTTATTTTATGAACATCGCAACCCTAAAATGTAGACTTTCAGTTTAATCTTTCGTTAAATATAATAGGAAGTAAAGTCATAATCATGTGCCAAATTAGTTATACATGAACACAAGTCCAAAATACATGTTTAATAGTCTCCTTTATAAGAAAACAAACATTTCCTAGCTTGACTAGTAAGGAAAGTAAGACATTCTCACACAACAATATTGTAGTGCATAATCTTCTAAGCTAGAAATTGAGTGTTAGCCTCTAATTTTGATTTCCAAATAGATATACTCAAGCTAAACCACTTGGAGTGAGACCAATTCACTCTCCATTTCATCATAAGCCTTAGTTGCATTTGTATAAGAGGGAGGATTTTATAGTAGATTAACTTCAGGGAATTTTTTTAATATTCTAGCTTGGGAAACACCTCCAATCTTTTAAAATGTTGGATGAGATGGAAGTTGAAAGTTTTAACTTAAGAGTTAAAGCTTCTTTGTAGGCCTCATAGAAGTCATCCATAATGAATGACCACCTAGTTATGTAAAATATTGTAAGTAAATTGTCTATGCTAGGACTCTTGGAGTTGTCATATCCTTCAAGGTAGCATGAAAACTCCGTAAGGGTGAATAGGTAGTATAAGTATATCTATTATTCAAGATCAGTATTATTGGGCATGTAAGTGCCAACCAAGTCTTCAATTATATCTTGAAGTGAATCCCCTTTAGTTGGGTCAATAAAAAATGTTTGTAGTGTTGAAGGAAAATGGATTTAATATTGTTAGGCTATCATGGATCTACCCCTCTTAATCATTAATAGAGATTATCCATTCTTGAAAATGTTCATGTTTGAGATAATTGAAGAATAAGTTGGTTCCCTTCCATCCTTCCTTCATCTAAGGTAGCTTATCTTTTGATTGAGCCCCTCTACCATTATAAAGCTCAATTTTTTATTTTTATTCTAGCAAGAGCAACCACTTGTTATAAGGATCCATTAGTAAATTATGAAGCCAAATGAGATCCTCTTTTTTCAAATGGTTCCTTAATTTTTTTCATTGTAGAACTGTTTCTATCTATCTTCTTTGTGGGCCTCATAGAAGTCATCCCTAATGAATGACCATCTAGTTATGTAAAATTTTGTAAATTGTCTATGCTAGGACTCTTGGAGTTGTCATATCCTTCAAGGTAGCATCAAAACTCCTTAAGGGTGAATAGGTAGTCTAAGTATATATATTATTCAAGATAAGTATTATTGAGCATGCAAGTGCCAACCAAGTCTTCAATTATATCTTGAAGTGAATCCCCTTTAGTTGGGTCAATAAAAAAATGTTTGTAGTGTTGAAGGAAAATGGATTTAATATTGTTAGGCTATCATGGATCTACCCCTCTTAATCATTAATAAAGATTATCCATTCTTGAAAATGTTCATGTTTGAGATAATTGAAGAATAAGTTGGTTCCCTTCCATCCTTCCTTCATCTAAGGTAGCTTATCTTTTGATTGATCCCCTCTACCATTATAAAGCTCAATTTTTTATTTTTATTTTTAAAAAAGCAACCACTTGTTATAAGGATCCATTAGTAAATTATGAAGCCAAACAAGATCCTCTTTTTTCAAATGGTTCCTTAATTTTTTCATTGTAGAAATGTTTCTATCTATCTTCTTACCATAAGATCTTAAGAAGGAAGTGGAATGGTTGATTGCATCATCATGCCATTGTATCCAACTGCCATCTTATTTAGTTCTAGGAGCCTCGTTCTAAAGGGAAGTCAAGACAATTAAGTTGATTGAGGTGGGAAGTGTTAATCTTGAAGGGTAGAGTAATTGGGTATGAGAAATAAGTAGAAAGTAGACAAGTTAGAAGAATTGGGAGGTGGTTAGAGAGAGGTAGTAGAATTTACTTGAATAATGGTGCTTTATAGACAAGGGACAATGTAAAGAGAATCCACTAAATAAATCTATCAAGATGACTAAGTTTCCTTAATTTACCCTTTCTTGACTTGGACAAGTGAACCAAAGGTGAATATGAGAATATTTTATGTCTAAAATGAGGTTAAAAACCCCATGGTATTTATAAGTAGGATCCAAGTATTGGATTCTTTTTGAGAGAGTCTATGAGAACTGTACTAAATTTTATCCTTGCGTTTTTCTACCATGTCAAAATCACCTCCCCAAACCCATTTATTTGTAGGGAGGGCATTAATTATCTATTTCCATAACATAGCTTGAGATGGGGAGTCATTGGGAGTATAAATGAAGCAATGACTAATAAATTATCCTTGGACTAGCAACAAGCACCAAACACAATTATTATAGGGGCCCACTCTTGAAGAGATGATAAACTTTTCTAATCAATTATAATGGGAATCATTCCTTCACATAAAAATGACCCATGATCATTCTAGTTGTTGGAGGGCTTGTACCTCCTAGTGGATTAACCTGTGAGGGATTATCACTTATGTTTGGGTGTCCTTTATTGTGATATATTCCCATATTTGTATTAGTAAGTGTGTCATTTGTAATACCCCTATGTTTTGCTTCTTGTTCGGATAGCTTTATGCTATGTTTGGTTGCAACTACTATTATACTGGACGCACCTTGTTGTTTGTGTTTTGATCGCTACTTTTGAGCGACATTGATTATTGTGTGATGTGGATTATCTGACTATTGTTTCACACGCATTATGGATTATTGATGTTAGTAGAGTTAGCATGATATAATGTATTACATGATTTCTATTTATGATGTAATGTCAGTCTCTGATGAGTGTATTGGTGAAGAGGACGGTTTCGCATCACTCGCTTGCGAGCGCCCTGCGAATCCATGATTTCTTCTTCACGGTGTGTATTATATACTGGATATATTGTATGATGTTTATTTGGTGTTTCAGGTTGCAGGTACATGACATCGACTCCACCTGGTTTCACAGGTTTGAGCGTGTCGATCCAACAGTTAAGTTGAAAGGGAGATAGTAACTAGGTAACATGTGTCAGGTCTATGCCCTAGCCTTAGTGTGTCGATAGTCCTGTTTTGTGAGTCATAATTATTTGATTTAATGTTATGTGATTTTATTAGATGCTTTATTATTTAATCAATATTTTTGAATTATTGCATTGTTGAAAGTAGAGTTTATTTTAATATTAAGTGGAATTTATGCTTAGATGAAATATTTATGTTGATGATGAAATTGTATTTAATTAAATTTTAATTTATTTAATTAATTAAATTAATCTTGGAAAATGTTGAATTTAATTATTAAATAATTAAAATTAATTAATTGAGCTTATTGAAATAAAATAAATTAAATTAAATTAAAAGAATTGAAAGAAAAGTGAAATTGCATTTGAAAATCAAATTGGGGGTTTTCGAAAATAGAAAAGAAAATAAATATCTAATTGTCTACTTTGCATGCAAAAGAGAATTAGGGTTGTATGAGATATTTTTGGTTTTATGTGAATGCATGTTTTCAATTTTTGAGAGAGAAGTTGGGGGAAGGATTTATTTTTCAATTTTGAAGAATTTGCACAAGAAAGGTTTTGAATCAATTTTTGGATTTTGGGATTGGATTCGTTGCACGTTTGAGAAAGTTCTTGGAGGAGGCTTGTATCAAAGAAATTCTTCTTCTGTAGCTTCAGATTCCAGGTTTTGATCTGTGCTTTTTGTTCTTGTTTGGTTTAAAACAAATATATATTGTTTAAGAAATTTGTTGTTAAATTCGTTGGATATTGGAATTTATTAATGAAAATTAAATATAAATTAATCAGAAATTTGGAAGATTGCATGAATATACTGTAGGATTCAATTTTTAATTGAGGAATTTGTAGAAACCTTGATAAATTAAATCTTTGACTGTTTATCAAACGTAATTTTTTGAAGAGATTTTATTTCTTTGGAAAACTATTAGATCTGGTTTTGAAAACAAACCCTTTGTAGAAAACTTGCAAAACTTGCAATGGAGAAATCTAGATTCCTTTTATTTTTCCTATTTTGTATTGCTAGGAATTTGATGAAATGGTTTATTAAAAGAAAGCAAATCAGTATTAAGTCTTTATGAATTTAGAAAATGATTTAAAAAAAAACAATTTACTTATTTTCTTGTAACGGATTATTTCTATTTTATTTTGCCCAATTTTACTAGTCAGAAGTTATGGGTAAATATAAATATATGTATATATATTTTTGTTATGTGAATTATTTATTGTTTTGAAAAAGGGTCACCGTCAGCGAAATTCATTTTGGGCTTAATTCACGTTAATGGCGAATTTCGTATTCTGTGCTTGTTAAATTCAAAATTTAGGGTAAACAAAGTAAAGTTTTTTTTTCATTGGTGAGGAAGGTTTTGAATCCCCCACCGTACCTTCATTTGGGGGGAAGCGCTGCCCATGAGGTAGTGCGCCCACCCCATTGGGGGGATGCACTGTCCCATGGGGAGTGCGGCCTCCCCAAACTCTGTGGCCGCGGTACTGTTAGTATTGTCGACAGGTGACAGTGTTAATGGCGTCGACGGTACACCGTCTGCCTTCGATATAGGTTGCCTTAATGCGTTTGACTTTGAATGTTTTGCATTTCAAACTATATTAAAAGCTTTTCATGATTTAGTTAATAATATAAATTGTATATATAGATATATTAAATATTATATGTATATAAATATATGATATTTAATATATATGTATATATATTTTATATTAAAATAAAATATAGTTTTCTTTGTTTTTTCTTTTAAAGTAAGAATCTAATCAGGGTTAAATAATTTAGTATTCTGACTATTTATTTTTATTTTTATATATTTTTTTAAATAAAGTTAATAGTTTGAAAGTCAGTGTTGATGTTGTTTGGAATAGTGTAAATAAAATATATGTATTTAATGTATATATGGTATGTTGTATATATAATTAAGTATATATATATATTTATAATTTTCTATTTTAGGCATATTGGTTGCATGCATGTATTTTGATTGCAATTTAAATTGAAATGAATAGTGTGCATGGTTAGTTAAGATAGAGTGAGGTACCTATTTTAATGAAAGAGATTATTATGTTGTAAATGGAAAATTTAGAAAGATGGTATTTTAAATTGCTGTGAGATGCATTAAATAGGGAATGGATTTAAGATATCCGAAAATAGCATATTTCCTTGCCTTTGCCTATTGTTGATATCTTTTCCTTATAGTTGTGATTGGGGAAAAAGGGTTTTATAATTATTTGTGTTAACCCTATTATCGTGCTTTGACGTTGTCATTGTTTTCTATTGAATGAGTATGGATTTAGGAAATCCAAATATTAGATTTGAAATAAAACTTGAATGCTTATTGTAGCTATGTCGTCATGTTGTAATTTGGGATATGGGATTAAGTGTTAGTCCAAAATCGTAAGTCTTCTAGAAGAACTTAGAGGATGAGGGTTGTTGAATCTTTGTGCCATCCAGTTGTTTTCCCTTGGGTAGTGCATGGTATCTTTTCAGTATTTACCCGGTTTCCACAAACGGGGATATTTTGTGCCTCCTTTGAAAGGAGTGGTCTATGTTTTATGTTGCCTCCAAGATGTTTGGAGTGGGTTCTATTATTTGTTTCCTCCTAGAGTTGGAGTGGATGTTTAATCCAGTTTGTATGCACTTGGGTTTCCCTTGGTGATTGGTTTGTGAGTGTGTTGTCCATTAGAAGAGTGGCTTTTGTTAGGGGCCGGAGCCCAAAGAGGTAAACCGGGTAACCTTTGAAAGTGTTTTTAACAAGTATAATTAAAGTAATGTACTTAGAAGAATAGGACTAACTTCTCACTAATCAAGATAATTTTACCTCGCTCATAGACACAAGGGCTTGTTTAGACTTGGGGTGAGTGAGAAGGCTTGGAATGACAAGATTAACTATCTTGTCCATACGAGAGGTACTTGATTCCGCTTGAGTGAGTATGAGGGCCGGGATTCGGTTGAGGTCACCAGGATTACCTGTGTCGGAGCCTATGAAGAATGCCCAGAGGAGATCTCATTACTACTAGGCGATGACACTCTATCTAGGACAGTTGTTGTTTATTGTTATATGTGTATGGTTCTTTGAACATACTCGATCTATTTTATGTCTGGAAGCAATGTGATCTGTCAGTGATGTTAGTGTTGTACTTATGTTGTAATTGAGTTGTACTTGTGTATTGCATTTGTTTGGTTATATCAGTATGTGTCAGTATGAGTCTGCCTTTGGTTAGAGGTAGTAGATTCCTTGTCCATGTTACTTTGTTACTATCTCCTAGCATGGGGGGTGGGCCTTCGGGTACCACTAGGTTGGGTGGAACATGCACCAAAACCATTGGGTCCCCATTGATCTTCAGTTCATGGAGGCGAGACATCTAGTTGGACAACTCACAGATATTGTTATTCTCTTCTTGTACTGTTGTAATTCTTCTTGTATCAGTTGTATTTACCCCTCTTGTTATTATGAGGTGGATCTTGTAATTATTACTCTTATGTATTTTGACTCATTCTGGGAATGAGGATTGTAATCTTGTAATGGTTTATGTAATGGAATTATGTGATGGTTAATCTATTCTTATCTTGTATTTACTTATGTTAAATGAATGTCATTCTTGAGTTATTTAATGCAATGTAATATAGATGATGTATGTTAATGGGAAATTAAGTAACCTCGGTTACGTAGCCTTAGGGGAGGTTGTCGATTATAGGTGAACATGTATGTATAATTCATTTCTATAAAAAAAAAAATTAGTACGCTTTTGTAGTGAATTAAAACTTCCTCTAGGGTTGCATGGCGGGGCATTACATCATTTATGAAGGAAACTAGTGTTCATTCTAATTAGTTGAGGTATGGTATCTCGTAGTTGTCCCTTCTCCTGCATGGGTTTCCATTAGTGTTGTGTTATTGATCATGTTTAGGGAGTGGATTCAAGGTAGATGATTCTTTTATCTCACCATTGTGTTGTTTTTGTGAGAGTGTGTGATCATGGATTAGGACTTTATCATTGTCATGGCAAAGCTCCACTATCATAGGGCCATTCTGGTGACTTTATAACGTGATTCATAAGTCTTCTAATTGTACCACCTAACTTGGAGAAATGATGATGTATTTTAGTGTTGTAGATTTCTTATGTGTTATTTTTCTTGACATGAAACTTTGTGTGCATATTAGTGTGTAGTTGGACATGTCAACATTTTATCTTAATCATTGCAATCATTCTTGAGTTGTTCTTTCAAATAATTTTTTTTCTTGGACAATGTACTAGGGTGTGAGGCTTGGGGATCTAAATGTAAGGCTAACTTATTTTTGTGACCCATGTCATGCTCTTTGTACCCATTCATATATAAGATTTTAAAATACATTTGATTAGTTGATATTAATTGTATTTTTACTAATTATGTAAAGCCACTTATTTTATGACCATTGTCATGCTCTATATAGTGATTCATAAAATTTGATAGTTTTTTATTTACACAATGCTACTCAAATGATTATGCTAGTTGTTGATAATTTTTATATGTGATTCTTATAGATATTTTATCATGATTATGTATTTTGATATATAATTAATTGTGAGTTGATATGCAATTAGTTAATTATTTTAAAATATATTTTATTAGATGTTAGTTTAACCTTGATTGGATATCAATTATTAATATTTTAATTAAATTATGATTATGAAGTTGATTTTAATTAAACTATGAATAGTAGATGTGATTTCAAATTTATTAAAGAATAGTAATTTTAATACATATTTAATGTTGACAAGATAGTAGAATTGTGCTTGGTTTATGCCTATGATATTTAATTATTAATGAGATGCTTCATATATTTTAATGAATCAAGATATGCATATAATTTTTTTACCTTTTATGTATGTGTGTGAATGTATGTGCATGTTACTCTAGCACTTTGACTATAATTAACATATTGGATTTAAAGTGTTAATTAGATGTGTAAGGATTTATAGGTTGGTCAAAAGGGCACTACAATAATTTTAGGGACCAACCATTTAATCAATTCACATATTGGAATAATGAGACCTTTACTATGTTTCCTAGTGAAACCAAATTGTCTTGATCAATATAATGAAATAACTTGCACTACTATGCAACATCAAATACTTGGAAATATAATAGGAATATTTGTTATACTTGATATTAATAATCCACTTTAAGAAGGAAAACTTCCAAATATCCCCAACAACAATAGAATTTAGAATATCATGATTAAATATTACTCACTACCTCTATATATACCATACTTTTTCCTTAAATGACATCCATGCCAACCTAACTACCTATGTAAGGCCATATAAATGATCATATAACTTAATCAAGGGTTATCATAGCCACAAGTTAGCTGCATGTATCCCAATTCAATTGATAGATTATGTCCATAACATGTCCCCTCTTCAAAGAAGTTTTGTACTCAATGTGGATGAACTTTGGATGCCTTTTCATAAAATATTCATTTTCCCATTTAGCATCTTTGACTGAAGAATTATTTCATTTGATCAAATACTCTATGATCTCTCTTGTCTATAGCCTAGATTAGTGTTTGTTTGAAGGATTCCATTATTTTCTAAGTTCATTCTACCATCCTCATCAAGCTATGGTAACTTAGTGTAGGTTGAGAATATTTTTGCAATAACCTTCTTCGAGTAGGAAACATGAAAGACCAAACATATTTTTGTTGAATTTAGTAGCTCCAATTTGTATTCTTTTTTTTTTAGATTGCAGGAATCGAGTAGCATGACCCCCTATAAACTGTAGTGTGCCTGGTAAACTTTTTAATGAGACAGGCGATGTTGGCGCGACATGCCCTCCGATACCACAGGGGTGGGGGAGACTAGACCTCCTGACCAACCTCCTGCAACAGGAAAGGTTTAGCCAACCGAGCTAGGGCCCCAACCCTCCAATTTGTATTCTACACTATTAATCCTTTGTAAAATATTATAAGTACCATAATACTTGGGTTTATCCTTATTTTTCTATTTAGTGGCATCTTCTAATATGGTTGTAATTGCACAAAGACCCGATCTCTTACTTCAAAATTAATTTCACAATGATGTTAATTAGTTTGTTATTCTATTTTGTTCTATAATATTGCTAAATTCTCCCTAAGATTCATGATTACCTCTTATTGGCATTGAATGTGTTCTTAAAATTATCCAGTCTTTGGTTACACCTATTGACAATATGATTTCCATTGATGTCAAAAGGAGATCTAAGTAATATCAGATGAGGAGTTGTTGGTTGATGTCAAAAAGGGTATTGATGATGCAAGTAGTGAAGTGTTGCAAAAGTTTAGGCATTGGACCTCAAGCTTATCGTATATTGCTTGCTAAAGAGGAAATAAGTGAAGTGAAGAAAGTAGTGAATTCTTGTAGAAGTTTGGGCATTAGGCATTGGGCTTACCATACACCGATTGCACAAAGAAAAGGAGTTAGAAAGGTGTAAGTCCAAAAAGGCATTGGGCATCAAACTTTGGTCTTAAGGCTTACACCTTAACAGGAAGTGAAGAAAGGGGTACGAAGAAGCCTCAAACCTTGACACCTGAAATGGCTTCGATGTTCATAGTTTGGCAGTAAGGCTTTCGCCTTAAAAAAATGTCAGGGATGAAGAAAGGAGAAACCTTGAAGGGCGACACTCAAAAGGGTTAAGTCTAAAAGCTTGCAAAGGAAATGTTTGGGCATTGCGAGTCAGTAGGAAGGATTACACCTTATCGAAAGGCTAGTAAGTGGTAAGCGACAAGGGAAAACCCTGACTTTCGACAAAGTAATGGTGTTTTAGAGTTCATATTTTGATGTGATGGTTTTCATTGAAGTGTAGAAAGGTAAATGGTAAAGGGTAAGGCCGATGGACAAAACTCGACAAGTGTGGAGAATCTTCAAAATTAAGTGTTCGGGATTTCTTGTTAAGCTATGCTAAGCACTTCAAGTATGAGGCAAGGGAGATTAACATCTCTCGACCATTGATGGAAAGAAAGAATAAGGTCACCAAAAATGGAGTAATTCCATGGGAAGCCTATGTTGACTTGGGTTGACCAACACAAAATCATGAGAAGGCGACATGTGGCAAGAAACGATTGGTTGAATGACTGATTCACATCCTTGTTGTGAATCATCATGGCATGAAGGTTGAAATCAATGGTCAAAGTTTAAGGCGAATGGAATGATGGCACAAAAAATGATATAATTGCTCTAGCTAATTCTTGCAAAGGATTGGAAGGAATTGATGACACCATTAATGTATAGGAAACTATGTATCTGGAATGAAATCAATCATACAAGAATATGACATTAAATACAAAATAAACCCTAGAGTTATTCATGCCAAAAATAGAAAAGGAAACAAATGAAGTCAGTGGTGTTTGGCTCGATGCAAGGAGTTTTGTGTATGAAGTAAAGACGTGAAAAACCTAGTAGAGGTATGTGTGTGAAGTTAGATGATGTAGAAATAGATGATGCCATTAATATAGGCGACTACAAAATTTGGAAGAGATCAAGCAAGCAGGAATGACAACTATGAAATCTAATATGAATCGATTTCATATGTATGGGCATTAAATGCATGAAAATCCTAAGAGTGTGATATGCCAAATATAGAAAATGAAGTTAATGTTGTTGGTGGTGTTGGGCTCGAGGAGTTGAAGAAACTTGTCGGTGAAGCTACATATGTGAAGTTGAATGACTAAGTGTGTGCTAGTAGTGAGAAAGCAAAGAAGTAGAGTGGATGTTGAGTATGCATATGCTATGAGAAGAAGACCTAGATTCTAACTCATAAAATAATCTAGGGTATGCATCAAGTGTGAAGGAGTACAAAGAGACCATTGAACAAAGAAGGATAGAGTTAGAATAGAGGATGTTCTAAAAGTGCAAATTGCAGAGAAGAGAAAGAGCAGAGCAAATATATGAGTTGTTGAGTTAGCAACAAAAAAGAGAATGCTTACATAGATGCAAAGCAATGAATGAGTAGTTGCAGAATAAGTTTGCAATACAAAATTGGATTCATTTGAATCATTTGGAGCTGTAGCTCCATAACTCTTACTTGTAAATCTGATTGGTTGGTGTCATCAGATATTCGAGTTGGTGCTCAGTTAGGTGCTTCCTTGGAGTTGGTGCTCCTAAAATATGGGATTGGTGTCTCCTTAGGGTTGGTGCCCTTAAACGTTGTAACCAATGAGGTTCTATTGTGAGGCCAGATTAGGATAGTAGATCCTAGCAACTATTCTCACCGTGGTTTTTCCCATATCAGGTTTTCCACGTATATATGGTGTTATGAATTTTTGTGTGTGTATGTAATCTCTGCATGTTGTTCTTTGAATCTGATTAAGGGCTAAAAGATAAAGTTTTATTTGATCTACTGATTCACCTCACTCTCAGTAGATTGTTGTGTTCCAACAACACCCACAATGAAAATATGATTGATGGTGGATAATACCCATATAATACCCAAAATGGAGATATTTTAGATGTAATGTAAATGAAGCAATGAACCACCATTATGCCAATGCCAATCATCTCAATTATCTCTCTTGTTTATGCATAATAAAAAATAAAAGATAAGTCTCTAAGAACCAATTTACCACCTTAGTCTATCCATCTAATTGGGGATTATATGAAAAAGCCAAGTGCCCATACATGAGAATAAGCTAGTCCAAAAATTACTTATGAATATAAGATCACTTACCATAATTTTTGGAGTCCCATATAGCTTCTCAGTGATATCCATAAAGGTGTTCATGCATAATAAAAAATCAAAGATAACTCTCTAAGAAATTATTTATCACCTTAGTCTATCCATCTAATTGGGGATTATATGAGAAAGCCGAGTGCCCATACAAGAGAACAAGCTAGTCCAAAAATTACTTATGAATATAAGATCACTTACAATAATTTTTGGAGTCCCATATAGCTTCTCAGTGATATCCATAAAGGTTTTTATTTTAATAATTGCCACAAATGAGAGTGAAAAAATACAAAAATATGCATACTTGGTGAGTTGATCCAAAATAACCATGATGATACTTTTTATTTCAAACTTAGGCAAGACAATGATGAAATCAATGGATACATATTCCCACTTTTGGCTTGAAATAAATAAGGGTTGTAGAAGACTCATAGTCTTAATTTTCTCTCATTGTTTGATTGGAATACCATGCAAATTGGTACAAATTTTTAGAAATCCCCTTTAAGCCTAGCACACAAGAATTTTTTCTTGATGTAATGACAATTCTTCAAGAATCTCAAGTACCCAACTATAGGATAAGCATGTGGTTCTACTAAAACCCTAAAATTATAGGTTGAATTCTTACATAGGTAAAACATATCCTTGTATTAATGATCATTTTATTTCCTTGTAAATTTATCTAACACAATTGAATCATGTTGGATTTTTTCAATAGGAGTTTGAGTATCCATGTCCTCCCACTCTTCTCATCCCTCATTGATCCAATTTTCTTGTAATATGGAAATTTGACATACAATAGTGACTATGTCATCTCGTCCCTCCTAAAGAGAGAATCAACCACAACGTTCTACTTTTATTTCTTACATATGATCTAAAATTTACATCTAACATATTTTTGACCCATTTTTGTGGTTATTCAAATGACAACCTTTGTTCCAAGTAGTATTTGAGACAATAATATTCTATCTTTACCTCAAATTTTCTTACCATTGGTCAAGGTCTCCATTATTTGACTCCACGTAAGATAGCCATAATTTCATTCTCCATAACTAGCCTAAAAAAATTATTACCTTTGAATTGGTGATTTGCAAACTCTAGGGGTCTTCCTTCTTGCATGAGAACTATTGGTTAATATGCCTAGAAAAATTACATTTTTAAAAAAGGTTTTAGAAAAAATTAGGATACAACTAGACTTGTAAAAATAACTTCAATTATATTCTCATATACCCAATTGGCTACCTCATTCCATTAGAAGGAACCTTTCTTCAAAAAATCTATGAAATGTGTTGCTACACTCCTATAAATTTTTGCAATTTACTATTAGTAACTAGTAATCCCTAAGACACTGTGTAGGTTCTTGAGGGTCCTAGGAAATTTCCATTCTACTATTGCTTTGATATTGTGAGGAACCACCTTGAATCCTTGATGTGAAATAATATGACCTAAGTATTCCACCTCTTTGAAGTTCCAAAAGAATGCTTGGATGAATTAGATCATAAAAATGATGCTATTCAATAATTTTTGAAACCTAATTCACATGCTACAAGTGCTCCTCTCATGTTTTTCTACATATATTAAGATATAACCAAGAAATACCAAAACACTTTTTTAATAAAAACAATCTAAAGATATAATTCATCAAACTTGGAATATAGATAGTGCATTTGTGAGGCCAAAAGGCATCACAAAAAATTCATAATGGTCCTCATGGGTTTATAAAGCTTTCTTATGTACATTATCATCTCTAATTCTAATTTGATGATAACCAAAATAAATATCAAGTTTGGTAAAGTAAATAACACCATTAAGATTATCTAATAAATAATCAATTATAGGAAATTAAGAGTTATATTTTATGGTGCACTTGTTGAGATCTCTATAATTAGAACACATATACCAAGTGTCATGTTTTAGACCATTACCATCAAAGAGTAGTAAGAGCTCTATCTATGCCTAATAATACCTACCTCTAGCATATCTTTCACCATCTTCATAATCTCAATTTTTTGTACATATGGGTACATGCAAGAATTAGTGTTGGATTTTTGAATTTAGGTGATATTTGAATGGTATGATCATAATCACTTCAGGAGGCAATCCTTTTGGTATTTCTCCAAAAAATACTCAATTACTATCCATAATTGATTTTAGATTTGGTAGTATAGAAACATTTTACTAACATGCTTCTAATGAAAATAGTTGGACCATCAACCCATATGCTCACTTGTTAAACATATTTTAAATTATATGAGATCTTATCATTATGGGTACTTTTCTAGAAATGTATTTAGTTTGGCTATTCTACCCTCTAAGTGATAAAACTTGAATATATATCCTAGGAATTCATCTCTATTGTCCCCAATGTACTAAGCCACTAAAATATTAAAATAATTTTCAATGCACCCATGTAGATAGAAAATATAGGGAAATCTAGTCAATAATATTTCATGAAAAGTTTAGCACCATGGCATTTACCTAAACAATTGATAGTATCTCCATCTACAACCATGATCTAGAATTCTAGAACTAAATAGATAAAACAATTCAGATGAGAAACTAACTTCTTGTTAATGAATTTATGAGTGCTTACTGAGTCTATCAATACTCTAAATATCTCTTTCTTCAATAAATCCACTACCTTGAGAATTTATAGGGTGCTGATTCTAGAAAGTACATGACAAGTAATAGTTGGTTGGTTATCTCTCAATTCCTCATCTAGCTCATTGCCAATTGCTTGTACTTCTTTATATTCTTCTTCCTCACTAGTCCTTTCAATGTAGATACATTTATTTTTAAAATATCATATCCTCAACTATATTTTCTATCATAGTTAAAACATAACCCCTTTGCATTTTTTCTTTAATTTGTTGAGGATTTGAGCAAACTAGTCAATTGAGGAATTTGTTGTGTTAAAAATATCTTCTCTCTTGTTCCATTCCTATGCCTTCTAGGATTTTTTTTTCTTCCTTTTCTCTACATGCTAATCTATATAAATTATATATAGTAGAAGGATTGGAACTAGTCGGTTGAGGAATTTGTTGTGTTAAAAATATGTTCTCTCTTGTTCCATTAAACCCATGCCTTCTAGGGGTTATTATTTTCCTTTTCTCTACATGCTAAGATATAAATTAGATATAGTAGAATGATTGAACATGTGTACCTCATGTTGGATGTGATCCTTGAGCCCACCAAGAAACAATTCATTGAAGTTCTTTGTAATTATTTCTACTTGCTAGGATATGTTCTAAAACTACTAAATATAATCCTTAACTAATGTTGGTTGATGTAGTTTAGCTAACTAGCTAAAGTAGTTATCCGATACACTATTGTTGTAGTTCAACTATAACTCTATAAAAATTGACCAAGTGACACTAAGAGCCATTTCTTTCTTTAAACACAAAGCCATCAATACCAAATAAATTTATTAAGTTTCACATATAATAAAGCAATTGTCACCTTACCAAATTTGTCTTTGTTGTACTTAAAGCAATTCTTCATTTTATTTATCCATGTAGATCCTTGCTATCAAAATTTCATGTGTCCAACTTATGTAATAAGTTTTGAGACCCAAAATGAGTGCTAGCGTTTGTATTATGATTATGACCATCTGTGTTAGTTGACTGAAACATCATCTTTTTCTTTGGGTATCTTATTTTTAAGATACAACATTACACTATCCAATTTTACTTTAACTTTAGAATCAAAACTAGCCATTACTCTAATTTTAGACTTTAGAATTCCTCTAATTTCAAATTGCATCTTCTACATATGTTCTTCCAAGTTTTTCCATCTAAATTCCCTCCTAATCTTAACTCTAAATCCACATTCTATTTCTCAAGAGTCTTTCCTATAATGACTAGATTTCTTGCATGGCTTCTTAACACAAATTTCACCTTGATGCTATCAAAATAATGCACACAATACCTAATTTACTGATAATAAGTTTAAAAAAGAAACTATTTTTTTTATTATAACTTGCATGGGCCTAGACCTCAATCTATTGAAAAATAACTCATAAATTTGCTATTTTGTAGCCTTGGATGTGAATTTAATGAAAAATATAATTTCATAATAAGTCCTTACAAATATTAAATTAATCTCTAATATAGATTGTAGTTGCTTGCTGCCGCCGGGAGAGGTTGGTGTTTTGTCCTTGCTCGGGGGTGCTTCCAAGAAGGGGAACACTCAGGACATGAATTTGGTGGCATTATATCTGATGTGATTTAAAAGATGTTTTTCTGTCAGTATAGAGGGATAGGGAAATCCTTGGTAACCCACATTGGGACGTGCTGATGGCTCTTTGATTGTCCAAGCTCATAGATAAAGGAGCGGGGTGGAGTGTGGTTTCATCCAGCGGCAGAATGTTGAGCAGGTTTGGAGTGTTGTGCGCGTTCTTGGATGAAACACTGGACGAACAGATCAAGCGTCTGTTCATAACCAGGGGCGATCAAAAGGTGGTTGTCGCAATCACGATGGTGGAGGGGAAGGCTGTGTGGAGCTTTGGTTACGGGTATGAAATATGGGTTTTTATGAATTATTATTCATGAAACATGAGTCAATGAGTTTGATTCATAACGATAATAATATCTAGTTGTGAAAAATATCTCCTATTTATCCGCAGACATGATGATTATGTTAATGAAGAATATCTCTCGATTGTGATACAAGTGATGAGAAGAACTTCACGAGAGATTACTTTTGTGCACCAGACTATTTCAAAGGACTATGATACCATTGTCAAGGTTGTGTTACCTTCCATAGCTGGGATATTTTACTTCAAGCAATTCATAAGAAGAAATTGACTAAGAAGGCCCTCCTCATGCACAGGAGTGGCATTGAAGAGAGGTTAATGGAGAAATTTAGCAAATTTGTTAGTGTAAATGGAGTCCTGTTTTCTGCTCCATGGTTGGAAAGGATTAATGAGTGTGCTGAGGGATTAATGTTCTTGTTTTTCTTTCCCATTAATAGAATGGGAGCTGTCTTCTGAGACAACATTTATTAAAAAAAAAAAAAGATTTTAGTTGTATCAATGTATTCTTTATCAATTTTTTAGAATGTAGAAAAAATTGCTATTTTGTAATCTAAGAGTGAGTTTCGTGAAAACATTAATTTAATAATGACTCCAAAAATGATCCAAAAAACTTAAAATTAGAATCGAGGCTTCTTATATGTGATCTTGATAACTATTTTATATGTCAATTTTTTTTTTATAAAATTGTGAAAGATATGTGCTTCACAACATGATCTTCAAAATTAAAAAATTTACCTTGATTCTTGTCTTTTAAATGCTAAGATCATGCTTTGATACCATTTACAATAAAATAAATTTCATAGTATAGGAATGAAACACTAAATTCTTGGAAACATAATATGAATACCTGCAAATAATTGATAGTTCTAAGCAACTTTGAGGGGATAAAATTCCAAAAGTACTCAACAAGAATGAAATTTATAATATGATGATCAACTATTGTAAGGAAGGGGAAAATCGAAATCAAAGAAAGCAAAGATCATAATAGCAACCACAACTATTTGAAATCTAAGCTTAGAATCCCAATCCAAGCAAGAAAGTACAAACAATATGGACATCAAATAAAATAGGAAGATTAATCTAAACTCCCCATATTGAAGTTGATTCTCTTCCTTGCTTCTCCTCCATTCTTCTCAAGTTGCAAGTTTGCCCTCAGCTTTGAAGTGTTCAAATACTTGCAAGTGACAATAACAAGATAGCAAGAACTTTGGAAAAATGTGGTTGTAAAGAAAAAATAAAGGAGACAACTCTCTTTTATAGAAATGCTTCTCAAATGGATGGACGAGATTGAAAGTCTAGAAGATGTCAAAATAAACGGTTGAGGTTTCATGCACCACAGAGTAGTGGGGCTAAGGACGGCTAAAAATGGACGGTCAAGATTAAAAGAAGACCAAAACGAATTAACGGTTGAAATTCAAAAGAGAAAGTGGAGGGAAAGTGGAGGCATCAAATAATAATTTTTAATTGAGAAAGGAATCTTAACAATTAAATCATATTGTTTAATTCAGAAGAGGATATGGAGGAATAAATAATCAAAAACATATTATTTATTTATGGAGAAAGAGGGAAAATGATATATAATTAAAATGATTATTATTTCAATTGGAAGAAATGGAATAAGAGATATTAAATAATTAAAGTAGATTAATTATTTAATAGTAGAGGAAGAGGTTAAATGAATAGTTAAATGAATTAAAATAACTATAGATGAACAGTGAAAGGTGAATAATTAAATAAATGAGAATTTATTTAATCATAGAAAGAAATAATATGTTACCAACGTAATTAAATAAATATTTAATTTATTTAATTATTCGAAGAAGAATAAAGACAATGAAATAAATAAATTAAATAATTAAAATTATTTAATTAATAGAGGAATGTGACCTTGGAATATAATCAAATAATTAAAATTATTCAATTATGCCAAGAAAAGAAGAAATTGATGTAGAAAAATGGTGTTCGTAGACTCGAGACATTTTTCAGTGTCTACATTTTGCCCCTCTTTGACATAATGTGATTTTGAGCATTGTGTCAAAGAATAATTAAGAAAATTCAATTCAGAACATGCCCTGGCATGCCCTGTTGAAGATAGGATAGACCCATGCCCCTTCAAGAATCTTTTCATATTTTCAAAAAAATTGAGAAATTATTTCAAAAATAAATTTTGATTGCACTGACAACAAAAGAATTCAGTATACAGACCTTCAGGATGATTGCAGATGGAAGATGGATGTTAGTATGGAGTTAGTCAAATGAAAAAGGATTGATATTCTTGCGTAATAGACGCCAGACTTGCATGTTTATCATCATTGAGCGATAAAAAATATAACAAATGGACAATAAACACCATGGTATGACATAGACCAAGGTGTGCAATGTTATCCCCTTTGTGAAAACAAACACTCAATAGATAAGGAATGCCATAACTCATACTAAGGACCTGATTACCCTAGTCTTTTTATCAAGATAAACCACAAGAAAAAATCAAAAGAAAACAGGTCATGATCCATCATTGCTCCTCTAAATCCTTCTTGGGACATCCTCAAGATGGCTAGTAACATGGCCAAAGACCAATCAAAAAGATAAGGCCAACTAGACCAACGAAGTCAACAACCATTTAGACCAGTTGCCAGAATTTATTTGCTAATAGAATTGATGAGATTGATTGACTGATTGAATGAAAACTTTGACTGATTGATTGACCAAATTGATTGAATGACAAGGTTTGATTGATTGATAAGGTTGACCAATTGATTGTTTGACTAGACGGATTGACCAAATTGATTGCTTGACTGAATTGATTGATTGATAGGATTGCCCAATTGACAAGATTGATTGATGAATTGACCAAATTGATTGATTGATCAGATTGCCTGACAAATAGGATTGACCAATTGATAATATTGATAAGATTGATTGATTAATTGACCAAATTGATTGATTGACTAGATTGACCAACTGATTGACCATGCCTAGTTTCAGGAAAGACATATCCTCTATAAGGCAAATGATAGGGTTGACAAATGACCATGTCTAAATTCAGGAAGGACACATCCTGAATAAGAAAAAATGATACAACCTTTGACTTTAGGTGACTAGTTGGATAGTTGATCTGTTGATTCATGATTTCGCTTAGATATTTGTTTTCTTGTGTCAAAATTGTTGATCTTAGCAAGGAACAACTTATTATAAGACCAATAATGGTAAACCAAGATAGACCCAACAAACCCTAAGGGACTGACCTATTGCCTATGGGGCTCATCAAAGGATGGCCTTTCCTATGCTATACACGCATAGACCTAGTTTGATCGAATTTAACAAAAAATGACTCATTATTAAGATGTGAAGCATGATCGATTCAACTCAACAAAAACCTAAGGGACTAACCTAGTGCCTCGGGGGCTCATCGAAAGATGGCCTTTCCTACATAGAAATGCACAAAGATAATGTAGTTCAATTGGACTTGGACTAACACATACCGACTTTGACTCTGTTTTTGAAGTTTTACGATTTTTTTGGATTTTTGATAATTTTATGATTTATTGGATTTTGAAGGTTTTATGATTTTTTTTTGGATTTTGAAGGTTTTATGTTTTTTTTGGATTTTGATGGTTTATGATTTTTTGATTTTGATGGTTTATGATGTTTTGGATTTTGATGGTTTATGATTTTTTGGATTTTGATGTTTTCTAATTTTTGGATTTTGAAGGTTTTATGATTTTTTTTGGATTTTGATGTTTTCTATTTTTTTTTTAGATTTTGGAGGTTTTATGATTTTTTTTAGATTTTTGAGGGTTTTAGAAGGCTAATATCAAGTTTAGGATCCCAAAAGATGTAAGTTAAGGAATTGACCCCAGTCAGGTATAGGACCAACTTATTATTCATGAGGGGAAATGATGGATGAAAGGCGAAGGATGCTAAATGTCAATGGTTCTCAAGACATGAGAAGGATGAAAATGCTTTATTATGATAAGCCAAGGATGAGGGGATGGAGGTGGAAAACTAGATAGAATGATGGTAAATGATAGAGCAGAGACCAACTACACATGGAGCTTGTTTGCCAGGTTTTCACCCTAGTACTTATCTAAAGCACCATTGAAGTGGTTTTCACTATTGGATGAATTATTTATCTTTACTATTTTTTTGATTTTTTGTTGTCACCAAGACACCTGTTTGCCAAGTTTTCATTAGGGTGATGATTATTTTGATTATTTTCACTTTTAAAAGGGATTCTTTAGAAGCTATGTGTAATATATGTGAAGGTGCATGCTGTTAATAGGCTTAGGTAACGGTTCACCCTCAGGAGTAGAAAGCTAATAATGGTTGGATCCATATGCTGTCATTAGGATGTAGGGACCCAACCAATTGGGCACATATCTAGATGACCATGCTAGATGAAAGGATCTAATTTGAACGAAGGGTGTGGATGATGGATATACTGATGTGGCGAATAAAGGGAGCTAGGGCATGATTCCTAATGTGCACACTACATGGGCCATCAAGCTTCACACAAAAAGGAGTTTGGACAACCAGTGAGTTATAGTATGTGAAGAGGTCGTCATCAAAGGTCCATCGAGAAAAATCACCAAGGGAGATAGAGTGATATGATGGGTGTGTGGATATGGATGGATTTGGAAGATTGTATGAATTGGGTGAAAAGAATGAAAATGGAGACTTTGGATCAACAAAATCTTCTTTCAACATTCTTCTTTGATAGATACCCCAATTATTTTTGATGAAGAGGCATAATTGAAGATTAAATTTTGCTTACTTTCATTCTTCAATTTTACTTTTATCTTTGAGTTGTCCAATAGCTTTTGATTTTGACTAGAGGAATTTTCTTTCTTTCTTTACATTCTTTCTTTGGATTCTGGATCTCTATTTGTAAAGGGAACTTTCACTTTTGATTCTTGAGCTATATCCTTGTTATTTTCTTGAGATGATACATGTTGATGCATGTCTATGAGGTGGATGAATGTGGGTGAGATGGATGAGTCAAGTAAAGTGGATGAGATAGATAAGATGGTAGGAATGTGTGATTCATAAGAAACATTGACGATGCACTCAATGGATTCTTCAGGACTATCCTTTTCGACACTACCAACATCAAAGGAATCTTGCACATCCTTAACGAGTTGGCGAGAAGACTTGAAAGAGGCAACAGTAGGGGATGCATATCCTAACCCAAGATGGTTGAAAAGGAGGGGTGATGGTTCAGAAGATGGAGTGTAAGGGAAATAATCATGAGATAGAGAGTGATGATCTTGAACATCCTTAATAGGATCATGAGAAGATGTCACGTACCGATTTTTGTCATTTATTTAAATGCAATTATTAATCATGAGATTTGCATGTTTATGTTAGATGATTATTTAAAATTGAAATTGAAAGTGAAATTTAAATTTAAATGCAAATGAAATGATTTAAAATTCATTATTGTGGAATTTGGGGTTTGTCATTGCTAATGAGAAATTGAGTGCAAGTGAACGCAAAAACAGGTGAACAAGAATGAAGGTGAGAACATTGATCAGGTAGAGTCGTTTTAGCCATTAGACGTTAATGAGGATGATGGAATCTCACACACCACTTAATTAATTAAAACATAATTTGCATGATTAAATGGTTTAATTTTTTTTGGTTATTATGGCTATGCTTTGTTTGAACGTAATTGCGAAAAAAGAAGATATTAGTTTTAAATGGAAATTTGATTATTTTTGTGAGGAAATTGATTTTTATTCAAGAATTACTTCTTTGAGTAAATATTTTATTATTAGTTGAAAATAATAATGCTTTATTCTAAATTATTGGAATAAAGTTTTAATTGTGAAAATGTATAAAATGTAAATATGGTGTTATTGATTTATTTGTTATTTTCTCATTTAATAAATGAAAAAAGAAATATATGTTTAAATAGATAAATATCAAAATGAGTTATTTAAAACGATAAGAAGAAGCAATTCGTTTGAAAATGGAAATTGGGATTGAAAAGAGAACAACAGTAAACAAATAGAAAACGATCTCTTTTCAATCAATTTTGCATGCAAACAAAGATTAGAACTTGGAGTCATGGCCAATTTTGCTGGGAATTTGGCATGGATTGTGGATCGAACCTTATTGAGGACTCCACCATTTGCATGATAGGGGGGAGAGGAAATTCGAATTAAGCAAAGCGAGGGAAGAAAAAATCCGTTTTTAGGGGGAGTTGGGCTGAAAATAGATATTGTTCTATCATTTTTTTGGGGATTCATCTTATTTTACCCATGCGCGGCCAAGAGAGAGCATAACTGTTTAGTCTTTATTTTATTTGGAGGCTGCTCAAACTCCATCATATGCGTGGGAAGGGAGAGCACAGAGGAAACTCTCTCTGATGCGCGAGTGAGGGAGTGAAGCTATAGACTAGCAGGAATAGAGAGCTTGGAAGGCTAGGCATGGCCAAAGAGGAAAGAGAGAGAACAAAGAAATCTCTCCACCATGCGCAGGTAGAGGGAGAAGGAAGGTACGTGGCAAGAAGGAGAAGAAGGGAAGTGTGCACAGGGAAGTAGGAGAGAGGTAGGGAAGTAAGGAGGGAGAACGTAGCCAAAAGGTAAAGAGAAGCAAGTGCGTGCCCAGGAAGGAGGGAGTTGGTTTTTGCTTTCACATAAAAAAAAAACAAGAGAACTGTGAAGGGTGCGTGAGAAGAAGGGAGAATAGAGCTAAGGAGGAGAGAACAAAAAAGAGAAGGGAGAAGTCAGAACAACTATAGAAAATTCACAGAGGGAATTCACAATAGAGAGATAAAAGAAGAAGACTTGGGAAGCAACCAGTAGGAAATTGACAGAAAAACGATTATTCATTGACAGGTTCAGGAAATTACCAAGTAGATTCAATGAAAACAAATTCACAATTAATTGAAAACTGAGTTTAATTATTTTCTTTTATTCTTGTATTTTAATTTGAATAGAAAACAAATCAATGTTTTAAATTATTTTTAGGAAAAATTTCAAACACCAGACTGAAATTTTATGGAGAAAAAGAATAACTTGAACAGAAAATTGTTGAACAACTTGAACAAAAAACTATAAAAAGACAGTAGATTTATTATTTTTAGGAAATTCTGATCTAGTAAATTGAAAAGATGCAAACAAAAAACAATATGTTTTAGATCTATTTAAATTTAGAAATGCTTCAAAAATCATCAAACTGTCAGATAGATAAAATTTTCAAAATAAAAGAAACAAAAAAGATAGTGAAATAATTATAGAATTAAACAGCTGAATGTTCTTGGTTTAAATAAAAAATTTAAATGATAGGATTAAATAATTTTGTGTATTTAAATATGCTTGAAAAACTGAGTGAAATTTGATAGTTCTTTAGGATTGATAATAAATTAATACGAAACAAAATTAAATATGAGGTGTTATGTTCTTGCAAAGATAATATTCTTAGGAAAATCTGAAAACTAGAAAAGAAAGAAAATAAAGTAAAATGTAATTACTTTGAAATTAAACGAGTTAGAGAAAGACTATATTGAAATGTAGATGAATTTTATGAGTAAATGAACCAAAAGAATGTGTGCTCATTTATTCTGGTTTATATGTATTAGTTACATACTTGAGATACACCTTCTTTTATTTTAGTTTTATTGTTTTATTTTAAATATGAACTTAATGTTATTTAAGATTTAAAACTATGAAATTACTGAATTAGAACCATATTTGCTTGAATATGAAAGTGCAGTTCATGTGTTTGTGAAAGATACTTTTTAATTTGAATGGAACCATGCATGCTTGATAAATGAATGTGCATGACATGTGTTTGGAAAGTTACCTTCCGGTACGGGTGCCGAATATGGGTTTTTAGAGAGCGTAGTTTTGCTTTTCCAAAACTACTATTATTTGTCGTGCATGACATTTTACTTGGCCAAGTAACTTAAGGACGATTGAAATAGATGGAATGAAATTAACTCTCTACCATATCCTAGTATCGAACTTGCTTGTTTCTTAAATGAATTAGAAAAATGAAAATGCTTGTGGATTTACTAGTTATACTAGGCACGCATTAGATTCCATCCTACTTGTCGACTTATTTTTGCTAAGCGATTCGTGCAGGGTCAGGTATTATTTGAATGACTAAGGAACTTCGGGGAAGCGTAAGCTTCGAGGTTGGGCAGAAAAAGCGCCCGATTCTTGTTCTCGTCTTCATGTTTGAAGATAAGCTATTGGATTGAAGATCAAATGAAGATTTCTTCATATATGTATTATATTTATTTCTTATATGATTATTATAGAGCTTAAGGCAACAAAATGCCTGTCTTGAAGTGTAAACTTTTGTTACAAATGCTTTTGTATTATTAATGTCGCGTAAGATGACATGTTTATGAGTTTAATTGGAAGTATTATTGAATCTTATTGTAGACTTTAAGTCGATATTTTGGAATCTTTTGGATTTTATGTAATCTAATGAATAGAGTTTCAACTTTCTTTGGAATATAAATGAATTTATTTAAGGAATTGTTGTGTTTGGAATTAAAGAGTTTCACTCTTTACATTTGGTATCAGAGCCCTAGGTTTAAACACTTGGGTCCTTTGTCCATTACACTAAAGAAACATTCCTTGATGCAAGAATTGTTGATACATAATGGGTACAAGAGGAAAAGGAGCTGCTGTAAGTAATGAGAATGATAGGTTGGATCAGATTCTCAATCTTTTGAATCAATAAGGTTCCATAATGGATAATCTAGAATAGGAAGTTCGAGGAGTCAGAGAAGGACAAAACCCTCAGAATGAAATTCCCCAAAATCAGGAGCAACCCGCCAATGAAAATCCAAGGGTTGAAGAAATACCAAATCCTCAAGCTAGGATTGAAGGGGAGTTGGCAAAAGACTTGAAAAGGGTAGCGCCACCCAAGTTTGATGGTAAGACCATCGGTGATGGAGTTGAAGCTTGGGTAATTGAAATGGAAAGGTATATTGTGCTCAGGAATATGTCTAATGAGACCAAGGCAGTTTGGACTGCATATCAGTTTACTGGAGAAGCTGCTACTTGGTGGAATAATGAGAAGACTGAGAAGAAGTTACTACCAGGTGGGACTACATGGGAAGTATTCTTGCAACTTTTCAGGAAGAGATGGCTTCCACAACTGTTCTTTAATAGAAAAATGACAGAATTTCAGAATCGGACATAGGGTGGTTTGATAGTTACTCAATACTAGGACATGCTCACTAATCTCCTAAAGTACGTACCATAGTATTAGATGGATGAGTGGTTCCGTATTTGGAAATTCATCCTAGGATTAAGGCCAAAAATAGGAGCTGATGTGGATATTCATAATCCATTGACTATGGATGAGGTCTTTGAGAAGGCTATAAAATAGGAATAGAACTTGCAACAGGTAGAAAACTACAAAAAGAATGTGAATTCTAAATCTGGATTTGGAAACAGGAAGTTCCAAAATAATAACAATAATAACCAGAGGGGTAACAAAAATCAACAGATAAGGAACCTAAAGAGAGGAACAAACTCTCAGGAAAAAGGAGAGGGAAACTTTGGTGGGAATAAGAAAGTGAATAATAATACCACCAATTTCTCTAATACCAGGAACAGGATAGGTGGTCACCCAGGGCCACGAGGTGGATGTTACAATTGTGGAGGAGATCACTATGCCTCCAATTTTACTCAGCGTACAGGAGGTCAGTGAGGAGGGAATGATTGGTGAGCACCATAACACTAGATTCATGCAGCGGTTGACAACCGTCAAGCAGATTTTCAGGCTTCACCTATTCAGATGACGGGTAAGCGTTTTGGTCAATCAGTTTCTATTTTGATAGATACAAAAGCTACTGAATGCTTTATTGGTCCTAAAGTAGTTGCTAAGTTACTTATTAGACCTGGTTATATGTCACATGCATGGATGGTTCAGTATGGAAACCGAGCAGAGAAGAGGGTAGATTTATGTCTATCTTGTAGCGATTTAGAGCTACCTAATTTCCAAACCCAAGTTAACCTATATGTAGCACCGTTGGATTCATATGATGTGATCCTAGGGATCAATTGGTTAACTGAGCATAAAGCTATAATGAACTATGAGGATAAGATTGTGAGTTTTCTTGATGATTTTGGACATCCAGTTGATATTTTTGGATCTCAAGAGCCTCTTGAGTTGAGACATATCTTAGCCATGCAGCTAAAGAAAGCACATCAGAAAGGATGTTCCATATATGCTATATTGGTGAGTGACTTGGATAATGTCCAACAAAGAGGGCTATCCTATTCTCAAGGAGTTCTTGGATATCTTTCCTGAAGAACTTACTGAGTTACCACCAAAGAGAGAATTTGATTTCTCGACTGAACTTTTACCGGGAACTGAGTCTCAATCCAAGGCTCCATACAAAATGACTACTACAGAGTTATATGAACTGAAGGTTCAATTGCAGGAGTTACTGAAGCAGGGATTTATTAGACCAAGTGTATCTCCATGGGGTTCACTGGTAATCTTCATGAAGAAGAAGGATGGGACCTTGAGATTGTGTATTGATTACAAAATGCTAAACAAGGTTACCATTAAGAATAGGTATCCTTTACCTAGTATAGATGAGTTGTTTGATTAGATGAAAGGGGCCATAGTGTTTTCTAAGATTGATCTTAGGTCAGGTTACCACTAGCTAAGGATTAAGGAGGAGGATATTCCAAAGATAGCCTTCCGAACTTGGTATGGACATTACGAGTTCACAGTGGTACCTTTTGGTCTAATGAATGCCCCAACGACATTCATGAATCTAATGAACAACATCTTTAGAGATTGTTTAGATGATTTTGTGCTTATATTCATAGATAATATTATGATTTACTCCAAGAAAGAAGAGGAGCATGAGAAGAACTTGAGGATAGTCTTGCAATGACTAAGAGATTGAAAGATTTTTAGTAAGTTTTCAAAGTGTAATTTCTTTCAGAAGAAGGTTCACTACTTGGTTCATGCCAAATATGTTGAGGGAATCTCAGTTGATCTTGTGAAGATAGAAGCAATAGTGGATTGGCCAACACAACAAAGTGTTATTGAAGTTCTTAGTTTCATGGGGCTTTCAGGGTATTACATGAAATATGTGGAAGGATTTTCCAGGATAGCAACACCTATTACTTCACTTTAGAAGAAGGGAAGGAAATTTGAGTGGACTGAGAAGTGCGAGGAGGCATTTCAATTTCTTAAACAAAAGTTGACATCGACACCAGTTTTGACTATACCAGATCCTAATGGGCACTTCATTGTGATTATAGATGCTTCAAGTGAAGGTGTAGGAGCTGTGTTAATGTAGGAAGGGAAAGTGGTTGCATATGAGTCCAAGAAACTGAAACAATATGAATTGAATTATGCACCACATGATCTTGAGCTTGCAGCTATTGTTCATGCATTACAGATGTGGAGACATTATCTCCTAGGGAAACCATTTGAACTAAAGACAGATCATTTAGGACTTAAGTACATCTTTACACAACCTAACCTCAATGCGAGACATAGGAGGTGGCTTGATTTCCTAAGTGAGTATGATTTTGGTATTGAGTATATCAAGGGAAAGGAAAATAGAGTTGTAGATGCTCTTAGCAGGAGAAGACATCTCTCTGCTATGATGACCACAAGGTCAAATTTGAGACAACAAGTGTTGTAGCACCTTCCAGCAGATGAGCATTATGAGAAGGTCAAGCAAGCCTTAGAGGCAGATCCTTTAGATCATATATTTGATGGATATGTGATGGAGTATGATGGTATTTTGAGATATTAGGGAAGGATGTATATCCCTGAGGGTGGAGAATTGAGAAGGTTGATTCTTGAGTAAGTACATGATGCACCTTACTCAGGGCATCCAAGAGTTACAAAGATGGTAGCAGAATTGAAGACTTTGTATTTTTGGCCTAAGCTCAAGAAAGATGTTATGGAGTATGTGGATAGATGTTTGGAATGCCAACAAGTCAAGGCTGAGCATGTGCATCCAACAAGACTTTTGTATCCCCATGATATACCTGAGTATAAGTGGCAAGTAATCAATATGGATTTTATCCAAGGATTACCTTTGAGCAGGAATATGCATGATACCATCTTAGTAGTCATTGATAAGCTAACGAAGGTTTCACATTTCATACCTGGGAATCTGAAAGATGGATCATTGACAGTTGTGATATTCTGATTGCATGGTGTACCAGAGACCATTATATCAGATAGGGATACCAGGATGACATCTAGGTTTTGGACAACACTGAATGCAGCTTTAGGGACTAAATTGAATTTTTGTTCTGCATATCACCCACAAACTGATGGCCAAACAAAAAGGATCAATCAGGTTGTTGAGGATCTACTGAGGATGTACTGCATGGATCAGTAGTACAAGTGGGAGGAGTATTTTCCATTGGTTGAGTTTTCCTACAACAACTCATTCCATGCATCGTTGGGTATGACACCTTTTGAGGCACTTTATGGATAGAAATGTCGCACACCCATCAGTTGCGATATGATGGAAGATAGAATCATCATTGGTCCAGATATGCTCAAGGAAATGGATGAGAAAATGAAGTTGATCAAGAGTAGGTTGAAGGAATCATCCGATAGAAAGAACTATGCTAATAGAAACAGGACTTTCAGACAGTTTACTACGGGAGATAAAGTCTTTTTAAGGGTTAAGCCTCATAAGAGCTCTATCTCATTTGGGAAATCATCAAAGTTGGCTCCAAGATTTGTGGGACCCTTTGATGTACTGGAATTCATTAATCCAGTTGCTTATAGACTAGCGTTACCACCTACTCTATCTCGACTCCATAATGTATTCCATGTTTCTTTATTGAAACCATACCATCCTGATGCATCTCATATACTTGAATGGCGTTCATTAGAGGTACAGGATCCAGGGATGGTGCTAGTGGAACCCATCTGAATCCTGGACAGGGGTAGCATTAAGTTGCATAATAGGGATAGTACTTAGTACAAGGTCCAGTGGGACCAGTATACTGAGGATAGTGCTACATGGGAGGATTCTGAGATGATTGATCGTCATTTTCCTCATTTGCTTTCTTAGATTAGTATTTGCTTAATGCGGAGATACTTGATACTCTGGTTTTTGATTCACATGTTGTGAACTTGGATAGCATGGATGCTACTATGATTTGCTTATGCTTATGCTTTGAGGACTATGATGTTAGTTATTATTTCATTGTGATTGAGATACTATGTTTTATTGATTGAGATACTATGCTTATTGATTGATTAATAAGACATCGAGATGATGTCTCTTCCAAGAGGGGAAGGATGTCACGTACTGATTTTTTTCATTTATTTAAATGCAATTATTAATCATAAGATTTGCCTGTTTATGTTAGATGATTATTTAAAATTGAAATTTAAATGCAAATGAAATGATTTGAAATTCATTATTGTGGAATTCGGGGTTTGAAATTGAATGCAGGAACAGGTGAAAGAGAATGAAGGCGATAATATTGATCAGGTAGAGTCATTTTAGCCATTAGATGTTAATGAGGATGATGGAATCTCACACACCACTTAATTAATTAAAATGTAATTTGCATGATTAATAAATGGTTTAAATTTTTGTGGTTATTATGGCTATGCTTTGTTTGAACGTAATTGCAAAAAAGAAGATATTTGTTTTAAATGGCAATTTGATTATTTTTGTGAGGAAATTGATTTTTATTCAAGAATTACTTCTTTGAGTAAATATTTTATTATTATTTAAAAATAATAATGCTTTATTCTAAATTATTGAAATAAACTTTTAATTGTGAAAATGTATAAAATGTAAATATGGTGTTATTGATTTATTTGTTATTTTCTCATTTAATAAATGAAAAAGGAAATATATGATTAAATAGATAAATATAAAAATGAGTTATTTAAAACATTAAGAATAAGCAATTCATTTTAAAATGGAAATTGGGATTGAAAAGAGAACAACAGTAAACAAATAGAAAACAATCTCTTTTCAATCAATTTTGCATGCAATCAAAGATTAGAACTTGGAGTCATGGCCAATTTTGCTGGGAATTTGGCATGGACTGTGGATCGAACCTTATTGAGGACTCCACCATTTGCATGATAGGGGGGAGAGGAAATTCGAATTAAGCAGAGAGAGGGAAGAAAAAATCCATTTTTAGGGGGAGTTGGGCTGAAAACAGATATTGTTCTATCATTTTTTTGGGGATTCATCTTATTTTACCCATGCGCGGCTAGGAGAGAGCATAATTGTTTAGTCTTTATTTTATTTGGAGGCTGATCAAACTCCATCATACGCGTGGGAAGGGAGAGAACAAAGGAAACTCTCTCTGATGTGCAAGTGAGGGAGTGAAGGTATAGACTAGCAGGAATAGAGAGCTTGGAAGGCTAGGCATGACCAAAGAGGAAAGAGAGAGAACATAGAACTCTCTCCACCATGCGCAGGTAGAGGGAGAAGGAAGGTACGTGGCAAGAAGGAGAAGAAAGGAAGTGCACATAGGGAAGTAGGAGAGAGGCAGGGAAGTAAGGAGGGAGAACGCAACCAAAAGGTAAAGAGCAGCAAGTGCGTGCCCAAGAAGGAGGGAGTTGGGTTTTTATTTCACAGAAAACAAAACAAGAGAACTATGAAGGGTGTGTGAGAAGAAGGGAGAATAGAGGTAAGGAGGAGAGACCAGAAAAGAGAAGGGAGAAGTCAGAACAACTACAAAAAATTCACAGAGGGAATTCACAACAGAGAGATAAAAGAAGAAGACTTGGGAAGCAACCAACAGGAAATTGACAGAAAAACGATTATTCATTGCCAAGTTCAGGAAATTACTAGGTAGATTCAATGAAAACAAATTCACAGTTAATTCAAAACTGAATTTAATTATTTTCTTTTATTCTTGTATTTTAATTTGAACAGAAAACAAATCACTGTTTTTAATTATTTCTAGGAAAAAGATCAAACACCAGACTAAAATTTTATGGAGAAAAAGAATAACTTGAACAAAAAATTGTTGAACAACTTGAACAAAAAACTATAAAAAGACAGTAGATTTATTATTTTTAGGAGATTCTAATTTAGTAAATTGAAAAGATGAAAACTAAAAAAATATGTTTTAGATATATTTAAATTTAGAAATGCTTCAAAAATCATGAAACTATCAGATAGATAAAACTTTCAAAATAAAAGAAACAAAAAAGATAGTGAAATCATTACAAAATTAAACAGCTGAATGTTCTTGGTTTAAATAAAAAATTTAAATGATAGGATTAAATAATTTTGTGTATTTAAATATGCTTGAAAAACTGAGTGAAATTTGATAATTCTTTAGGATTGATAATAAATAAATACGAAACAAAATTAAATATGAGGTGTTATGTTATTGCAAAGATAATATTCTTAGGAAAATATGAAAACCAGAAAAGAAAGAAAATAAAGTAAAATATAATTACTTTGAAATTAAACCAGTTAGAGAAAGACTATATTGAAATGTAAATGAATTTTATGAGAAAATGAACTGAAAGAATGTATTGTCATTTATTCTGGTTTATATGTATTAGTTACATACTTGAGATACACCTTCTTTTCTTTTACTTTTATTATTTGATTTTAAATATGAACTTAATGTTATTTAAGATTTAAAATTGTGAAATTACTGAATTAGAACCATATTTGCTTGAATATGAAAGTGCAATTCATGTGTTTGTGAAAGATACTTTTTAATTTGAATGGAACCATGCATGCTTGATAAATGAATGTGCATGACATGTGTTTGGAAAGTTACCTTTCGGGACGTGTGCTGAATATGGGTTTTTAGAGCGCGTAGTTTTGCTTTTCCAAAACTACTATTAATTGTTGTGTATGACATTTTACTTGGCCAAGTAACTTAAGGACCATTGAAATAGATGGAATAAAATTAACTCTCTACCATATCCTAGTATCGAACTTGCTTGTTTCTTAAATGATTTAGAAAAATGAAAATGCTTGTGGATTTACTAATTATACTAGGTACACATCAGATTCCATTCTGCTTGTCGACTTCTTTTTGCTAAGCAATTCATGCAGGGTCGGGTATTCTTTGAATGACTAAGGAATTCCGAAGAAGCATAAGCTTTGAGGTTGGGCGGAAAAAGTGCTTGATCCTTGTTCTCGTCTTCATGTTTGAAGATAAGCTATTGGATTGAAGATCAAATGAAGATTTCTTCATATATGTATTATATTTATTTCTTATATGATTATTGTAGAGCTTAAGGTGACAAAATGCCTAAGTCTTGAATTGTAAACTTTTGTTACAAATGATTTTGTATTATTAATGTCGCGTAAGATGACATGTTTATGAGTTTAATTGGAAGTATTATTGAATCTTATTGTAGACTTTAAGTTGATATTTTGGAATCTTTTGGATTTTATGTAATCTAATGAATGGAGTTTTGACTTTTGTTGGAATATAAATGAATTTATTTAAGGAATTGTTGTGTTTGGAATTAAAGAGTTTTGATCTTTACAGAAGATATGGTAAAGACGAAGGTATCATTATGATCCAAAAAGGTTTCAATCTAGGCATGGCCATCTATTTTCTTATTCTCACAAATATCTGAAGCCAACTTAACATTGTTCTTGAGAGTATAGATATCCTTAGCAACATTAACATTTTCATAGGCAGATGAATTCTCAACACAAAATGAACTATCCATACGATACTCTCCACATCCCATGTCATGAATCCAGACCTTGGTTTTGGAAGGTGTGGTGAATGGAGTGGATGATTTGATGAGGGAAGATGGATCAACATAATGCAATAAGGTAGAAGATGAAGCTTCTCAATTAATAGACACTTGAAATTCAGTGGTCCCTCTCAGATTGATGCAGTATTCGAAATGATCAGGATCACCTAGTATAGTAATTTCAAGGCCATTGTAGGGAAACTTTAGGAATTGATGGTAAGTGGAAGGTACAACTCTCATGGCATGAATCCATGGGCGACCTAGGAGAAGATTATAGGGCAAGTCCATATCCAAGACATGGAACATTGTGTTTTGAATAGCGGGGCCAACCCTTATATGAAGTGTAATTAATCCTTTAGATGAGTGCTCAACATCATCATAAGACTTGATAACAATTGTATTAGATTGATCCATGCAAACCTCAAATAATTTCAATGCCATGACCAATTTTAGTGTCATATGTTTAGACATGCTCCACTATCTACCAAGACTCATCTGATTTTATGTTTATTAATGTAGACTCCAAGGTGTAGGGGATCATTATGATTTGGATTTTGTGTGGACATATCTTGTTCGAAAAGGTGACATGGTGGGGTGTAGCTAGGTATCCAACCATGGCCTGAAATTGGTTGAATTTAGGTTAGATGGTATAGATGTTTCTTGCAAGGCTTTATCCAGAATGGTCCTGTGCTCTAGGGAAATGCGAAGCAGTTCAAGAATGAATATCTATGCGACATATTTCCTAGATGTTCCAAGAGATTATAGTAAATTTTTGATTGTGGATTAGAGGTAGCCCCTTATAGGGTCACACTATCTCTATAGGTGGTAACAACACATTTTGAACTTTTATTAATGGTGATGGTAGCAACATGATTACCATGGGCTCGAATGTGATTAATGGTATATTCATGCACAACATAGGTATAGTTAGCATTGCTATTATTTCTTGAACTAGAGGCCTTCCCTTTCCCATGGTCTTGCAAGGGAGTTTTGAATATGGTGTGATCAACATTGGTTTTACCTTGTGAATTATCCACTAATATGTCTCCTTGTTCAACAAGATTTGAATGAGGTTCTTTAGTGTCCAACATGATTATGTTTTGTGTCCTTTTCCCTGATGGTATTCACATTATTCATTTTCATTCCACCAATTTGTCTTGAATAATGTTGGTTCATATGTTTTAATTTTTGGAAGCTGAATGATGTTTGACGGTAAAATTTTCTTCAAGACCGACTCAATGGGCCCCCCTAAGGGTGTGTATGTTCTTTTAGTGCGTGGAGCTCCTTTGCATTGACTTTTTAGACTGCATTCAATGGTTGATCGTGCCTGGGTGTCGGTGTATTTGATGTGGATGGACCTTTAAGATGAAGGGTTGGATTATTTTGATTTACCACTTTAGCATTGACCTCCCCATCATTGGTGACATTCTTATTTCGAGACCAAAATTTACCCTTGTCACTAGGAGCATTTGGGGTTTCTTTGAAGATTTTTACTGGTTCTTTTTCCACAAGAGCCTTCTCAATAAAGACACCCTTTTCAATGACATATTCAAAGGTCATACAACATTGAATTTGAAGTTGGATTATTAATTATATGTTTAGGCTCTATAAAAAAATGGTGAGCAATTATTTCTTAGGTATGTGGAAAGGAAATTTATTAGCCATGCTACACCATCTTTGATATAATGATGCAATAAATTATCCCTCTTTTTGTTTGGTGGAGCACATTGTCGCTAAGGTCGTGTCACTTTATATGTTGTAGTAAAAGTGGTTAATGAATCTATCAACTAGTTCACCCATGTTCATATCGTAGGAGGAAGGTGCACAAACCACTCTAGAGCTAGCCTCGAAAGGCTTCGTGGAAATAGTCTCATCAAATAAGTGGGCTCATAAGAAATGTCCATACATGCTGTGTTAAATTCTCGTATATGCTCTACTAGATCCCATTTACCTTTGTATTTGTTAAAGTTTGGTGCGGTGAAATGTGAGGGGAAAGGTGGCATGTATAAATTTTTGTTGAAAGGGTAAGGGAACAATTCCTCCTTAGAATATGTCTTCTTAGTTGTCCCCAATTGTATGTTTTCCATCTGTTGCTATGAATGGTGATCCTAGACCTGCACAATCATGAACAAACAACACAAAATTAGTCATTATACAAGTCTAAATCAACATTCCCCATAAGATTCATTTGAAACATGAAGAACAAGAAATAAAAGGAAGAACATGAATGAAAGAAAACTAAATCTTTTTCAAATGCTCAAACTCTCAATCCCATGGGGGAATTGGTGCTATTTTGATGTGGAAAATAGCCCTTTCCCAATTCCTTGCAAGCTTTGATAATCTTTGACGAAGATTGATGATATTTGATGAAAATCCTCCATAACCTAGCTATGAAAGATAAAATGTGGATGAAAATGGATGAAAATGCCTAAGATTATGGATCCAAATGAGCATGGTAATCTTACATGGATTGTGGATGATCAAATGCAATAGAGGAGGCCTCTATTTATAACAAAGAAGGATGGAGGATTGAAGAATAGGATGAATGTGGGATTAAAGATGGACCAATGACATTGTGCCACTTGTCAAGATGCCAATGGAAGGAGGTGGAGCACATTTTGGTCAATGTGCATGATAAATTCTATTAGATTCAAATTTGAAATTTGAAAGTTGGCTTGTTGGAGGGAGATGAAGGATGAATTAAATGTCACTTGGCTTAAGGCAAAAGGACATGTAAGAGGTTTAAATTCCTTGTTGGATGTACAAACCCTTTTGGAGGGATTTTTCCAACTTGGAGAATATTCCAACATTGACACCTTTTTGAAGGTAATTGAAGATTTAATAAATCAATTAAAATGATATCCATGAGTGAGTTGCAAAATCTAGATGATTTGATGGATTAGGATTAGCATTAATCAGGATTTGATTAATTTAGATAGAATTTAGTTGATTTGACAATTTGAATTAGATTTTAGGATTTAAATAAATTAAAATGAGATGAATAATGGTTTAGACTTAATTAAATAAAGTTTGATTTATTTAATTAAAGAGGGTGGTGTTAGATTAAATCAAATAAAGATTAATTTATTTAATTTAAAGGAGATGACTTTAGAGATTAATTAAATAAAGTGAAATCATTTAATTAAAAGAGGGACTATAAGATTAATTAAATAAAATGATTTATTTAATTAATAGGAGATGATGACTTAATTGGATAAATTTGATTTATTTAATTAAGAGATGAAATATGATGAATTTAATCGAATAAAGATTATTCAATTAAATTGATTAGTAAAGGAGATGATTCAAGATGAACTGGTGTTAGTGAAATCAAGATCAAGTGCATGCACATTTTACGTGTCTACATTTTCCCCCTCTTTGAAGCAATGTACCTATTGCGTTGGTTCAAAGAATAATCTTGTCGCGGTCAAATTTAAAAAAAAATCTGATTTTTTCGGATGCCCCAACGAAAAGAAGTATATTGGTATACTGCCCCCTTGAGAGATCAAGCGAAAAGTTCGATTTGAGGATCAATCTCATGACAAAGAGGTTCAAAATGGATGTATGGATGGTTAGACTAATAGATCTATATGATAATGATGATGCAAATGAGATGAATTAAGATGCCAAGAATAAAATATCTATATTATCCTAAACATCTTAAATGACGATGCAATGCATGTGAGATGGATGATGCTACCTATTATGATGATATGCATGAATATGCAAGATGCAGACGGTTTTTGGATGACATGATACCATGTTAGCATTAAAGAGGATAGAAGAAATAAGATAATGAAAATTAAATAGAGGCCTTCTCTATTGAAAAAGGATCCAACAAGCCTACATTATTAATGATGATGATGATGACGATTTGCTTATCAAGAATTGGGATTTTAAAAGGGTTATTTACCTTATGTTTGATAACACACATAGGAACGATGCATCAAGGTATAAAGAACTAGGAGGGCATTGCACCTATTGTGATGGAATTTGACTTGACAAATCACATAGGAGTACTCATGTTCACACCTGACATACGAAACCTCATTCAGAATGCAGTTCAAATATTCTAAACATCTTGGACCAAAACATAGAAAAACAAGGCTTCCTATGTCATCAACAAGACACCTAAAACACCCTCCTTACAAACCAAACAAAGCACGCATGATAAAGTTATTTTACAAAAATATCCAACAAGTATAGCAGATAAAAAGATAATGATCGTTGCCCCATTCCTTTCTCTCTAAACCGTTTTACTTAGGCATCATAAAGAGGTCATTGGAATGAGCGCAAAATAAGATAAATCAAAAGACAAAGATCAAGTAAACAAACAAGCTAATGTTCTTCATACCACTAACCAAGACCAAACTACGGTGATACCTAATGTTGATGTCCATTGTAGGAAGGATGCATCCTAGGACATGTTATTAGATGATTTGGGATTGAATGGATGATAAGCGATTGATACCAAAAGTTGATTAACTTGCTTACTTACTTACCTAGACTTGAGACTTTGATGATTGGATTTTCACTTTAGAACCTAGTAGACTTGCTTCTGACTAGTTCACCAAAGATTGAGGTTGACGATGATTTATTATGAGTGATTCTTATTGTGGATGGAAGCGAGATGAAATGGATGGATGTTTTCAAATATTTGGATTTTTTTGGTATTTTTGAATGTTTTGAGGCTATTTTGATTTTTGATTTTTTTGGGTTTTATGAGATTTTATGAATGTTTTTGGATTTTGTGTCTCAGGGGCTGATCAAAGATTAGCCTTGCCTACATTTAAGCTCAGAGACGACGTAGTTCAAATACCATTTTCTTGACTTTTTCTGACTTTTTGACCTATTTTGGGATTTTTGATATATTTTTGATGTTTTTTTTTGGATTTTGATATGTTTTGGATGTTTTTGTTAGAGTAATAAGTTATTACACTTAATTAATTTAATCATATTGATTAATTAATTAAGTCACTTATTCCTTTAGGTTGCTTAAGCTAAACTTAGGCACATTAATAATTATTTATTAATTATTAAGTGTGCACACTAGGGTTTCCTATTTTAGGTTTTCTTGATCTCATCATAAGGATTGATCACATTATAATTATCATATTGTTCAATAATCATTTTCTAGTTTTGAGCTTGCACATATTTTCTCTGAGGGTTTACAGAACATCTCTTGTTGTTTGTTCTGAATATTTGTTGCATGTGATAGGTGATTGCTTGCAGGTGATTGTTGGGGATTGTGAAGTTGGTTTTTCAACTTCTACATGGTATTAGAGCTCTAGACTTGTGACTACCTATTTGTGATTTGAAGATATTCTCTCAAAACATTTTTTTTTGTGCAAGGGTTTCAACCCAGACTGATTTTTTGTGCATCTAGGGCTTGGCATATTTTCTGTGCATTTTTGGGCAAAACGGACGTTGCCATCATGTTTAGGATGCCCAAAAACCCTAGAAACGCATTTTGTTTTGTCGATTTTAGACCTGTTGAAAAAAAGGCAAATTTTTTTTGCCAGAGAGGCCATACGCAGTCTGAGGCAAAAAATTGCACCAAATTAAAAAAAATAAAAATAAAATTCAAAAATGTGGTTGAAAAATCGTGGCCAGAGCATTCGGTCCGCACCACCAAGCGGGCACCAGCCACCCGACGGCCATTGGCGCTCAGCCGTCCCACCACTGGCGGTAACCGCCTTCCACACCCGTGCGCTGACCACTCCGCTCAGGCCTCCGCCGCTGCTCCGCTTAGCCCCCGTGGGCTTTGGAGCGCCTAGCTGGCGGTCACATTTATGACCAAGTGCCAGCCAATTTAGCCCCCAACGCTGATGGTAGGTCACATGCAGGACCGAGAGTTGAAGAAGAAGGTGTCAAAATTTTGCACCTGGTTAGCTTTAAAAGTGCTTTTTATAGGCCTTTTTTTCGTTTTCTAATAACTTTTGCAAACAGAGGCCTTTTTTCGAAAATGAAATATCGTCGAAAATTTGATTCGACGCTCTTCATAGTGGTAGATGTTAGAATTTTTGATTTTTCTGTTTTGGTGCCTTTTTCACCTGTCAAAGCTAGAAGTTGTTGTTTTCACTCCGGGAGGCATATCTTGTGCGTCCAGACTCAGTTTTACAAAAAAAAAAAGGCGTCGGAAAGCTGGTTTAGTGCTCTACACAAATCTCAGACCTGTTTTTTCAGATTTTTTTACCAGGTATCTGATTTTACTGTTTGATCTCAGCCTTTAGTTTTTCAATTATTTTCTTGGGAAGCGTGCAATCAGGCTATTGTTTTGAGATCAGCGAGCATTATTTTTTTATTTGAGAGTATATATTACTATTTTCTATCATGGATACACATAAAATTGCACCCCTTAATCCATTCAACTATTTTGGTTGGAAAAAAAAATGGAGATTCACTTGAAACACAAAGGGTTGTACAGGGTAACCATGGGTACATAAATTGAACCTACAGGTACTGCTGAAAAGAGAAAGTGGTTTAATAGATGTGATGAAGATTATGGTACATTATGTCTTTCTCTTTCTTCTAACCTTCTCTTTTATATTGAGTCTTTCACTAAACCCCATGAGGTTTGGACTACTTTGCAGTATTTGTTTGGGAAGCAGGATACTGTGAGAGGGTTTCAGTTAGAGAATGAGCTTATTGGCTTAAATCCTAGGGATTTTGACAACATCCAGGAGTTTTTCACCAAACTCGGCTCTCTTAGATTGCAATTGTCACAATGTGGTGTTCAGAAGGAAGACTCTCAATTGATATTGTCCATTCTTTCTAAGCTTGGACCAGATTATTTAGTTTTTGTTTCTACCTTTTATGCTACTAGGGATGCACTTGGTACTAGATTTACTATGCCTTCTTTTCATGATTTTTCATCTTCTCTCACTTGAGAGAAAGCCAAGTTGGCTAATAAGGGCAAGTTGAAGCCCTCTTCATCACAAGCACTCATTGCATCACAGGAGCCCATAGATTAGAAGGCTTCTACAAGAAAAGGCAAGAAACATAAACAAAAGGATTCCAAATCTCATGAGTAGCAGAAGGAGTCCTCAGATTCATCATCCTCTTCTAAGGGGAAATCATTTAGGAAGGAGAAGGGCCCATGTGCATATTGCAAGAGAGAAGGACATGCATAACATAATTGCTACAAGAAGGACATTGATGAGATGAAGAATATTCTTCAGAAACATCAGATTGATTTTCCTTCTAGGATGTCTGGATCATCTCCTTCCCCTCCTTCTTCTTCTTCAGTTCAACATGGTAGGGGCACAACTGGTTTACATACTTCATCAAATATGAAGGGGCATGCTCTTTGTGCTTCTTCGAGTCTTGGATCAGGGAGATGAATTCTAGATTCAGGAGCATCTCATCATATGGCTTCTACATAGACTATGTTCACTTCCTTTGAGTCTCACACTATGTCTCCTATTTTGATGGGAAACAATACATACATGAGTGTTAGAGGGAAGGGGTCTATTAGTTTTGGGGACAACACTTTTCAAGATGTCTTATGTGTTCCTCATTTGACGAACAACCTTCTTTCTATATATCAGATGACACATGGAGGCAATGGGAGGTCTATGGAGTTCGCACGTGATTCAGTTATCATCAAAGACTTGGAGAGTAGAGCCATTATTGCTATTGGGATGGTGGATCACTCATCTTGGTTGTATTCCTTTGCAGATTTTTCTACTGATGGTGCTTTTGTTCCTACAACTATTCATCACACTTCTAGTGTGAATCATCATTCAGAGGAGAAATTTGGCTTCTTGAACATTGGAGTTCTCACTTCAGATCCTTTTCTTGAGCCATCCATTCCATCTCCTCCACCTACTGTTGCAGTTGCTGATACTTCTATGACTACAACTGTGGTTTCTTCCATTTCAGTGTAGCAGGATCCGGTTGATCATCCATCTTTGGAGGTTTCTATTTAGTTTTCACCTACTTTGACTTCTTCATTTGTTGAGGTCCCACCTGCTTTTGTGGAGAAATCTTGGGCTACACCTACTTCACCTTCAAAGATTGCTTTCATTCAGCCTCTTCCCTCTCACTTCTTTTAGGAGATGTGGTTTCTTTAGTCCTTTTGGAGCTACTTCATTATGGGGGGGCTATGTGGTCTATTTCTTCCTCTCTTCTGGGGGGATTTTTTCATATATCTTTGTGATGGATGGTGTCCTTGGGGGGTCCTATGGAGTCCTCCATCTTTCATCACTTAGTTGCTCTTTGCATTCTATTTTGGGGAGGAGTTTTGTTCTGACTGGGTTTTCTCCTTTACCCCGGTTAGTATAGTTTGCATTGCATTTGTACTTGGGTACCTGATCAGGCCTTTGTTGCTGGGACCCATCTTTTCTTTCATGCATCTTTTTTCTAGTGTTTTAGCTACTCTCTAAGTTTATATTAAGGGGGGGTGTTAGAGTAATAAGTTATTACACTTAATTAATTTAATCATATTGATTAATTAATTAAGTCACTTATTCCTTTAGGTTGCTTAAGCTAAACTTAGGCACATTAATAATTATTTATTAATTATTAAGTGTGCACACTAGGGTTTCCTATTTTAGGTTTTCTTGATCTCCTCATAAGGATTGATCAAATTGTAATTATCATATTATTCAATAATCATTTTCTGGTTTTGAGCTTGCACATATTTGCTCCGAGCGTTTACAAAACATCTCTTGTTGTTTGTTTTGAATATCTGTTGCATGTGATAGGTGATTGCATGTAGGTGATTCTTGGGGACTGTGAAGTTGGGTTTTCAACTTCTATAGTTTTTGAATTTTGATATGTTTTGATTTTTTTTGGATTTTCACATGATTTTGATGATTTGGATATGTATATGATATTAGTGCTCTGTTTTGGGATTTTTGTTTAAAACCAAGCTAGGGTTGATTGACCGGATTGATGGATTGATGATGATAACATTGTTGAAGATACACAACAATGCAAGGATAGTGGTAAGCAACACGAGGATTGGGAAGGATATCCCAAGATGATAATGGATTGATTGGATTTGATTGATCAGGATTTTGAAGCTTGATTTGGAATAAAATTGTTTTGATGATTTGATGTGATGCTGAAGTTTAAATTAGATGCCATTGATATTGATTATTTGGATTGATGTTCGATGAAAGATAAATCTTGATAACAAATATTTTCTCGTCAAAATATGCCATGGGCTAGTGATTTGGATTTTTTTTCTCATAAATTTTTTGACCAATTTGATTTCATGTTTGCCAATGTTCAGATCACCACATAAGTTGGAGGATATAGATCACGATTCATTCCTGAAGCAAGATGTAAATACTTTCCCCTAGTGTCTAGCAATGTATGGAATGTCATGGGTAGATTCTTGGATAGATGGATATGGTAAGCATGCAAAGGATTATCTTGTGATAAGATAAGGTGTTTGAATAAAGGATGCTCATTTGGATAGTTCTTCATGGCTTAGATAATATTGGGTAAGATAGGATAAATGAAAATGACCCATGTCAAGATGTCTACCATAAGAAAGTGTATGCCAAACTTTTACCAAGATCAAGATAATTTGGAAGATGGATGCAGATATATGAAAATGGATCGGATAAATGGTTTGTGGGTGAATGGATTTATTATGGATGAGATGGATGGAATGCTAGATTTATTATGGATGGGATGAGATGCTTCCACCTGAATAAGCACACATAGATGCTCGATTCTACACATGACACCTGTTTTCCAGGTTTTCATCATGATACTTGCCCAAAGCACCACCATAGTGGTTTTCACTAGAGGACAATTTTTTTCTTTATTGTTTTCATGATTTTTTATTTTTTATTTTTTTTTATTTTGATTTTTTTGATTTTTTTCTTTTTTGCCTTTTTTGTGAAATATTTTATGCTCATGCTGAACTACATGGTACTGCTGATGTTGATGCTTCTATCATAATGTGCCATTGATATCCTACTTGAAGAAGCTGATTTTCCAAGATACATGCACTTGAATGCAACTTTTGAGATTCCTGACCTGCTTTGTTGATACCAGAGTTAAGTTTGTCTTTGTGTGCACATCATGATAGAGTGCCTTTTGAATCCTTATGATGAAGGGTCATTGCCAAAACATGGTCAATGTGAGAATTGGATATCATGCATGGAGGCAAGGATGGTGTAGTGTGTTTAGGAATAAAAGATGGATTCGTTGATAATTTGGAACCTTTGATTCTCCAAACTTGGGAAGATGGGCAATAATGGGTGGATACAGAAGTGTGCATGGAATTAGGACCAAATGCTTGATACACTTTATATGTCACTTGAGAATCCTTCTTTTTCCTTTGTGGACATCTTCGATGGATACTTTTCCCTTTCTTATTTTGCCTCATAGTTTCTTTGACTAATGGAGTTTGATAGGGATAATATTTCTTTGTATTTTTTGGTATCCATGTGTATTTGATTTTTCCTTCATGCTTACTACTTATTTTTCTTTGATGATGTTCTTCATGCTTTGGTTCAAATATTTCTTTTGACGTTGGTCCCAGTTCATGGATGGGGTGATGGGTGGATGAAGATTCGTGACGTGGCTAGTTGTAGTATTGGCATCAGTTTCATCATAAGGATCCTCCATGATCCCTATGTTAACGTTTGCTTGAGAAAAAGTTGCCCCTAGTACTAAATAACCAAGACCTTGATGCTTAGGATTTCCAATAATCTACACTGGTTCTAGGATACCCTGTTCATGTAGGCCTAATCCTCTGCCTTGATAATTCATTTTTTGAAACATTTTATTTGCAATAGGATATGATTTATCTTGGAAGCATGATGCTAATCCTTCTCTGCTCTATCGTGGATCTTCAAAGGTGATAGCTTCTTCATTGATAAGATATCTTTCCCTAAAAAAGGTAAGTGATCCAAGTTTATAAGTGATAGGATCCTCCATAAGTGGGATAACTTCCTGCTTGATATCTTTGGCTTGATCTTGTGAAGTATTAGATTTTGATGCTTCTTTGAGAGGTGTTGATGATTCATTGTCCACGTAAAAGTCTCCCTCATGATTTATTTTTGATATGAATTCATAGGATGTTTCTAATTCACAACTTCTGTAGAAGCCTTTTTCATGACCCATTTCTGACATGTCTCTAGATTTTTCTATATCTTGATCCTATGTATAAATGTTAAGAGTAGGAGACTTTTGTTCCTTGGTAATGATATCAAGAGCATGAGACTCTTGTTTTGAATGAAGGTCATCTTCATGTCCATCCAAATAAAGCATCTCATGGGTAGACAGAGGGGTATGTGCTATATGGATATGATCATCATTTGCGATATATTTTATAGATAGGAGAGTGTCCATTAGATCATTGTAGTACCTCGGAGATATGAATTCTTGATCTTGATTAATTTTAGAATTTCTTTTGACATGCTTTGGATCATGTTCTTGACATGGGTCAGTTTCAAAGGATGGATTGATTATAAAGGGTTCTTGGATATCTTCATCAGGCATGGGAAGTGGCTCAATATCCTCTTGATCTTTGAGTGGACTTGGATCAAATGTTGAGTTGAGGATTTCTTCAATATTTGCAACCATGAGGTCGAAGGATGTTAATATGTCTTGGAAAGGACCATTGCTAGACTTTGGTGAAAGATGTCGATCATGCTTTGGGGTAAAATCTTGAGATATGTCCTCTAACTCATTAGGTGATGTAGAGATACTTTCAACATGATCATTGGTGGAAGGATCACCAATTATAGGATCAAATAATGTTAACACTCCTTTGAATAGATCATTGTTGGCTATTGTTGAGGGGTATTTTTCATGATCAAAAAGTGACTCTTGATGTATGTTGAGTTGATCTTCGGATGAGGTAGAAAAATATTCAAGGTGATCATTGATGGATAGATCTTGATCATCGTTTTCAACAATTGTGGAGGAGAGATTGTCACTGCTATCGCTAATGGTTGAATCCTGATCATTGTCCCCAATAGTTATTATTTTTTGATCAATAAGATCTTGGACGAGATTTTTAAGTTGAATACAATTTGATGTTTTGTGTCCCTTTACTTTGTGAAAATTACAAAGGTGATTCTTGTTATACCCTGATGGTTTAACTTGGGGCTCTTGATAATTCTCATAAACGAGGATTTTAATGAGATTTTCTTGTATCAACTATTGCATGACCGATTCGATTGGTTCCCCAAGTGGTGTGTATTTTCGTTTGTTACCTTGTGAGATTTGTACTTTAAATTGACCTTGTGGTGATTGGTTTTGGAGATGTGGTGATTGATCTTCGAGATGTGGAGGTTGGGTTTGTTGTTGATGTTGTTGATCTTGATATCCAAATTCTTGACATTGGAGTTATTGTTCTTGATGTGGTTGGGGACACAACCCAACGCTTTGATGACATGGTTTAGCCAATGGAAGAGTGTATTGATTTTGGGGTGGAGATGTCTCTTGGCACAATGGATCAACTATTTTGGCAAGTGAAGCAATGTGATGTTGCAAAATTTGATCTTGACACCCTTGATATAGTTGATTTGGTTTTTGTTCAAGGATATTTGGAATGCATCCTTGTGGTGTTTGTATGGGATCATGGAAAAATTGATTTTGGACAATGTTCTGATTTGGGATGAGGTTTAGATTTGGCATTATAGGTTGAAATTGAACATTGTTGTGGTTGGGAATCATGTTGCCTTGATTTAGGTAACTTTGATTTTGCATGGTGTTACCTTGACTTGGATCAACACATGGAGTTGTTTGTTGACATATGGCTGGGGAGATTGTTGGCATATGGCTTGTAAGTTTTGTTATTGATGGAAACCCAAGTCATGTAGCTTAAGTCTTGCATCTGAATGCACAATATAATTTTGGTTCCTACTGGCATAATAGAGTAAAGAACATGGCATTCGATTACAGGAATAAAAGTTGATCTAAACACCTTACCAGATAGATATTTTGAGTTGAGAATCTCTGAGGAAGGTCTGCTAATGTTTGTAATACCCTGGTAAATTATTGTTTTGATGCACACTCCTTGGTACGTGGTCTAGAAGATCCAGTGCACTAATTTGTTGATTATGTGTGCTAGAAGGTCGACCCGACAAGGATAGTAATTGTAGAGGTACAAGGAGTAACTAATTAATTGTCTTGATGCTTGATTAAGTGTTATTTGGGTCCTCTCTTTGTCTTAACTGAATTTGGAGGATGCGCATAATGATTTAGTGGTGGATCTGGCCAAAAAGTTGAAGGTAACTTAATATTTCATGAAGCCGACTGATGGATGAATAAATCCTTGATTGAAGATATATATAAGAGATTGGTTTTATCATTTAGTGAAGTAGAAGGAAAGTGTGTGTGTGTAGAAGTACAAATGTGTAATATACCATTGTGTAGTGCGAGATTCAGCAGTGTAGTAGTGCGAATTTGATCATAAGTGATGTGAAGAGAAGAAAAAAGGAAGAACAAAGCAGAGCGAACTGTAGAATCAAAAAGCAGATCCAGAACCAAATCTATGAGCTTCACCGGAACTGTAAATTGGCATAAATAGATGCTACTATCTTAGTTCACTCTTCAAATGGTCTTAATCTGAATTTTGTAAGGCAGTGAGCCTTTCTCTTGAGCAGTGAGCTCTAGGCAATGTGCTTGAATGCAAGTGCATTCCATTTTGTAAACAATTATATTTGAGTACTCAAATATGGATTAACCTCCACCATGGTTTTTCCCCTAATAGGGTTTCCACACAAAAATCTATGTTTCATGGTGTCATGAATGATTACTTTGAATGCATACATCTTTTCTTTAATGCAATGTTGATATGGTTTCAAGTTTTAGATTGATGAAGTTTATATTTGTTGAACACTGATTCACCCCCCCTCTCAGTGTTCACTTGAGTCCAACATTGTTAACATATTATTTGGACTTTGAACAATATTTTCATTATTTGCAAACATATCTATCCCAAATTTTACCAAGTGTGGATTTGAAATTTTCATGTTTGGTAAACTTGTACTTGGTATATTCATATTTGATGTGTATAGATTTGGTGGGATAATGTTGTTTTGTTGAAGACTCATGCATTGATTGTTTGGTTGATAGATTTGTAGGTTTGGACTTTGATTTAAATCTACCATAGGGAAAGGTATTCCAAAATTTAGATTGGGCAATACTCACATTTGTTGTACCATTGAGGTTTGTAAGAGATAATGATGCCATGTATGGATTGCATAAATGTGAGTTTCGATAATCAATCAAAATTTTAAGGATTTAATAGTTTGGTTGATTTAGATCACTCATGATGTATGAATCAAGTTTATATTCCATGTTTTTCTTGTGTTGAGGTCTAGTTTGGACTATAAAATAAGGATCAATTTTCAAGAATGTGGGAGGTGAACCTCTAACTCCTTAGATTGATCTAAACTTTAGGCATAAAAAAAAGAACACCTAGGATGATAAGGATTAAAGAGTGATGATGAGGTAAATGAAAGATGGATTATGTGAATAATTGAACCCTTAAGAAATCTTGAAGGGGATACTAGACTTTAGGACTTTTTGATTTTTTATTTTTGAATTTGATTTGGTTTGATTTGATTTTGGATTTTGGATTTGATTTGGATTTTGGATTGGATTTGGATTTGGATAATGAACAAATAGACCCCAAGATGTTGGATGTTATCTACATGATAAAATTTCTGATAAGATGATAATTTGAATGAGTGTATAAAGAAGGATGCATCTACACACACCTAGCCAAACAAGATGACTTTGATGTTGATTTGAAGGATTTTACCCAAAGTATAATATGAATGATTTTTCCAATGGTTCAAAAGTTATTTGTGAGATGGAGATGATAAATGTTTGGATGGATGAAGTGTTTGATTTTGATCCTCAATGAACCTAAGGACTTGTTTACTAGACCAAGATATTGAAAAACATGCTTTTCCCTAACAGTATTTCAAACCAAAAGACTAATGTTTTCATGGAAAACCATATGAAAAAAAGATACCAAGCATATGTGTGGGGTTCAATTGATTTCATCTTGATTAATGAATTTCTTTTACCACATCCAATTTATTGCTTAAGTTTCAAACTAAATGTCTATGCCTCAATTCCTTTTCATTCCACAAGGTCCATTATGTGGAAATCAAGGTTTCAAGAGCATATTTTCCTAATGTTGACTTTAGTGAGAGAAAATTAAGATGTAAATCCAAATACTTAGAAGCCTCTAAGTATGGAATCCCTAGGGCAAGCAAGAGCATCTGGATTTATCAAAGGTATTTGTTCCCCCTAATATGTTTGAAATTTTGAGGATTTGGTGAATGTTTGTTTTCAAGCGCTTTAGATCCAAGCAAAGTATTTTGATTTCAAAGTGATGCACAATTCTAGCTTAGAAATGAGGTAATATTTGCTGAGTTCCCACTTGGATAAATCCAACTACACTTACTCTTAGTGGATGATTAGATGCTTGACCACACAGGCTCCCCCTTACAGTGCACTCGCTTCTCCTGTCAGCCAAGCATCGGTACCCATGAAACTCCCATGACATACTTATCATTTCTACCAAGAGCTGTAAAAATGTGGGATGGATTCAAAATGACTGTTCTTGCACCAACAAATAGATCAAGGATTTGGTCTTTCTAAGCAAGAGGTTATAATAAAGGCATTTCGTTCATGGGGGACCATCCATATGACAAGAGAATATTGCTTCCCTTCTTGTCGGAACAATCCTCGTGATACTTGAACTTTCCTTAAGACCCACACTTATATACCAGTTGGAAGTTGCTTGGCTTTAGCGTGTTCCTGGTTGGTTCATTCCCTTGACGTGATTACTTTTTCCCACCAAGGTAGGCCCTCTAAGGTTTAAACAAAAGAAAGCAAGTACATCCGAAGTTCGATCAATATTTGTTGAGAAGCAAAGAGAGAACACTCACAATATACTCCACTCACACTAGCAAGAGTTTGTTCAATTTTAGGAACCCAAATTGAAATATGAAGGTAATCACTTGTACAACTTAATATCCCTAAAAAGGCTTTTGATTCTCAAGATCACTATGAAGCGTGAGAGAAGTGCATACATCCTTTTTAAAGGATATTAACTTGTAAAAGAGATTACAAAACAAAGAGTACACATCTTATTTTTAACCACAAAGAAATGATATGAATTATTTTTAAGCACCAAATTTGAAGTGTGAGATTTGTTTGTTCATTTGTTAAGTCCCAAAACAAAATCTAGTGAGTTGCCTATGATTCTTTTTAATCCCCTTTGTTTGTTCTTTTTAAGCCCAAATGAAATTTTTTGAGTCCTAAAACTTGAAGATAACAAAGCCTTAAGAATGGGATTATAATTGCTCCCAAAGTATTTAAAAACACTTGTTACAATCATGTGATAATGATTTTTCTTTCATTTCCATGCTCCATGATCCTTTAAAACCTGCAATACAAGCTCCAGATGTTAGATTAAATCAAGAAACAAGAAGATATGAGGGTTAGATAAATGATTAAGCATAAAAACCCTAAAATTTAGACCAAGTTTCATTGTGATTTGAAATTAGGTGAAAATTTGAAAATTTTAACTCTATAAAAGTTGATAAAAACCTACACCATTGGATAGTTTATAAAATTCTACCCTTTTAAAAAAAAAGTTTTGAAAATGACCAAAATATGACCAAGATACAACCATTTTAAGTTTGAGTGAAAAAGAAAGAAAGAAAAGGTGAGGCCTTTGCAAATGTGACACCATTTGCAAATGCGGTGTTGTTTGAGGATTCAAGTAGTGCTCTAGTGAAATTAGCAGCTCTGTTTGGAAAAACAAAGACCGCAAATGCGTTGTAATTTCCTCCAGCGGTGATGTTTGACCTCCAATGACGCTGTTTGACCTGGGAAGACAAAAACATAAAAAAATAGCAAAATTTGACCAAAAAACGTGTTAATTTCTTCAAATCCACCCTCCTAGCGCCAAAATGTGAATGGTGATCCTAGCCTTGCACAATCATGATCAAACAACATAAAATTAGTCATTATACAAGTCTAAATCAACATTCCCCATAAGACTCATTTGAAACATGAAGAACAAGAAATAAAAGGAAGAACATGAATGAAAGCAAACTAAATCTTATTCAAATGCTCAAACTCTCAATCCCATGGGGGAATTGGTGCTATTTTGATGTGGAAAATATCCCTTTCCAAATTCCTTGCAAGCTTTGATGATCTTTGATGAAGATTGATGATCTTTGATGAAAATCCTGAAGGAACACAATGGCCACTGAGAGGGGGGGGGGGGTGAATTAGTGGACAAAAAATTCTAACTTCCTATACACTATGACAACAAATGCAAAAAGAATAAACTAAGAGCATATGAAAGGAAACTAATCCAAACACATAAAGCATCCCACAACATAAGATGTATGAGGAAAAACCCAAGATGGGAAAAAAACCTCGCTGAGAATAGCTGTTGGAGGCTACTGCTCCAATCTAGCCTCACAATAGAAATGCTTTTTGTTACAATGTATGGGAACCAATCCAAAAAGGAATACCTATTCTAGATTTATTATAACTAACTCATAGGATCTTCTACCCCTAATCTAAGCACCCACTTAGATGATTATACAATGAGATATTTCTGATTACAAATTCAGTATCATGTTACAAATGAAGTTTTGTAACTCAAATGAATTCTTGTACTTGAAAGTCTTTTGTTAACTTTCTGTCCTCAAACATCTTCTGGTCTTCAATCATCCACTACCTCTGCAAGTATCCTTGCACTTACTTTGTAGGACACAATAATCTACATCCACACACCAAGTCTTTGCAAAACTAAAACATGCCTTCACACACTTCTGTAGAAAATAGAACTTTCAATACTAAAAAATGGATACTCTATTTTTATAGAGTCATCTGCTCTCTTCTCCACATTTGTACCTTCTCTACCACACTATTTGCTCTGAAGATTAAAAAATTCTTCACTCTCTCAATCTCTCATAATGTATTTAATGAATAACTATCTTGGATATACTACAACAATTAGAATGAAGAGATTTCAAATCCGTAATATTCAAACAAATTTTTCTACAACATTTTGTCAGTAAATTTTTGACATTCCTGTAACAATGTTTTTGCAGAGTTCTGATACTCTTGCAACTACTTTCTATAGAACATTAAAGAACCAAAATCTTATTCTCTTCTAGCTATATTCCATCTGCAATATTTTTAATGCTCTTATTAGGTAATTGAAAGAATTGATATTGATTTTTCTTTTTAAACTAGCCACCATCAAGTTAACAATCCCTCTTCAAATATCAGATTTCTTTTGCATTGATTATTTAATGCCAAGTTTATCAACAATGATCAGATTTCTATAGCTTCGATCTGCCCAAAATATCTACAGCTTGCAAATATGATTTCAATAATAAATAAGAAATCTAGGGCATCACCAACAACCAAACAAACTCAACAAGAGGTAAGAAACCCAAAAAATAGTTTTAAAAATCTTTTCATTCAACACCGCTTTAGAAAGAAACTTTTTCGCCAAGCAAAGAATAAAATCTGATCTTACTCGAACAAAGAAAGAAGGTTTGAATAGGTAAAGCATTTGATATGTATCAAACAAAAACAATTGCCTTTTTGAATGGATGAGTTGACTTAGGGTATCAATTGACATACCTTATGATGAAGACACAAACAAAAATAGCCTCATTTTTCTCATATCTGCATGTTATTCTTTGAGATACCATCTGAATACAAAAAAAACCAAATCCAATCTCTTGTAACCGAATACAGCGCCAAAAACACGCGCATATAAAAAACCCTAGCAGGATAAATAATGGGTTAATTGGCCAAATCTCCAGATCATTGCAATGCGTCATTAATCCACATTTTTTTTCCATGTGTATGAAAAAAAATTCTTCTCTTATCGGTCCATCTTCCATATTTGTCTTTTTGCCTTTTTGTATATTAAATATGGACCACCGTTTGTCTTTTTGCATAGTTGTATTTTTGCATATTAAAACATGCACACTACAGTAGCGCAAAACTTCATGCTTTCCTGGAACCACATCTGCATATCTCTTGCAATGCATACTTCTTGCAGTGCATACTTCATGCAACTGCATATGCGTTTCTCTTGCAGCGCATACTTCTTGCAGCCGCATTTGCATTCCTCCTACAACACATACTTCCTATAGCTACAAATGCATTCTTCCTGAAACTATTATGAGTGGACATTATACCATGGAGTTGACATTAATGGCAATCCAAATCCAATCAACAAATACAATGCTAACAATTTGCATCTAATGCCAACAATCTCCCCCTTTGGCATTGATGTCAACCAACCAATCAATAAATCTTCTCTCCCTCAATAAATACAATGGAGTTGACATCAATGGAAATCCAAAGCCAATCAACAAATACAATGCCAACAATCTGCATCTAATACCAACAATTTGCATCAAATACCAACAATCTCCCCTTTTGGCATTGATGTCAACCAACCAATCAACCAATCTGCTCTCCCTCAATAGATAACTTCTCCCCCTTTGAAAACAATGGAAAACGGTGCCATGCTATCATAACAAAGACCAATTGCAAAGTGAATACCATCATAACTGTGCACTTGTAGCAACATAAAAACTGAATAGACATTGATAGAACATTACTGCTGTTAAATTATCTCCCCCTGTCAGGATCATACTAAGCAAAGAGAAATGCAGTTCTAGGTCAAAAGACAACCATAACCATGCACATTAGAAATTATTGTGAGAAAGAAAAAGGGTATGACATGAGCAACAATCATTTCTATGTGAAGAACAAACTTGACACTTCTACCCCCTTGGAGTAGATCAAACACAGGGATGCAAGATGAAATAGAATAAGCTCCCCATGAATCATAAAATTCCTTATCCAATTAAGTGCTGGAAGAGGGAGAGACAACTCCCAATCTCATTCTCAAATACTCAAATGTGTCTTTTGGAAAAGGTTTGGTAAGGATATCAACTATTTTCTCACCAATATTCACATATTCAAGTTGAACTTTTTTTTTCACTCACTTTTTCTCTCAAGAAATGATACTTAATAGCTATGTGCTTGGTTCTAGAGTGCATGAATGGATTCTTGGAGATATTGATTACACTAGAATTATCACACATAATTGAAATAGGTGCTGAATATTCTACCTAAATATCTTTTAGAGTTTGCTTCATCCAGAGAACTTGAGAGCAACATGAGGCAACAACTATATATTCGGCTTCAGTTGTAGACAATGAAATAGAGTCTTGCTTTTTGTTGTGCCATGAGACCAATCTACCACCAAGGAAGAAAGAACCTCCACTTGTTCTCTTCCTATCATCTATGCACCCAACCCAATCTGCATATGTGTAATCTTGCAAAGTGAAGTCATCATGTTTAGCATACCTTAAACCATAGGTCAAACTACCTTGCAAATATCTGAAAATTCTTCTTACAACATTCAAATGAGATTGTTTTGGAGAAGACTGAAATCTAGCTACCATACATATAGCTTGTACAATATCTGGTCTAGAAGCAGTAAGGTACAATAAAATTCCAATCATGGATCTAAACATGGTTTTCTCAACATCAGGTGAATCATCATTCTTAGACAACTTGCATCCAATCACCATAGGTGTACTAATAGGCTTACAATCATCCATTTGAAACCTTTTCAACATGTTTTTAGCATACTTGGTTGATGAAATAAAAATTCCTTTGTCTAATTGTGAAATTTGCAAGCTAATAAAGTAGGACAACTCACCTATCATGGACATTTCAAATTCTTTTTGCATTTGGTCAACAAACTTCTTGCATAAATTATCATGGCTTTCAACAAAGATGATATCATCTACATAAACAACAATAATAATCATATGATTACCTTTTGCTTTGGTGTAGATATTGTTGTCAACACATCCATTCCTGAAGACTTTTTGATATAAATAGTTGTCCAATCTAGAGTACCATGCTCTAGGTGCTTGTTTTAACCCATATAATGCTTTTCTCAATCTGCATACATAGTATCCTTGTTCAAGTGACTCAAACCCTCCAGGTTGTTCCATGTAAACTTCTTCCTCAAGGTTACCATTTAAGAATGCAGACTTAACATCCATTTGATAGAATTTATAGTTATTATATGCTGAGAATACTAAGAACATTCTAATAGCGTTTTATCTTGCAACAAGAGAAAATGTTTCCTCAAAATCTATGCCCTCAATTTGTGAGTATCCCTTGCATACTAGTCTAGCTTTATTTGTAATCACTTTACGTTCTTCATTCACTTTGTTTTTGTAGACCCATTTTGTGCCAATAATGTTCTTATTAGCTGGCCTTGGAACTAAATCCCATGTTTTGTTTCTTTCAATCTGATTTAGCTCCTCTTTCATAGCCTTTATCCAATCTTCACTCTTGCTGGCCTCATTGTAACTCCATGGTTCTATTTTAGTTAGAAGACACAAGTTTACTTGATCATCATTTCCAACATGTCTTCTTCTAGTTTGCACACTAAGGTCTTTACTTCCTATAATCTATTTTTTAGGGTGGTACTTCTGAACATACTTACTTGGGGTTTTATTTTGAGTTCTTCCAACTACATCTTCTTCACTTTTTGATTGCTTTTCACCTTCATCATGATGTTCTTCAATCTGATTTTCTGATTTTAGTTTTGACTGCTGCAAATATTCATCTATTCTTACATGTATACACTCAACTACTCTCTTGAGGCATTTGTTAAAACACTTATATGCTTTACTATGAGTTGAGTATCCTAAGAATATCCCATCATCACATCTTGCATCCAAACTACCAAGCCCATCATCATATTTCTTAATGAAACACTTACTACCAAAAAATTTGAAGTATTTGAGAGAAGGTTTCTTACCATACCATAGCTCATAAGGTGTTCTTTTGTTGTGCACTCTCAATTGCGCTCTATTTAATGTGTATATTGCTGTATGAACAAATTCTTTCCAATAAACATCTGGTAGGTTTGAATCATTAAGCATAGTTCTTGCCATTTATTTCACACTCATATTATTCATCTCAAAAAATCCATTTTGTTGAGGTGTTCGAGCAACAAAATATTGTCTTATAAACCCATGTTGTTCACAATAATATTCAAACTGATTTGATGTAAATTCTCCACCACTATTTGATCTTAAACATTTCAACTTGAAACCACTTTTTTTCTCAACCATTTTTTTGAATACCTTGAGTCTTTGAAATTCTTGTGACTTGTCTTGTAGGAAAGCTACCCAAGTCATCCTTGAGTAGTCATCAATCAACAACATAAAGTATTTGTCACCATTTAAAGATCTTGTCCTTGTAGGACCACATAAATCTGTATGTACTAACTCAAGTGGCCTTGTGGTTGAGTACTCTTTTGTCTTGAAACTCACTTTGGTTTGCTTCCATTTTTAACATTCATTACAAATATAGTTTGCTGGTTTAGTTATCTTTGGAATATGTCTCACATAACCTTTTGATCTTACCTTGACAAGATTGCCAAAATTTATGTGTCCTAGCCTTCTATACGATAACCAAATCTCATCCATTTGTCCAAACATACATTGAGCTTCACGAAATTATTTCAAGTTGTAGGCATTTCCATCTATTCTTTTACCTTCAATAACTAATCTTTCATTGTTCTCTTTTCTGATTTCACATCCTTTGGAATCAAATGAAAACTTATAACCACTGTCACACATTTGACTTACACTGAGTAAGTTGTGTTTCAGCCGCCCAATATAGTAAACATCCTTTGTAAGTAGTTTTCCATCAATGCTTAGGGTTCCTTTACCTTTTATCTTGATTGAGGAGTTATTCCCAAGCTTAACTGAACCACCATTCTAATCTTCTAACTATTTGAATTTATTCCTATCGCTAGTCATGTGGTTGGAGCAACCACTATCTATCACCCATAAATTTTTCTTCTCTGCATGTAATGTTGTTTGTGCTATCATGCTTGACTGAACTTTGTCTTTACTCACCTCTTTCCATTCTTGCTTGGTTTCATTCTTCTTTGTTGCTACTGTTTGCTCATCTTTGTTCTTGGGGGTAGAAACTACATTATTTTCAAGTTTAGTAGACCTTTCTCTACAAAATTTTGTAGTATGTCCATAGTTATGACAATAATATCATTCTATATTCTCATTGAACATAGGAAAGTTAAGGCTTTTACTAGTCTAATTTAAACTCCCACAATATGTACTTCTATGTTCCAGATTATTGCAATGGTGATACTCCATATCCAAATCTCTCAAGGGTGCAAAATAATTTTTTCTTATAAAACTTGGAGATGCTCTTCTCACCAATTTTCAATGAATTAACTTATGGCCATATGCATTTCATCTAAAATAATAACCATAAAATCTAGGAGTATACCAGTTATTATATCGAGAAATGTTTCTTGTCATTTCCACAATAGTAGTAGATCTTCTCACCCTTGGGGCAGCAACATTAAATTGTAGGACATTGGATTTATCCTTTGGAGTAGCAAGACTATCTCTTGAAACAACAAATTTATCACTTGGGGCAGCAACATTTTCACTAGAGGCAGGAATCAAAATAATTTTCTTCTTGAGTATTTCACCCATATTGGAGCTCTCACCATGTTCATAGCCTATACCACTATAGTCCTTTCTCTTTTTCTGCTTACCAAGTATATCATTTAGTGAATTAGTGCTGCACTCATTTTTCATTCTCAACTTTAGATCTTCTTGACAAGTATCTAACTCTTTTCTTAGAGTTACAACCTCTTATTCCAACCCTTGACTTTCTTTTTTCTTTGCCTCAATTTCTAATTTCAAAACTTCACCCATTCTATGTGCTTCTTCCAACTGTGTCTTTAGAGTGACAATACTCTTTCCTAAGTGGTCTTGTTCTTTTAATGCATTGTTCTAGAGTTTGGAATGCTCTTTCTTCAACTTGTTTAATTCACTAAGAGCACAGATCAGCTCTCCTTCAAGATTAACCTCAGCATCATCTTCATCTTCCTCATCACTATCAACTATTTTTGATTTTTTAGATTGAGCATTATTTTCAATATTTGAAGTCTTTTTTTCATTTAGAAATCCTTGTTCCATGAAGAGATTAACCTCTTTCTCATCTTCACTAGAGTCTTCAGCTGAATCACTTTCCTCATCTGATGTTTCACTTTCATCAGTGAGAAGACTTCTCTTCTTCTTAAAGTTTTTCTTAGCTTTATAGAACTTCTTAGGTCTGAAATTATTAGTTTCTTCAGTATTTTCTTCCTTCTTCCCATAAGGACACTTAGCAGCAAAATGTCCAATCTCGTCACAATTAAAAAACTCTAAGGGAAGCTTTTCTTTATACTTTCTCGATCCTTTCTTAAACTTCTTGACAAAGTTTTCTTTAGCATTGTCAGGTTCTTCTTGATCAACATTTGTAGTTTCTTCTTTTCCTTTCTTCACTAAGTTGAAGGAAACTTCTCACTTAGAAGGTTGAACACTCACAGTCCTCATTTCATAGGCTGATAATGAACCAAATAATTCATCCATGGAGAAAGTCTTCAGATCTCTAGCTTCTTCTATGGCAGAAACTTTATTGTCATATCTTGATTTTAGTGACCTTAGAACTTTCTTGACAATTACATTATCCTCAATTTCTTCTCCAAGTCCTCTTACAACATTAACAATCTCATCAACTCTTAGCAAATAATCAACAATCTTCTCATCTTCCCTCATTTTCAATCCTTCAAAAAGAGTTTTGAGATTTTGTAGCTTGGCTTCCATCACACTCTCATCACCTTTATAGATATTTTGTAGCTTATCCCAAGTTTTTTTTGTAGATTGGCAGTGCATAAATTTGACAAACTCAGTATCAGACAATCCACTAAGAATAGCATGCTTGGCCTTAGCATTGTACTCATATTCTTTCTTAGCATTAGAGTCAGTTGGAGGAATTTGGGGAACAATATAACCATTTTTGACACTCATCCACACATCACAACCTAAGGAGGACAAGTAGGTTTCCATTCTTCTACTCCAAAAGGCATAGTTAGTGCCATCAAACATAGGTACTTTCACAGAAGGGGATTCATGCTTAGACATTGTGTTCACAAATCATAATCTACCCAAGCTAGAGAAAACTTTCTAACAAGGAACCTAATTATCTAGTACCAATTGAAGGAACAAAATGGCCATTGAGAGGGGGGGTGAATCAGTGGACAACAAATTCTAACTTCCTATGCACTATGACAACAAATGCAAAAAACATGAACTAAGAGCATAAGAAAGGAAACTAATCCAAACACATAAAAGAATACCACAACACAAGATGTACGAGGAAAAACCCAAGATGGGAAAATACCTCGGTGAGAATAGCTGTTGGAGGCTATTGCTCCAATCCAGCCTCACAATAAAAATGCTTTTTCTTACAATGTATAGGCACCAACCTAAAAAGGAACACCAATTCTAGATTTATGAGAACCAACTCACAGGATCTTCTACCCCCAATTTGAGCACCCACTTAGATGATTATACAATGAGAGATTTCTGATTACACATTCAGTATCATGTTACAAATGAAGTTCTGTAACTCAAACAAATTCGTGTACTTGAAAGTCATTTGTTAAATTTTTGTCCTCAAACAACTTCTGGTCTTCAATCATCCACTACCTTTGCAAGTATCCTTGGACTTACTTTTCAGGACACTATAATCTAAATCCACACACCAAGTCTTTGCAAAACTAAAACATGCCTTCACACACTTCTACATAAAATATAACTTTCAATACTCAGAAATGGATACTCTATTTTTACAGTGTCATCTACTCTCTTCTCCACATTCGTACCTTCTCTATCACACTCTCATCTCTAAAGGTTACAAAATTCTCCACACTCTCTCTCTCATAACCTCTTTAATGAATAACTATCTTGGATATATATTAAAACAATTAGAATGAAGAGATTTCAAACCCGTAATATTCAAAAAAAAAAATTATACAACATTCTGTCAGTAACTTTCTGACATTCTTGCAACAATCTTTCTGCAGAGTTCTGATACTCCTGCAACTACTTTATATAGAACATTAAAGAACCAAAATCTTATTCTCTTCCAGTTATATTCCATCTGCAATATTTTTAATTCTCTTATTAGGTAACTAAAAGAATTGATACTGCTTTTTCTTTTTAAACTATCTGCCATGAAGTTAACAATCCCTCTTCAAATATCGGATTTCTTTTGCATTGATTATTTAATGCCAAGTTTATCAACAATGACCAGATTCCTGTAGCTTCGATTTGCCCAGAATATCTGCAGCTTGCAAATCTGTTTTCAATAATAAATAAGAAATCTAGGGCATCACCAAAAACCGAACAAACTCAACAAGAGGCAAGAAACCCATAAAACAAATTTAAAAATCTTTTCATTCAACACCACTTTAGAAAGAAACTTTGCTGCCAAACAAAGAATAAAATCTGATCTTACTTGAACAAAGAAAGAATATTTGAATAGGTAAATCATCTGATATGTATCAAACAAAAACAACTGCCTTTCTGAATGGAGGATTTGACTTAGGGTATCAACCGACATACCTTATGCTGAAGATACAAACAAAAATAACCTCCTTTTTTTCATATCTGCACGTTATCCTTTGACATACCATCTTAATACAGACATAAACAAATCCAATCTCTTGTAACTGAATATAGGCAATCGACTTATGCCGTGCCAATAAAACGCGCATACAAAAAACCCTAGTAGGATAAATAAAGGGTTAATTGGCCAAATCTCTAGATCATTATAATGCATCATTAATCCACATTTTGTTTGCCATGTGTATGAAAAAAAATTATTCTCTTATCGATCTATCTTCCAAAGTTGTCTTTTTGCTTTTTTGTATATTAAATATGGACCACCATTTGTCTTTTTGTATAGTTGTATTTTTGCATATTAAAATATGCACACTGCAGTAGTGGAAAAATTCATACTTTCCTACAGAAGCATCTGCATATCTCTTGCAACACATAATTCCTACAACTACATCTGTGTTCCTCTTGCAATACATACTTCCTGCAGTGGCATCTGCATTCCTCCTGCAACGCATACTTCCTGTAGCTACAACTGCATTTTTCTTGCAGCTATTATGAGTGGACATTATACCATGGAGTTGACATCAATGTCAATCCAAAGCAAATCACAAAGCCAATCAAAAAATACAATGCCAACAATCTACATCTAATGCCAACAAATCCTCCATAACCTAGCTATGAAAGATAAAATGTGGATGAAAATTGATGAAAATGCTTAAGATTGTGGATCCAAATGAGCATGGTAATCTTACATGGATTGTGGATGATCAAATGCAATAGAGGAGGCCTCTATTTATAACAAAGAAGGATAAGAGGATTGACTAATAGGATGAATGTGGGATTAAAGATGGACTAATGGCATTGTGTCACTTGTCAAGATGCTAATGGAAGGAGGTGGGGAACATTTTGGTCAATGTGCATGATAAATGCTATTAGATTCAAATTTAAAATTTCAAAGTTGGCTTGTTGGAGGGAGATGAAGGATGAATTAAATTTCACTTGGCTTAAGGAAAAAGGACATGTAAGAGGTTTAAATGCCTTGTTGGATGTACAAACCCTTTTGGAGGGATTTTTCAAACTTGGAGAATATTCTAACATCGATGCATTTTTGAAGGTAATTGAAGATTTAATAAATCAATTAAAATGATATTCATGAACAAGTTGCAAAATCTAGAGGATTTGATGGATTAGGATTAGCATTAATCAGGATTTGATGGATTAAGATTAGCATTAATCAGGATTTGATTAATTTAGATATAATTTAGCTGATTTGACAATTTGATTCAGATTTTAGGATTTAAATAAATCAAAATGAGATGAATAATGGTTTAGACTTAATTAAATAAACTTTGATTTATTTAATTAAAGAGGTTGGTGTTAGATTAAATCAAATAAAGATTAATTTATTTAATTTAAAGGAGATGACTTTAAAGATTAATTAAATAAAGCGAATTATTTAATTAAAAGAGGGACTATAAGATTAATTAAATAAAATGATTTATTTAATTAATAGGAGATGATGACTTAATCAGATAAATTTTATTTATTTAATTAAGAGATGAAATATGATGAATTTAATCGAATAAAGATTATTCAATTAAATTGATTAGTAAAGGAGATGATTCAAAATGAATTGGTGCTAGTGAAATAAGGATTAAGTGCATGTATATTTTATGTGTCTACAGTTGCCGTATTGCTTGCATATTTTGCATTAGGGTGTCCATGGAGGATGGTGTCATGTTGGGTTGTCCTTGCATAAGGGGATCAAAATTATTGTTAGGAGCGTTTCATGATAAGTTTGGCACCAATGTGTGATTTGGATTGACATTTTGTTGCAAAGTATTTCGATTACCTTGTTGATAATGAGGTGTAAATGTGGCATTGGTGTTGATTTGACTTTGTTGCATGAAATTGGTGTTTTGTGTGACATGTTGCTGTGATGGGAGGGGATTGGTGTTCAAATTTGTTCCAAAAATCATGTTGGTATTAGGTGTAGCATTAACTGTTTGTATTGTCACTCTAGATGTGAAAATATAAATTCTCCTTGTTTTGTTTGGTGGATTTTGACTTGCATTGATTAAGGGTGTATTGTTTTGTGTACCAAATGGATTTGAAAATGTCTCACCCATGGGATTGTAAGATGAGCTACCAAATGTGAATGTTGATCCTTGGGACATAATGTGTGTTCTCTTAGCTCCAAATATTGGTGGATTGGGAATATGTGTTGTTGTTGCAATGTGTGTTGTGGCCCCAAGGGGTATGCTAGTATCAAAATAAGAGGGGAGTTTGGTGCCTTCTTGAGCAAGCACAAAAAATAATTTATTTGGGTTTGCGCTAACAAGCTCATCCACAATGCGTATAATTATTGGATCTTGGGCCAACATGTTCAATTTCTTTAGCGGTCAAATGTCTATTGACCTTAGCTAACATGAGGTTGGAAAATAGATTTGATGTTTCTCTTTGTGGTGTTTGAGGTAGATTTGAATTTGACCCAAGGTTTGTTTCCTTTGTGGGATTGAAAAGAGAATCATTTGAAGATTCCATGTCCTTTCACTTTCCTCATGACCTTGTTTCAACCATGTAAGACTTGCAATCTAAGGATTGATAATGAAAATATGGTAATGCAATGTGAAATATGAGACTAAGCTATGCTTTTTTTTTTTTTTTGGATTTTTGAGGATGTAATGATGAAAAATGTTAATGAACCAAAGACTAAGTTTTGGGATGCAATGATGATAATGACCTTATGACCAAGTATATGATATGAAATGAGACCAAATGAGATGTTGACTAAGATTTTGGGATATGCAACTAATTATTAAGGTATGCCATATGAAACTAAGGAGATGCACCTTTGGATCTAAGAAATGTTACCAAACAATCTATGTTAGTCCAATGTAACAATCCAAATTGCTATGACCTCAAAATGACAAGATTTTGATAAGATGATGTTTTGACAAGGTGAGTCTAAACTAAGACATAAGTTTGATACCCAATGATGATGATGATTGATTGATAGAAAATATGAGGTCATAAGAAATCTAAGCATGTAACAATAGACTAATCAATGTCATGGTAGGCTTCCTAATTTGCAATCTGAGAGGAGCAAATGACTTAGAATTCCTTAAGGTTATGCAAGCAATGCAAAGTGGGTGATGCAATTTTCCTAAGCCAAAGCAATGAAATATAAATGAATGTGATGAAGTGGACTGCAAGTCTATGATAAGAGAACATGGTCACTATCATAATATGTCTAAGACTAAAATTGGACAAAGATTTTCCCTAAATTTTATGTTTTAGCAGTTGCGGCCCACTGTCTGGAAAATGCAGTGTAGATTTTCATAGTTGCAATGCACTCACTGGAAAATATGGCTCATTTTATGAAAATTGTAGTGCATAGTTTGTTTGTTGTAAATTTGATGTTTTGGAATGGTTCTCATTTTTAATTTTTTTGGAAAGATGATTGCAAACACAGTAAAAATTTTGAAAATAGATTTTTGGCTGACTTGTGAAATACCCTATGTGAATATGTGTATGTTCAAGGGTTATTCACTCCAATTTAAATTGGTATAGCATGATAGAAAACACACCAAGCACTTCCTATCCCTGAGGTCAATGGCCAATGGCAACACTTTTAGGCCCACAATTTGGAATCTCCTTTGATGCAAGTGTAGGGACACCTTTAGGGGGTGTATTCACTATTTTCTTTGTGAGAGAGGACATTTAGGGGCCTCCAGGACTAGAAGGATGAATCAATCACCCCCTCCCTAAAAATATACAAGTAGTTTATGCTAAGCTAGATATTTTTGTCTCATCTCAAGGGAGCCTCATGGTGAGTAACTTCGAGGCGCGATGAGCATCCCCTGCATTGAAAGTGGCACCAAATAATCTGAATCAAAAGAGTGACTACTAAGAAGGTGTCTAGTCACAACTTGGGGGACTGATTCCTTTTGAGAATCCAACAAGCCACTTAAGGCTCTAACCAACCCTACTAGGGTACATTATAATACCACATGTAAACATGAGTACTTTCGCTTTCAGTTTAGCATTGTACGACAAAGGCTAATGCCAGTTAGGACTTGAATTTTATCTTATCAATTTTATATAGCAGCCCAAGGGAAAATCCTCTTTGGGTCACTAATGAGTTCTTTGTTAGGATATGTCTCAAATGGTAGGCCATTCTACAAAATAAAAAGATAAGATGGAGTGATTTCTCTTACACCCAAGATCCACAAAAGTGGCGAGGGGAGAGGATACTCTCACTACACCTTATTGGGTTCTACAACACAAAATTTGTGCAAGCACACCAAACATGGAAGACACTGATTAATTTTAAGCCCAAATCAAAATGTTCCTAATTAACATGAAACACAAAAAAAAATACCAGATGTTGTTCATTTTAATGCAAAATGAAATGTGAAAATGCAAGTTGTTCTTTTTAACCCAAAATGAAATATGAAAATGAAAGTTGTTCTTTTTAACCCAAAATGAAATGTGAAAATGAAAGTTGTTCTTTTTAACCTAAAATGAAATGTGAAAATGCAATTTGTTGTTCTTTCTAACCCAAAATGAAATGTGAAAATGCAAGTTGTTGTTCATTTTAACCCAAAATGAAATGTGAAAATGCAAGTTGTTCTTTTTAACCCAAAATGAAATGTGCCTAATTAACAAAATATATTCATTTATTTTAGGCCCAAAAATCCAAAATGTTCCGATCTTAAATGAAGACAAACAAAAACTCTGTAAAATATGGATTAGTAGTTTCAAAGGAAAATGTCTTCTCCCAAACGTAAGCCATATGTTGCAAACAAAGTATTAGTGAACCAAAAATATTTTTAATGATAAAAACAAATTAAATAAAATGATAAATTTTCCAAATCTTAATGCAATTTAAATCCGTAAAATGTTGTGGAAAGCTAAAACTAAGTTCTATAAAACTTAGAAACTATTTTGCAAAATTTTACATGAAAAAATTGTTATAGACGAAAGAAAACCAATTTTTTTGTTAGAGTAATAGGTTGTTTACTTAATTAATTTAATCATATTGATTAATTAGTTAAGTCACTTTTTACTTTATTTTCACTTAAGCTAAACTTAGGCCCTTTAATAATTAATTAATAGTTAATTATTCATCCTAGGTTCCCACTTTTAGGGTTTTGATCTCCTTTCTTAAGGATTGATCTGTTTGTAATTATTCATTCTTGTTTATGCAATTTTAATCTCTTGGTTTGTAGAGCAATATCTTTGTGTTCAAATTTCTTCTAAGTGACAGGTTATTTTGCTTGCAGGTGATCATAGGGTTCTGTGAGGTTGGATTTTACAACTTCAACATGGTATCAGAGCTTTAGATCTACAGCTTCCTATTCATCTTTTGAGGGATTCAAGCCTTGAAAGAGTATTTTGGTGCATCTTGAGTCATTTTTCATCACACCATTGCATTTAGAGTGCTGGAAATAGTCAAGATTGGCCTTTGTTTCGTCAATTTTGGATACAGGCTTAGATCTGCAAGGGTTTCTGTGGGTGCCTTTTTTCTCAGATCCAAAGGGTACCTGCAATTTTGAAGCTTTTCCAGCCTGAGCAAACCTCACCGTTGCATCTGGAGTGGCCAAAAACCCTAAAAACACTTGTCAAATCGTCAAATTTGGTGAAGTTGGCCTCCAAGGCATTTTTTTTTTTATACAAGGGCCTGTATGGTCATTGTACGGATTCTTGCACGCCATTCGAGAAAAATAAAAAATTGCACAATTAAATGTTTGACATTTTTTTTGTTTTTTAAATTTCATTTGTTTTGAATTTTTTAAAATAAAACAAATAATATTTAAAAAGTTTTTTTTTTAAAAAACAAAGTGGGGAGGTGTGTTTTTATGCAGCGGGTTTATTAATGGTACCCATAAGGTACCTGCTACAGTAGGCCCTACAGGTCCATTAATTCCGTCTGTTAGCAGCTTTGATGCCACTAGAAGTGGCTTCATCTGCCGCCTAGCGACTTCCAAACCCCGTCAGCCAAAATTATTTTTAATTAATTATTTTTAATTTTTATTAATGTAAATTTCTTTTTAATTTTTCTTTTAAAAAATAAGCCCAATTGTGAAAATATGATGACAACTATTTGGCCATCAGTTTTAATGTCGTATTTTTGCTACGATGGCCATATGACTGTATTTTTTTTTTCTAGCAGACTATGCAATTTCCCTTTAAGGGCAACTTTTTTCTTGAGGCCATAAATTTTGCCCATGGTGTTGAAATCGGGAAAACGAGATATCATCGGAAAGAGGACTCATAGAAATTTATAGTGGTGCAAGTTTGTTTTGGATATTTTTTCTCAAGTCCCTATTATTTCCAGTCAAATTCAAATCTTCGTTTTTGGACTTGCCTTAAGTGTTTTCGGCACAACTTTTGCATACGATGTCAAAAATGGGAAAACAAGATATCATTGGAAAGCTGGTTCTGAGCTCTTTGCAATGGTGTAGGTGGTTTCCATTTTTTATTTTTTTCGGTTTTTTCCAAAAATATTTCTTCTTAGATTTAGTCCTTTTTGGACTTTATGGGCTCACATTGCATGTATTTATCATTTGTAAATGCACTGAAATAAAGTACCTCATCTTTGTTTGTGTAGTATTGGGATTCTTGCACATCATATTGTGCCATTATTGTACTTGAACTATTTTATAAAGTGCCATGGGGGGCTGATTTTTGTCTTTTTTTTCCATCATCCCTTTTTCTAGTGAGTGTTCCTTCCATGACATCAGTGAATTGCATTAATTCTTGCCTCATGCATGTGTGCCTTTGTTTGAACACCCTTTATACTTTGCTAGTACTTTCATGTTTTCATTTTCAGATGTTCTTGGTTATTCTTAATGCACTTCTTTATGGAATTCAATTTCAGTATACTTGCCATGACTCTCCCTTGCTAGCATTATGGGGGGGTTTCTACTGTTAGTGATATTGCTTCCTTGGTTTCATTGGAGTGAGCTATGGATTTAGTATTTGTTCTTATGTACTTTCAAATACATCGTACATCAGTGAATGGTTACTTGTATTTCGTTGAGATGGATCACTTACCATATGGACACTCTTGCATTCAAGAGGCGACCTTCCATTTTCACTTGATCAGTTCTTTAGAATATTGGTACTTGTGTCATCTGTATCTTTGAGTTCTTGATGTATGCCTTGGTTTGCCATCAGATTTAAGTAGTGTCATTGGGTGCACTCATAGAGATTCTTGTCTTCTTGATCCTGATCATCATATGTTTCAGCGAAGGTTCTTCTTTCAAAATTTCAATAGTCATTCTATGACAGTGTTTGCAGCTTCTTCATGCTCCAGTGGTGTTTTTCATGTTCATCCTTTGTTCCTATATTTTTGGAGGATTTCTTCTTGTTTGGAGGGTACTTAGTCCTTCACATGTATTTCCCTCTTTTGGAGAGGAGCTTTTCCAATGAGGTTTTCTCCCTTTCTCCTATTGTGAGAGATCTATTACATATGTACATGGGTGCCCCATCAGGCCTAGTTGCCAGGACCCATCTTTTTTTTCATACATATGTCCTTAGTTTTTTAGCTTCTCCCTAAGTTCATCTTAAGGGGGGGTGTTAGAGTAATAGGTTGTTTAATTAATTAATTTAATCATATTGATTAATTAATTAAGTTACCTTTTACTTTATTTTCACTTAAGCTAAACTTAGGCCCTTTAATAATTAATTAATAGTTAATTATTCATCCTAGGGTTCTCACTTTTAGGGTTTTGATCTCCTTTCTTAAGGATTGATCTCTTTGTAATTATTCATTCTTATTTTTATGCAATTTTACTCTCTTGGTTTTGTAGAGCGATATCTTTGTGTTGTTTGAATCTCTTCTACGTGAAAAGTTATTTTTCTTGCAGATGATCACTAGGTTCTGTGAGGTTGGCTTTTACAACTTCAACAATTTTAAGAGGTCAATAGTTGAATTTAAAAAAAAGAGTAGCAAAAATAAAACAATTTTTTTTTCTCAAATCTAAACAAAATTTAAAACAGTAAAATTGTGTGGAAAGATAAGACTTAAACCTACAAAACTCAGAAACCTTTCTGCAAAATTCAGCACATTTTTTTTAATAATTGAGAGAATATCACAAATTTTAAACTGGTTTCTCCACTCTAATTTGCAAAAAATCCTTACAAACACTCAAAATATTAGTTCATGTCGGGTTCACCATTGTAAGGATGGGTTAAAATCAAAATCAAAGAAGGAAAAGATCATAATAGCAACCACAACTATTTAAAATCTAAGCCTAGAATCTGAATCCAAGCAAGAAAGTACAAGCAATATGGAAAACAAATGAAATAGGAAGACTAATCTAAAATCCCCATATTGAAGTTGATTCTCTTCCTTGGTTCTCCTCCATTCTTCTCAAGTTGCAATTTTTCCCCCAACTTCAAAGTGCTTGAGTACCTGCAAGTGACAATAACAAGATAACAAGAACTTTGGAGAGATTGTGGTTGTAAAGTGATGACTCATCCTGCTAGTCACAGAGTAACAAAACTTGCACAAGAAATCTCTCCACAATCTCTCACAAAGGAATCGAGGATGAAAATTAGAAACAATAGGTTAAACATTGAAAATTCACAACCAACAATAGGAAGAACACAAAGGCAATTAAGTTCCTCACCACTCTGATGGTATTAAGCAAATGGTCTCAATTCAACGTTCAATAAATTTATAGAGACTTACATAGCTCATCAAATGTAGCTTACACTGATCACCAAACAAACCAAACTCATAGAGACTCCATACCCGAGAAAACTATCACAATTTTAAAGGAGGTTCAGTTTTAACGTTTGAAAACATCAGATTGGAACTATGTTCATTCACATTCAAAGATAAGAAAAATAAAAATAGAAGATTTTATTTCACAATGGCCCGATGGTTACAAATAACTTGATCATTGACCAAAATTAGTGTACCATTCTTACAATAGTGGCTTCAAATCACACATCAAAAGGCCTTCAAAGTTTGTCCTATACACATTCCCCTATTGAGACAAATCAACACATCAATCACTGGACAACATCTCAGACTTTACATCACCTTATTCCCTCCACTGTCAGCTATCTATCTCTTTTTCCTTTAGCACCGAACCTTATTTCTAGTGGCCTCTTCTTCTTCAAATACCCATCGATCCTTGTAACTACCAACCCCATCAGTTATCCCACTTGCAAACTGTCGATGGTCAAGAGGATTCAACCCATAAAATTGATAAAAACATTAGGGATGAAACACACTAAAACAAAATTGAGTTTACCAAATGGAAGCAAAAGATGAGAGTGATTCTCTACATCAAATTCCCAGGAAAGAAAAAAAAAGTTTCACGAGCTCTTGCTCATGATATATGTAATAGAGTAACCCAATTAAGAGAGCTTAGATTCAGTGAGCCAAGAAGCACCTACCACTAGATGACCACCCACTTCACTAGATATTTGAAGTACTTATGTCTTCGAGTCTTCTTCCACAGTTGTGTATCGATAATGCATTCTATGTCTTGCGGAGAAGAAGAAACACCTTGCTATTTCTCAGTGTGTGAAGGCTCGGTCTCTACTACACCATCCTCAATATATCCCTTATAAGGATACATATCTACCACATTAAAATAAGGGAAATTCCAAGGTTTGAAGGCAGAGAAATATCATATGCATTATCTGAAAAATCATTTGAGAACTTTGTAGGGTCCTATTTTTCCATTTTCAGTTTGTTGTACTCTCCTTTAGTAAATATTTCCTTCCGAAGGTGAGCCAATACAAGGTCTCCAACCTAAAAATGTATCTCCCTCCACTTCTTATCATCATTTTGTTTATATTGTTGATTATGTTCTTCTATATTTGTTTTAACCTCTTCATGGAGATCATGGATGAGTTTATCAAAATCTTCACCTGTTGCTCTTTGCCTTTCCATATTACCAAGATCTCTCAACTCATACACCCCCTTTGGATGTAAACCATACACAACATAGAATGGACTAAATCCATAACTTTGATTATGAAAATAATTAAATGCAAACTCAGGTTGAGCCAAAGCTGAAACCTAATTACTTGGTGTTTTCCCAGCAATACACCTCAACATGTTTGCAAGACTTCAATTAACAACTTCAGTCTTCCCATCCATTTGGGGGTGATAAACATAACTAAACTTTAGATTAGTTCCCAATTTCTTCCATAGGGTCCTCCAAAAGTGACCCACAAACTTAGTATCCCTATCCGAGATGATTCTTTTAGGAATTCCGTGCAATCTTACTACTTCTTTGAAGAACAAATTTGCAATGATAGTGTTATCAGTAGTTTTCTTACAAGGTATAAAATGCACCATTTTTGAGAACCTATCTACCAAAAAAAAAACTGAATCATTGCCCCTTTGTGTACAAGGCAAACACAACACAAATTCCATACTTACCAAATCCCTCAATCTAGTTGGAACTCGAAGTGGCTAATATAACCCAACATTTTGGCTTATCCCTTTAGCATGTTGACAAATGCTACACCTTTCAACATATCTCCTCACATCCGCTTGCATCTTTGGCCAAAAATAATGAGTTCTCAACTACAAATAAGTCTTATCCTATCCAAAGTGACCAAGAATACTACCACAATTCTTTTCCTTAAACAAATTATCTCTCATGGACCCTTTAGGAATGCATAATTTATTCCCTTTGAACAATAAACCTTCTTGAATCATATAATCCACCCAAACTCTCTATTCATGCAAATAGGATCGCTGCAAGCTACAAATGCTTCCTTAAAATCTGTATCCTCTGCATACAACTCTTTCAAACTTTCAAAGCCCACACTATTAGTTTGTATTTCACAAGATAACAAATTATTTCTACTCAAAGCATCAACAACTTTATTCATTTGAGGAGAAGGTAGTGATGAAGGCAACGAAGGCAGGGAAGGCGATGAAGGTGAGAGGATGAAAATTTGAATATGTAGATGTAGCGGATGAAGTTAGCAAGGATGAGGGGGATCTGGATGGATGGTTTCAGCTTTGGTCCACCTTGCTAGCTTATGTTGTCGGTGAGGTTGCCTATATCTTGGCTGTGGTGGAGGTTGGGTGTTTGGCACCTTCTCTGGATTTATTCTTGGAGGTGCTAGTTTTGTTTGGAGATTGGTTCTCCTCTCTTGGTAGGCCATTTGGTCTGGCTTCCTCTCTTGGCAGATGGCGGCTCTTTGTTTGTGGTTGGGGCCTTTTTGTTATCTGCTATTTTTTGGGGGTTCGAGTGTTGCTTGGTTCGTGGTCTCTTGGGATTTTGGATGTCGCGTTCCCTGATTTTTGTTGGTTGACTCCTGGTCAGTAGTGGCTGGAGGTTGTTCATGTGGGCTGGGTTTTCTGGCTTCCTGCCAAGCGGTTGGTGAGTGTGGGTTTCTCTAAGGTTGTTCGGTTGCAGATGGGGCCTCTTTTTGTTCCTATATGATGTTTAATAGGAAGGCTTGGTGTTTTTTCTTGCTAGTCTGCTCTACTTTTGGTTCCTTCTTGGATGTACCTTTCTTCTACCTCTGCTTTGGGGGTTGTTTTCCTTGGAGTGTTTTGGGTTCCTCTTGTCCCCTTACTATGGTGTGGCAGTGTTTCCTTCTGGTTGGAGGTTGGGAGTCTTGGCTTATCTCTGGCTCTGACTGGAGTGTCGGGGTTGCTAGGTGTTATTTTCTGTTGGCTCTTATCTTGATTTCCTTCCTGTTTGGGATCCCCTATTCCTCTTTGGGGTTGGGTGTTCTCTTTCTTTCTATGGCTGAGACCTTGCCTCTAGTGGTCTTTTGGCCTAGGGTTCTTTTTGCTGCTGGGTTTTGTGGTCTTCTTTTGGGCTATGCTTCTTCTTGTGTGTATTCGGTTTGCTTAGTGTGTTTGGCCTTCTATGAAGGCTTTGAAGTTGGTGAATGATGGTCTTGTTGCTGGGTTCTTTTCTTTGGATTGATAGATGCATTCTTTTGTGTGTGTTGTTAAGGTGGACATATGGTGTTTATTTGTGATTTTTATCCTTGTCCACAGTTTTTTTCTAGTGCAGTGGTTACCAAAGGATGCTACGGTTGTTTTCTTGACTACTAGGTTAGCTATCTCCTATGGTCCTCTAGAGATGGACCTCACTCAGCTATTCTTATGGAGGTGGGTAGTGCTTTTATGGAGGTGGAGGTGGAGGGTGCTGGTGATTTTTGGCTTTGGTGGTCTTGCTGCTTGTAGCATCCTCTCCATTAGAGGGGAGATCTTTCCTTTTGAGGTGGTTGTGGAGTTGGTTCCTTGTTGCCAAAATGTTTCTAAGAAGTGGTTGCTACTGGAGCTTTCCTTTGATGTTTTGGGCTCCTTGGCTTTGGCCTCTCACATTTTGTTGCAGGTTGGGCAGTTTTCTAAGTTTCTCTCTCTGTCCCAACAGGCTGAGCTAATCGGGGGGTTTGATGGTGTCCTACACCATTAATCTGGTTATCTTTCATGGATCTATGGTGTCTTCCATGACCAGTTGGTTTGCTGATGCTTGGAAGTTGCAGGCAGTTTATTTGTATCTCTTTGGGTTTCTGATCCTGGGTAAAATCAGGTGGTTAACGTTGTTTTTTATTAGGGGGCTGATGGTGTCTTATACCGTTATGCAAATTATCTTTCTTGGCTTAGGGATGTCTTCTATGAGTGGCGGGTTTGTTGATTCCTGGTGGATGCAGACATGGTATGTGAATATCTAAAAGGGTTTTTGGTCCCGGTTAAAACTAGGTTGTTTAAGGGTCTCATGCCGTTGATTTTTTTTTTGATGCATCGTGTGTAGTCATGAGTTATCCTTAGTGGATGTTGTGGGGCTGCTGTTGGTTTATGATGTATTTTAAATGTAGCTTGTTTGCCTTTGTTATGGGTTTCAGGCCCCATCAAAACCCATTTTTTACCCTTAATCAAAACAAATTTATTCATTTTTCTACTTTTATGCTTCAAAACAAAATTAAAACCTTGGAGATAATCAACCCACTTGGCATGTGTTTGATTCAATTTATGTTGGTTGTTGATAAACTGTAAAGCATGGTTATCCATGTATACAATGAACTCTTTAGGCAGCAAATAATGTCTCCATTTCTTTAAAGATGGAACCAAAGCATAGAATTGAAAATCATAAGAAGAATACTTCCTTTTTGCATCATTTAGTTTCTCGATAAAGAATGCTACTGGTTTACCTTCTTGACTTAGGACAACCCCAATAGGCAACCCACTAGAATCACACTCTACTTGAAACACTTTTTCAAAATCAGGCAAAGCAAGAATGGGCTGCTCACTCACATTTTTCTTCAAAAATCTAAAACTCTCTTTAGCCTTCCTAGTCCATTCAAATGGCCTCTTATTCCCCTTTATAGTTTCAAGAATAGGTGCTACCACATGACTGAAACCTCTAATATTTTTTTTATAATAACCTGTGAGCCCATGAAAGCTCCTTACTTCCATTATGCTTTTAGGTGTTGGCCAATCAAGGATGAATTGTACCTTTTTTTTCATCTTCAATCCCTCCTTTGACACCACAAAGCCCAAATAAACCAATTGGGTCTGCATGAATACACACTTTTTCAGATTTATTTACAAATTCTCCTCTTGCAACCTCTTTAATACCCACCTCAAATTCTCAAGATGCTCCTCCTTAGACCTGCTAAACACCAAAATTTCATCCAAGTATACAATCAAAAATTTACCAAGGAGTGGTTTCAAAACCTCATTCATGAGATGCATAAAAGTGCTAGGTGCATTAGACAATCCAAAAGGCATAACAAGACATTCATACAAACCATCACTAGTCTTAAAGGCTATCTTCCATTCATCCCCTGATCTAATTCTTATTTGGTGATAGCCAATATTCAAATATATTTTTGAAAATTACATGGAGCCACTTAAACAATCCATCAAATCTTTAATTCTAGGAATGGGAAACCTATACCTTATGGTAATTTTGTTAATATCCCTTGAATTATTACACATACACCATTCCCATCCTTTCTTTGGCACTAGTACTATGGGGACAACACAAGCAATTAGGCTTTCCCAAATGAAACCGTTCTTCAAAAGGTCCTCCACTTGCTTCCTTATTTCCTTATTTTCCATAGGTGTCAACCTATAAGCAACTTTGTTAGGAAGGCTAGCCCCTAGAATCAAATCCATTTGTTGACTGATGCTCCTCATAGGAGGAAATTCACTAGGCAAATTAGATGCAACAATATCCAAATTTTCATTCAAAATATCTTGCACTTCAAGAGGAAAATCATCAAGTTTTGTAGAAGTAAGCGTACTCCTAGTATTAAGAACCAAAGAAAATCCTACTTCCTCATTCTTCAAGTCATGTAGAAACTTTTTACCACTTACCATCATTACCTCACTGTTGCTACCACTGTTGTTGTCCTCTTCAAGCTCCTTCATAGGCATCAAGGTATGTTTCACTCCATCTTTCTCAATAGTATATGTGTTCTCCCTTCCATTACACACTCCTTTCTTCTTAAATTTCCATGGTCTACCAAGAAATAGATGGCACACATCCATATGCATCACATCACAAATAACACTCTTTATGATTATCAATCTGAAAATCAACATGGGTTTGTTCATTTACTAATGATTGATGACCTTTCTGCAACCAAGATACCTTATAAGGAGATGTATGCTTAATTATTTTAAGATCTAACTTTTCTACCATCTCTGCTGCAACAATATTATTTGTACTACCACTATCAATGATTAGTCTACAACATTTACTTTTGGACTTACACTTGGTTCTGAACAAAGCTCTCCTTTGGACCGATTCTTGGCTTTCCTTTTGAGGCTTCAACAATACCCTCTTTAGTAATGATTCACCTGATTCTCATTCCACTTTATGGTGAACATGAGACCCCATGCTTTCTTAGTCAGCATGAACAATTTGATTACTTCTTTCAAACTTGGAATGTCCCCCTTGAGATGATTCATTGGATTAAATAGTGGTCTTATATTGTTCTGGTAATGGTTTCTGAATTAATTCTTAGAAATAGCTTCCTTAGTTCACTCTAAAGTGTCAATCCGGGAATGTAGGATTTTGAATCGTGTTGTGGCAATATGCCAAAGGATTGAAATTGATAAACTAAGGTTTGATGGATGCAAACTAATGTAATCTATTTTTGAGCAGAAATTTGGTTTGCAGACTTCCTATCACATATGTGATAGGAACCAGTGAAGAAATGACCGTACAACAAATTATCGATCACTGGCACACAAAAAAATAGAATTGAAAATCTCTAACAGAACAAAAACCTTTTTGGAAATAAAATAACAAAATTAACTATGCAATAAACAAAAGTAAATTCTTTATGAGTTATATTATTGAACATAGATATACTTTCAATCTCGATTAAATATTTGATTCTTCAATTATAGTTAATAGATTATGCAAACTAATAAGTATTGAACAAACCAATAGAGACTAAATACATTCATTAAGTAAAATAATAGGGATCTGATAACACAATAAACAATATGAAACAAATTGAATAATTATGAAGCAACATACATTACCACACAAAAAAAATGAAAAGATCACCAACAACCAAGGAAGTGGGCCCTTCCTTCGCCGGCTATCGAGTGATTAGAAGCTCACAATCACACAATTATTCCATGCTACTTAGCATTCCTTCGAATCGCAACAACAAATTATAAACATGGATTTAACACCAATATGTGATTTCTATTATCTCCATATATATCTGAGTTTCATCACACACACACATATATATACTAATCATATTATCAATAAGTAAATAATTTTGTTTATTTGTTTGGCCTATCGGCCAATCACAAACAAGAGTTTATGAAAAACGACAAAGGGTTGTAGGTCAGTTATAACCTTAAAACAAAGCATCCTAAACAAAAATGATCGGTCACTAACAAAGTCTTGCTAATTTAATTCAACCGATCTCTCAAGGTCCTCATGCTTGTAGCAGCTTCAACTTCCTCTCTAACTATCTTCTCCCATTTGAACACGAAACAATCAAAATTATCATGATTTTCAATAATTTATTAATCCTAATTTATTTTCCATATTTTATTAAATATTAAGGTTCCTTCAGAAAATGGTGACAAGAATATGGACAAAGACAAAGGTAAAGAGGAAATTATAAGGTAAAAATAATAAAATATTCTACACTCATCAATGATTCAGAGCATTCCCAACTCTTGTGTCCATATTGGTTGCACTTATAGAATTTTCCAGCGAACCCTTTATCTCTACCTTGAGAACGACCTCTTCCTTAAGATTTGCCCCCTTTGTTTTTGAAGCCTCCTCTATCATTTTTGGCTTCCCTACTAGAACTTTTAGCCTCATCTCCTTGATGATGTTGCTACCTTCTACCAGTTTTTTGCCCCCTTCCTCTAAAACCTCTTCCTCTCTTCTTTTCTTGTTGACTTTGTTTCCTTTGCAACTTTTCTTAGATTCCTTTAAGGTAAGTTGATAACCCTCTTCCAAGATTCTAGGGGATACAAGGCTCAATTCATCTTGCAGATTATACTTTAGAACAATCATATGTCTAGCAATTTTCTCCACATCTTCCTCACTATGCTTGCTAGGAATTGCATGCAGAAGATATCAATTAAATGCAGATAAATATTAAATAGAGGAATGAAAAATACACAAAAATAATAATAGCGAGAGACAATTTTAACATGGTTCACCCAAACTTGAGCTACATCCACCAATAGAGCGTCCAATATTATTATCCAACAAATCAAACCGATTACAAGCAACAATCCTTACAACTCAATACCATTGCAAATACTACAATACAATATGAACGGAAACCCTAACCCTTAGCCATTTTATCAAGACTTATGTTTGTTACAAAAAAAGGTTTTTATGTCGACCAATAGAAAAATAACTCCCGACGCTACCCCTGGACCCCACAAGGGATGTTGCCGCTTGACCTCGTCTTGGGGCTATCCCCAAACCCCCATTAAATAATTTGGGGGAAAATCATGCCGATAAAAGTGTGGAAAATTTAACCTCCGAGTCTGATTAGGCTCCATATAACAATAATATACCACTTGGAGACTGATCAGACTCCACACCATATCATTTCCCACTTGGAGACTGATTATAACATTGCTGAACCTATAGCTCCCACTGGAAATAAGCACCCTGGACCCTGCTGTTCTGATTTTATTATTTTTAGTCTTGAAGACCAATGGAAGTTGAAGAGGAGCTCAACTTCTCTCTTTTCACTACCTTTGTAAAAATATCCATTGGATTGTCATCTGTATGTATCTTTTCTAGCCTGAACTTTCCATCATCCAACACCGACTGAATGAAGTGATACCTCAACTTTATGTGTTTGGTCTTTGAATGCATGAAAAAATTCTTTGAAAGATGTATGGCACTCTAGGTGTCCATAAAAAATAATTGTTGGCCTATTTTTTTCCCAATTCTTCCATGAAAGATTACAACCATATCATCTCCTTTTTTTCCTTTGTTGTAGCTACATAATTTTCCTCTGGGTGGATAAAGCAACCACCTTTTACAATCGTGAGATCCAAGTCATTGCTGTCCCACCTACAATAAAGACATAACCTGTAGTACTCCACCCGGTATCAATATCCCCTACCAAATATGAGTCTACATAACCTACTAAATTAGTATTAGAGCCTCCAAAACATAATTTTTATTGGATGTACCTCTCAAATATTGGAGAACCCATTTTAATACATTCTAATGCTCCAATTTGCGATTACTCATATACTTGCTTATGACTCCTACAACATGTGTGATATTCAATCTCATGCATACCATGGCGTACATTAAGCTTCCTATAGCTGAAGCACCTTGGACATTTTTTCTTCCTCCTCTTGTGTCTCTAGACACATCTCCTTAGTCAATTTCAAATGACTAGTCAAATGTATGCTGACAACTTTTGCATTCTCCATGTGGAATCTTTGCAACAACTTTTCAACATAATCAACATGAGATAGAGTCAATTTTTTTTTTTCCTATCTCTACAAATTTTCATACCAATGATTTTTTTTGTTGCCCCCAAATCCTTCAAAGCAAAAGATTTTGCTAACTGTTATTTTAACTCACTTATGTGATCCATGTTAGACCCCACTACAAGCATGTCATCAACATATAGACATAAAATAATATAGTTGTCACTATCCAACCTCTTAAAATAAACACAATGGTCAAAATTACACCTGTTGTAGCCTTGCTCAACCATAAAACTATCAAATTTCAAGTACCATTGTTGAGGTTCTTGTTTCAAGCCATATAAACTCTTCTTCAATCTGCACACCAATTTCTCCTTACCTTCGATCTCAAATCCTTGGGGCTCTTCCATATATCTCCTCCTCCAAATCACCATGGATAAAGGTGGTTTTCACATCTAGATGTTCCAAATACAAATCTTCAACAACCACAATACTTAAAAAAGTACGAATAAAAGTCATCTTAACAACTAGAGAAAAAACTCCAGCAAAATCAATGCCTTTCTTTTGTGCAAATCCTTTTACAACTAACCTAGCTTTAAATCTCTTCTTACCTCCATCTTCCTCTTTCAACCTATAAACCCATTTGTTTGGTAAAACCTTTTTACCTGCAAGCAACTTACATAATCCCCAAGTTTGATTTTTCAGCAAGGAGTCCATTTCTTCTTTAATTTCAACCTCCCACTGAACCTTTGTATCCACCTGCATAACTTCATCATACCCTTCTGTTTCACCAACATCTGTTAACAAAATAGAATACAAAGAGGGAGAAAACCTTTAAGGAGGTCTACTTAGCCTTGTTTCCCATCTAACATTCACTGGAGTTTGTGGTATTTATTGTTACTATTGCAAAGCATGAGGAACTACTACAACATCACTATCTAGAGTATCATCCAACACCACAAAATCCTTTTCTTTCTTCTCATGCTGCTGCAACTAATATTTTTACACCTTCTCATTGAATACAACATCCCTGCTTCTCACAAGTTTTAGATTTTCAACATCCCAAAGCCTATAACCAAATTCATCAATGCCATATCCAATGAAGATACATTTTTTGATTTTGCATCCAACTTGGTTCTATTTTCAGAATCTACATGTGCAAATGCTTCACATCCAAAGGTTTTGAGAAGAGAATAACTCACCTTCTTACCTGTCCATGCTTCCCATGGTGTACCACAACCCAAAGGAACTGAAGGAATTCTATTAATTAAATATACAACAGTATTGACAACCTCTACCCACATATTTAAAGGCAACCCAACGTGCAATCTCATGCTCCTTGCACGCTCCATTATTGTCCTATTCATGTGCTCAACCTTTCCATTTTCTTATAGAGTCCCTAGAACCATTTTTTGCCTACGAATTCCATTAAAGGAACAATAATCTTCAAATTCTTTTCTATAATACTCACCACCATTATCAGATCTGAGACATTTTAATCTTTTACCCATTTCATTCTCAACCAAGCTTCTCCATTTCTTAAATATTTTAAATACATCAGATTTATGCCTAAGGAAATAAATCCAAACCTTCCTAGTTGCATCATCTATGAATGTAACATAATACTGAGAACCATCAAGAGAAGATACCTGAGCTGGTTCCCATACATCTGTATGTACAAGCTACAACTTTTCATCTTTATTTTTATTCGCATCCTTGAGAAAAATAACTCTCTTTTGTTTGCAATACATACAACTTTCACAAAAATCCATATTAATACATTTCAGTTCTGGTAAAAATTTCTAGTACCTTCATACCTTTTTCACTCATATGCCCAATTCTGTTATGTCATAGTGTTGTCTCAGAACGTACAACAACTAATTCAATCTCTTCTTGCGAACCCAAAACAACTATTCTTGAATCCATTTGTTTTTTCTCTACAACAACTAAAGTAGAAGGAACAATATGACCTGCACAAAGATATAAGGTACCTACTTTCACACCTTTTGCTACTATTAAGGCACCTCTTGAAACCTTCCAATTTTTATCACTAAAATTAACTATGCAACCTTCATCACCTAGCTACCCTGCTGAAATTAAATTCTTACTCAGCCTTGGAATGTGCCTTAACTCTTGTAGTATCCAATGATTCCCATTCTATAACTTAATCTTAATTATTCCCTTTCCAATAATCTGACAGGGTTCATTATCTCCCAAATAAACTAGCCCAAAATTCCCTTGGACATAATCAAGAAAATAACTTCTATGGGGCGTAGAATGAAATGAGGCCCTTGAATCTAAAACCAATGAATCATCAACATTATCTATAGAAATAATCAAATCATCATCTTCATATTTATTACTTACAACATTTTGCTCCTTATTTCCTTCTTGTTTGTCTCCTTCTTTATTCTTCCAAGACCAACAATCTTTCTTCAGATGATCTGGTTTCCCAGAGTACCAACAATCCTCTTGTCCTTTGATTTTCCTCATGACTTCCCATGACCTCTATAACCTTTTCCTCTCTCCTTTGATCCGCCCCTACTTTTTGCATTCAAAACACTACCTGATGTGGATCCACCTAAGATATTTCTACTAATTTCCTCACTCAGAATAACACCAACAACATCATCAAAATTCAGGGTATTTGAACCAAAAATAGAGTTACTAACCACCATTACCAAACTATTCCAGCTTTCAAGTAAAGAAAATAATATTAGGAGAGATCTAACTTCTTCATCGAATTTTACATTTACAAAAGTCAATTGACTAGTAATCATATTAAACTCATTTATGTCATAGATCCACCTTCAATCATTTTTTAGATTAAAAATAATGCTCCATGAGAAATAACTTATTTGAGGCTGATGGTTTTTCATACAATTTAGCCAAATCTTTCATCAGTCCATCTGTTTTCTTCAATTCTGTTATATTGAATGACACAGGTGGTGTCAAGCACAACTGAATGGTTCCCAGTGCCTTTCTATCCAAAAGATTTCAATCATCATCAGTCATTATTATCAGTTTCTTGGCTATTCCTTCCAATGACCTTCATAAATCCTTTTAATAGATATAATCCTCTATTTGCATCTTCCATAACTGATAGTTGTACCCATGAAATTTATCTACCTTCAATTTACCCTCATCTTCCATTGCTTCCAATTAACCATGAGACTCCCACTCAATCGTGAGACCTTCCTGTAGATGATAATCAAACACAACCCACTTTGATACCACTTGTTAGGAATTTAATGCAAAAGATATCAATTAAATGCAGATAAAGATTAAATAGAGGAATGAAAAATACACAAAAATAATAATAATGAGAGACAATTTTAGTGTGGTTCACACAAACTCGGGCTACATCCACCAATAGAGAGTCCAATATTATTATCCAACAAATCGATCCAATTGCAACCAACAATCCTTGAAACTCCATGTTGGATTATGGACACACACTGAGAGGGGTGAATCGGTGTCTAAATATTTTTAATCTTTAATCATGACTCTTAAACCTGATATCCTTTCTATTGACAACAGGGTTGACTGATTGCATTGAGAGAATTTATGGCAACATTAGCATTGTTCATTTTGACAATCCTAATAATCCTTTTGAGAGTTATCTTACAATTGCAAAAGAAATGATTAACATTGTTTAACCACTTTAGAATTACCAGATTTCAATGTAGACTTTTGAGATACAAAACCAACTATGCAATGGAATGACTTATGATAAGCATGAAACAACAAAGGCCTTTAGTTCAACAAAAAAATTCTCGATCTTTGAAACAAATGAATACATTTAAGCTTTCTTTTGAATCTGAATCTTTAACAATGATAGAACACTTATGCAAAACATTTTGATATGAAAATTTGCAGGGATGAAGGGACTAACATTCAACCAAGCTCAGATTGATAAGAACAACTACTCACAAAAACACCATAGTCATGAAGCATTATCACATTAAAGTAATTGAGACCATAAGACAAAGAATTTGCCGAGTGGAAAACCCTCCTGGGGTAGAAAAACCACTCCTAAACTACCTTACTGGCTTAATTTCAAAAACTACTACTTACAATGCCTTATAGGCTAATTTTTGAGCACCAAATCAAGGATCACCAACCCCTCATTTAGAGACACCAATCTCAAGGAGCACCAACCCCTTATTTTGAAACACCAATTTCAAGGAGCACCAACCCCTTTTCAGTTTACAAAATTACAATAACACAAAGGATCTCTTTGTTTCTCTTTATCTTACAAGAGCCTCTCAATTGAATATCCCTACAACCCTCAAGGTTCTCAATTGAACCTTCAGAATTCTAGACATACTCAAATCATAAGAAAACTTTTGTTGTTCTTATGTTTCAGATTTACAATCTTAGAGTAAAGCATTTCTATCAGAATAGACCATACAAAATTTCTATATTCAATTTGTCTCTTTCTCAGACTTTTCTCTTACTAAAAAAACAGTGATAAATCCCTTTTTATCCATTAATAGATATCTCTTAGAATTACCAAGGTTACAACTAGGTATATATCCCATAATCCAGAGATTTGATAAAAGATAAAATGTGCATTTTTAGAGAGTAACTGTGAAACCCTCAACAATCGTGAAGGTAAAGTTTTCTCCAGAAAGAGACAAATTACTAAATGCAAGTTTGATCTCTGAACCCTGACCACACAAATAATTTGCACTAGTAATTCCATCTAAAACATAATCAATATAATGCATGCACCAATACAAACATTTTCAGATCTGAAGGATTTTAATGGAATAAAAGTATCCTCAAATACCACTGCTAAAAATTGTAACCGAACTCTCATTATTGTGTACCCAATGACCAAGAATAACTATCCCTTTGAATCCATGAAAATAATGACATATTTCACAGAATGCATGTCATAACATCTGATAAAAAATGTATGCAACAACAATACATATTTCAAATAACCTTTAAAAAATACTAACAGGTGGAGATCATGGAAATACTATATCCTTATAAAAAAAATTCCCTGCTACTAGAAACAATAAATAACATACTTCAAGAAGCTGAAATAGATTCATAACTGAACCCTAGACTATAAGAATGCAGTAACCAAAAATAGCTAGATCTTTTCGAATACCCACAAAGAGAAAAGATGCAACTGAAGCCATTCTAACAGAGATAATTCTACTTATGCATTTTTTGATTCAAATTAAGAAGACTGTAACTGCCCTTTTAACTTGAAAAATTTCACCAAAAATAATAATAATAATACCTGTTCTAGCTTATATTGCAACAACTTAGACAACAAAAATACCAGATTTTGACAAGTGCCCAGTTGAAGAAAAACAACGAACTTTCATCCACAGTTACCTAATGCGAAATGACCAAACACCAACCATGGCACGTCTCCTACAAAGAGCTCGAAGCAACCTTGAGTTGACTTGCAGCAAGAGAAGCAAATGACAGCGTAACGACTAAGGAAAAGAACAATCATGGCGGCGACAAAGACTAGGGTTTCAAACCCACGAGCTTATGAACAGATGAAAAGAATGCCCTAACTTCCATTTTACTTCCTTTTCAAGATTTGATAAAGCTTGGAGTCCATGGTATTACCATATAAAATTTAATTTTTGTCCAACGATCAAACAAAAAAATGGCGACCACTATTATGACTTAGAACAAAATCATTGAAAATCAATGATTTCAAATAAACCGACAGGTCATTCACTTATGAATTTAATCAAAGTCAATCAATAATGCAATTTCCAACTTTATCAAACATGCCGACTACCTTTACACACAAAGCATTATTACCAATGGATGAATCCATGTCACTTTCAAAGTGACCTTTTTTTAATTATTTCCTCATACCTGTTGTCGGCCCTAAGGCCTGATATATTAAAAATTATAGGACCCAGTAGACATGACTTCTTTCTAAGTCATTTTCAAATGAGAGTGAGCCAAAAATAATGCTTCAAGACATCATTATAGAAATTTCCATGATATTGCTTTTTTTCTAAATAGATGCCAATGAATATCAATAGTAAGCCATGAGACATACCATATACCAATCCAGAGATATTTATCAACTGAGATATCAAACTCGAATGCCAAAGAGAGGTTTTGAGTAATTCCAACTTAAGTAACCATGCCAAGTACCTGTCTAAGCAAGATATCATTTATCTACACATGAAGCTCAACCTGATCAGTACCAAAGAAAAGAAATAATGTTGTCTATAAACAAGATAATGAATGCCATAATATGTGTAGACCAATCTACTATAGCTGAACCAAACAAGTATCAATAAAGTAGCACAGTGTCAAATTCAAAATGCCATAATTCGAAATTTGACATCAAGGACAAAATATCAACACTCAATACCACTGCAAATGCTACAATACAATATCAATGAAAACCCTAACCCTTAGCTATTTTATCAAGACTTATATCTATTACAAAATAAGGTTTTTTATGTCAACCAATAGAAAAATAACTCTCGATGTTGCCCCTGGACCCTGCAAGGGGTGCTGCCCCTTGACCTCGTCTTGGGGGTGCTGCCCCCAAACCCCCATTAAATAATTTGGGGGGAAATTGTGCTGATAAAAGTGAGGAAAATTTAACCTCCGAGTCTGATTAGGATCCATATAACAACAATGCCCGGATCTAATCACTAACTTATAGAATTCCTCCATATAATCTTTCACAAACATATCTTTTTATTTCAAATTATGCAATCTTTTGAATAGGTTAGTCTGGTAATCTGTTGGAAGCAACTTAGCCTTCAACTTTTCCACCATCTAATCCCAAGAGTTAATCTTTTCCTTATTCTTTATTCTCCTCTCAGTTTGGACAAAGTCTCACCACATAGTAGTTTGTCCCTTTAATCTAGTGCAAGAAAATTTAACTCTCCTCTCTTCTGCTACACCCTCATACTAAAAAATACTTGTCCGAATCATTGATCCAATCGACTAGATCTTAACCATTGAGACTTATCAAATAGGTGGGAACTTCTATTTTGGGTATGGAACCCACATTCATGACAAACCTCAATAATATTTCCTAAAATCCTTCTTGATCTCCTTGTCCTCCCTCATTGTCATCTCATGGCTATTATTCCTTTTCCTCCTCATTAATTACAACTTCATTAGGGGTTCCTCTTCTTTGTGCCCTTTCCAAGGCATCCAATATTTCTATTAAATGCTGCAAAAATCTTCACCATGTTGTTCCCTTCTACCTCTTCATCGGGATTCTCCTCTACCTATTCTTTTTGGAGGAATTTTATCTACTCACTGATTCCCAATCAATTTTAGGCTTTGATACCACTTGATGGCTCACCCTATTGGTCATAGAGTAACCAAAATCACACAAGCAAGCTATCTGCAATCTCTCACAAAAGAATTCAAGATGAAAATTAGAAAAAATAGGTTAAACATTAACCATTCACAACCAACAACAGGAAGAACACAAATTCAATTAAATTCCTCACTTCTCTGATAGTATCAAGAAAATGATCTCAGTTCATCGTTCAATACATTTACAGAGGCTTACAAAACTCATCATATGTGGTTTACACTGATCACCAAATAAACCAAACTCACATAAACTCCATACCCAAGCAAACAATCACAATTTGGAAGGAGGTTTAGGTTTAAAGTTTGAAAACATCATATTAGAACTACGTTCATTCACATTCAAAGACATGAAAAATCAAAATGGAAGATTTTATTTGAAAATGGCCTAATGGTTACAAACAACTTGGTCACTGACCAAAATCAGTGCACCATTCTTAAAACATTGGCTTCACATTACACATCAAAATGCCTTCAAATTTTGGTACACATTCCCTTGCTAAGACAAATCAACACATCAATTGTCAACCAACATATCAGACTTTACATTGCCTTATTTCCTCCACTGTGAGTTGTTTATCTCTTTTGCATTCAACACCAAACCCTATTTCTAGCGACCTCTTCTTCTTCAAATACCTATTGATCCTTGCAACTGCTGACCCCATCAATTATCCCACTTGCAAACCATCGATGGTCAAGAGGATTTGGCCCAAAAACTTGACAAAATCATTAGGATAAAAACACACTAAAACAAAAATGAGTTTACCAAACTAAAAGACATAAACAAAAACCAAATGGAAACAAAAGATGAGAGTGATGCTCTACATCATAAAGCCAAAATGAAGGAGACAAATCTCTTTTATAGAAAATCTTCTCAAATGGATGAACAAGATCAAAAGTCTAGAAGATGCCAAGATCAATGGTTGAGGTTTCATGCACCACAAAGTAGTGGGGCTCAGGATGGCTAAGGATAGATGATCAAGATTAAAAGAAGAATGAAAGGAATCAACAGTTGAAATTCGAAAGAGGAAGTGGAGGGAAAGTGGAGGCATCAAATAATAATTTTTAATTGGAGAAAGGAATCTTAGTACTTAAATCATATTATTTAATTTGAGAGAGGATATGGAGGAATAAATAATCAAAAAATGATTATTTATTTATGGAGAAAGAGGAAAAATGATATTTAACTAAAATGAATTTTATTTCAATCATTTTAATTAAATGTGGAAGATATGGAATAAGAGATATTAAGTAATTAAATTAGATTAATTATTTAATAGTAGAAGAAGAGGTTAAATGAATAGTTAAAATAATTATTTAACTATAGATGAACAGTGAAAGGTGAATAATTAAATAAATATTTAATTTATTTAATTAATCGAAGAAGAATAAAGACAATAAAATGAATTAATTATTTAATTAATAGAGGAATGTGACCTTGGAATATAATCAAATAATTAAAATTATTCAATTATGATGAAAAAAGAGGAAATCGATGCAGAAAAGTGGTGTTCACAAACTTGGAGACATTTTTCAATGTCTACAACTACTAATCAGTACCTCTAATATATACCATAATTATGCCTTAGATTCCACCTAGGCTGACCAAAATACCTACATAAGACTATAAATGAGCACATAAATTAATTAAAGATTATGCTAGCCAAAAGTGAGCTGCACATATCCCAATAAATTCAATGGATTAAGGATGTAACTATTTAAAGTGTAACCAATACCCCCTTCTTGTTAGCCATGCAATGTTCCCTAGTTATGCCCCTTTGTAATTATTGATTTATTTTAGTGTATGTTATAGGATGATTTGTCATTATTTGATTTTGATCTTGAATATAAAATTTAAATTAAGAATTTTGAACATTTTTGGAAGCTTGTAAAAAGTATTTTTTTATATATTTATATACCACTTTTATGTTCAAAGGCTAGTTACATATGGGTAGGTTAATTATGGAAGCATGTTTATGTGTTTAAGAAGGGATTAACTAACCCTAGATTTTTTGGGAAGAGAATGAATTTTTAAGGTATGTATAATTTATTGCAAGTACTCAAGTCAACCCATTTATCTTTGGAAGGGTTTGAATGGAGGAGTGGCACTCCACTTCTCCATTCTTTGGGAAGGTGAAGTCATATGGGTTCACATGGGATAGGTATAGTCATTTAGTTGTTTGTAAGAGGTTGGATGCATGGTTTTGGGGGGTTTCCCTATTGGTCCATCCCATTGAATGGTGGGGAGTGACATGAATATCCCTTTTATACCCCTCCCTTTCCTTGGGAAGGGGTTAGATAATTTATTTTTACTTTTTTTCTTTGAGATTTTGGAAAGATAATTAGAAAGTGATGAGAGCTAGAAAATTACTTAATTTTTTTGGAAGGATTGAGAGCATGAACGAGAGATAACTATCTTTTTTCAATCTTTGTGCAAGATTATAATTCGCGATGTAGGATTCCATAATTTTCTATTATTACATTTTTGTAAAGAGAATAAGATTATTATATTTTATTTGTGTATTAGTATGAGTTATAAATATATATTTTTTCTCATTAAATTTTATTGAAAGAGATGATGTTGAGAATGCTATTTTTGTTTTAGTGTTTGGAAATACATATGAGATTTATTGTGAAGGTTTATTTTATTTTTATTGTGATTAAAATCCATTACTAGGACCCACCCTCAAAGTTGATTATCCTTAGCATGTCTTGTGGTTGAGTAGGATATTGGGAAATAAATGGAGAGCATGTTCATTTTTTTATTATATAGTTTAAGAGATAATTTTTATTATCTTGCTTGGTATGAAATATCATGTTTGACTCATTATTCTTGTGATCAGTTGTGATTGTGTGGAAATGATGGTGTTGGAGGAGTAACCATTTTTGGGTATGATGGGGTGGTTTTGGATATGAAAATAATTCGTTGAGATTTATCCTTTGAGAGGATATCTTAGTTTTGGTTCTATGTTTTACTATTGGGTATTGAGACCTTTGGATTCTTTTATCTTCTATAGGAAAGTGCCCTCCTTTTTCCTACTCAAAGTGAAACCATGTAGCTGGGTCATTATTTAAATCCCATCCCTTGAGTTTTAGAATATTTATGATGATAAAGAATTATAAAATTTATATTTTTAAAGTTTAACTGGTCCCAGGGAAATCTTCCCATTGGCCATGAGATTTTGTAGAGCTTCAATCTCATCTTTTGATAAAAAAATATTATTTTCTTATCAAGGTTTTTGAATACTTGTATTTCTATAAAATGTGTGAAACAAGTTTATAAAGGAAAGAAAAATAGTAATGTATGTAGTTTTTTTTGTTTTAAACATGGAGATATATATTTTCCTCTATGTATTTGGATAAAATCTAAACTTTGGAAATTAACATATTGTAAGTTTTGATTATTAAACAAGCTTTATCAAATGTGTTTTAAATAGAAAATCCATATTATGAATGTATTAAAGGGAAACAATAATATATATAGTTTGATGAAGAAAATGTTAAGATAGTTTATAAAAAAATCATTGTACTTATTTTCTTGTGTAAAACTGAAAAGAGAAAATCTATGGAAAATAAATTTAATTTCAAGTTGATTTCATTATAGTTTTTGACACACTAACTTCCTTTTATTAGTGTTAAAATAAACTTAGAAGTATGCTAATTGATATTCATTTCTTTATGAAGAAAAATCATTCTTAGATGCAAAATCTAAAAAAAGTAAATTTGAAAACCATTTTGATCTTTTATCCTATGATATTTGTGATGAATTGGTTACATTTGATAGGAAAATATCTTCCTAACAATGATAGTGAATAGTAATGTTTGATAGTGATTGAATGTTCACTATGATAATTGAATGTGTACTAGAATGATCCCTATGTTTGCTATGATGATTGACTATGTATCATGATTATCTCCATGTTTGTCATAATAATTGGATGTTTACTAAAATTTTATCTGAATATTTACCATGATGATTTATTTAAAAATAGATTTAGTTTTTATACTCTTTTGCATAATTTTAGATAGTGGTTGGTTTATTTTATGTTGGGTTAAGTGTAGGATTGAGGTGTCCTCTAACTAAATATTTGGCCATTGATTGTATAAATAGTAATAAGATTCACACACAAGTTGGAATTGAATATTTCATTTAAATAATTGGAATATTCTTCGATGAGCAATGTTGAATGTTAGAACATGACAACTTACAAATTTTAGCATAAATTACAACATTGGTAAAATATTGCTTTCATGAAATTAAATAGTTTTTATCCTCCAATGTCCCAAATTTGAGGGGTTTCATCCCTAGATTCAAAAAATGAACACAAGTTTTTAAAATATAACAATTTAAAGTTTATTTTTGATCAAATGGATTTTTTTTCCAAATTGATAAATCTAATAAAAGATATATAGATAGAAGATCTACCTTGAGGGGTATTGGAGGGTTGATTTAGAGTCATATAGAAGTGTACAAGTTTCCCATGCTTGGTATAAATTACTTCACATGACCATGTAAAAGAAAGAATTCCCTTTGCATCATCAACCATTTTCATTTGTACATAAGCCATGTCTTTGAGGGGCCTGTTGGATGTTGTGGTTGTATTGCTGATATGTGGTTGTCATTGATGTCAATACTATTAGCATTAATGATTATGAAGGTTGTATATGTAGAGGATATTGAAAAAATTGTAATAAATATATTGCAGGCAACTAGTCAAGCTAAGAAGGTCAGAGTGATGAAAAGTTTTGTACGTTGATGATCAGAAGGCATGCATGAAAGGGCTTGTTGTTGAGCCTGTCTAGTATATTTTCTGAAAGTTTTAGAGGTGCGCATCAAGAATTGAGGAAGTTATAAAGTTTTGTGTTCCTATAGTTATTCAGTTACTGTAGCAGGTGTTTTTGGAAGATGAGATTGCAATTATGGTGAAGTAAGTTGTTGCATACATTCCTAAGGTGTTCAATGATGTTTCTAGATCATGGTCCATCAATGTGGTATGTATGCGTTGATCGAAATGTTCATGATTGAAGATTTTTCCTTGTGTGTTTAAGGTTTTCATGTTCTTGGCCGACATGATGGTGGTAGCGTGTTGTGGATCCTTATGGATCAATCTTGTATTTTTTGGCATGTTCAAAGATGTTTATTTAGGTCCTCACTATTTTGTGACCGACTTAGGTTGGCGCACATTAATATTTGTTCATGTATTGAGGCCAAAAGTTGTAGTTTATTCTTTATTTGTGGCCAACAAAGTTGTTGATGTAAATCCATGTAGCAGATATATAAGAGTGATTGTTTACTCATTTTAAAGTATGCTCAGTGAATGTATGTGAAGTATATGCAAGATATGTGTGAATAAAGATTAGATCATTTGAGTGCAGAGTAGAGTGTGAAGAAGTGTTTTTGTACCTAACCAGAACTATAATCAAGCTTTTGTAGAAGCTAATTTCTCAGTCCAACCTCATTAGATGGATTTAATTTGATTGATTTATGTAAGGCAGTGAGCCTTCCCTTTAAACAATGAGCTCTAGGCAGTGTGCTTGAATGCATGTGCATTCCCTATTCATTTCTTTCATTATACTTCTAATAGGTTATAATCTTGTGGACTAACATCCATCGTGGTTTTTCCCCTGACAGGGTTTCCATGTATAAAAATATTGGTTTTCATGTGTCTCTGATGTGATGTTGATTTATGCTTGCACTGTTAATTATTAGATCTAAGATTAAAAGTTGTTTAAGGTTGAATAAGCATAATTTTTGTAACAACTGATTCACCCCCCTCTCAGTTGTTTATCCTTGTTTTTCCAATAATTGGTATTAGAGCTAGTTCCTCTGAAGAAGTCTAACAACTTGAGGCTATTCGAGATGACATCATACAAGAAGGATAGTCCTAGATTTGATGGTACAAACTAATCTCTATGGAAATTTAGAATGGAGTGTCATTTGAAGTGCATTGGTGAGCCTTTCTAGAAGATTACAAAAAATGCATATACAATTCCTCAAAATGGGCCCTCTACTACTGATGAGATCAAAGAAGCATAAACTAACACTAGGGCTATAGAGGCATTGCTAAGTGCTTTGAAAGATTCAAAGATGAAAAATGTAATAGGTCTGAAGATTGCACATGAGATATGGAAAAAGTTGGAAACTTTGTATGCAGGAGAGGCACTAGTGAAAGTTGCTAAGCTACAAAGTTTGAAAGCCAAGTGGGAGAACATGAAGATGAGTGAAGATGAAAATATCTTTTCTTTCTCACAAAAGGTAAAAGAATTAGTGATGCACATTAGGTGTGCCGGTGGAACCTTGGAAGAAGATGAGATTGTGGCTAAAATACTTAGATCTATGCCTAATTCTTACAAAAAAAAATCTCATGCTATTGAAGAGCTCAAGACAGTAACAAATGTGACAGGAGACATGTTGATTGGAAAACTTGTTGCCTTTAAGTTGAGTGAATTTGGCGAATATTCTCCTAAGACAGAGTTTGCATTTAAAGCTACTGTATCCAGAAAAAGCCAACATAGATATGATCTAGGAGAGAGTTCCGGGAAGACATTCAAGTATGAAGAAGAGATGAAACTGATTGAAGATGAAGAAAGAGAGCTAGAAGAATTGAAAGCACTGATTGTGAAAAGAGAAGCCAAAGGAAAAGGTAAGTAAAAAGGAAAGCTTCCTATTAAATGTTTCTCTTGCAGTAAGATAGGTCATTTTGCATCAATATGTCTTGAAAGGGTCTCTAAGTATAAACCTAATAAGACTAGATTTCAAAAGAAATGTTATTATGCTGAAGAAGAAGTTACTGATGATGAATCTGATAAAGAAATTGGAAATGAATATGAATGGGTATTCATTGCTATCAAGGAAAATGGTCCAGTGTCCACTAAATCAACTTGTAATCAGAATATTGAGAAATCTCTTGTAGCTAGAATTGATGAGAAGGATGAGTGGGTGATTGACATAAGATGCTCACATCATATGACTGGTGATAAAAGCAAGTTTCTAAGCTTGGAAAAGTATGAAGGCGGTGTTGTAAGATTTGGAAGTAACAATGCTGGTGTGATTTGTGGTTGAGGCACTATTTCTCTTGGTGGAAAATGTAATACTGATGATGTTATTTATGTTGAAGAATTGAAGCATAATCTGTTGAGTATTGGATAGATGGTTGACAAAGGTTACAATCTTCAGTTCAAATATGGTAATTGCAAGATATTGGGAAGCTCAGGAAATGTGATTGCTTCAGGTACAAAGAAAAGAGTTAATATTTTTCACTTGAATGCTGCTAGTGAAAGTTGTTTGATTTCTCAAGTTGATGTAAGATGTTTATGGAATAGAAGGCTGTATGATGTGAACTTTGATAAAATTGTGAAAATAATCTCCACACAAGCAGTCAAAGATCTACCTAAGTTAGTGAAGCCTACTGACACTATATGCAAGGAATGTCAAATGGGAAAGCATACAAGAATTTCATTTCGGAGAAAACAACATCATTCCAATGGAGTAATGGATTTGGTACATAATGATCTATGTGGTCCATCTATAATCAGAAGTCTACAAGGAGAAAGGTACTTTATGTTGCTTATTGATGATTATTCTAGAATGGTTTGGGTGGTCTTCTTAAGAGAAAAACATGAGGCATTAGAGAAATTCAAAATCTTGAAAGCTTTCGCAGAAACTAAGACAATTTTGAAGATCAAATGATTAAGATCAGATAGAGGTGGTTAATTCACTTCCTGAGAGTTTTATTCATTCTGTAAAGAGCATGGAATAAAATGATAGTTATTTGCTCCCTGTGCCCCACAACAGAATGAAGTGGTTGAGAGAAAGAACATAACAATTTTATATGTTTCCAGAACTATGATGTTGGAAGGAAATGTTCCACATTTCTATTGGAGAGAAGCTATAAGCACTGCTATGTATACTATCAACCAGGTGAATGTCAATAGTAATTCTGGTAAGACTCCTTTGAGCTATGGTTTGGTTATAAACCTATTGTTAAGTATTTCAAAATATTTGGAAGCAAATGTTATATTAATAGAGATGAAGATATAGGAAAGTTTGAAGCTAGAAGTGATGAAGGAATATTTTTGGGTTACTCTACTAAGAGAAAAGCCTACCGGTGTTACAATAAAATATTGAAGAAAATGGTTGAGAGTGAAAATGTTAGAGTTGATGAGGATATTGAAAGATCATCTAGGTATTGTTGATATGACTTAGATGACCAAAAAGATAGTACTGAGAACGAAAAGAATGCATAGACACAAAATGAAACTCAAAGTGTTTCGCTGAATCAATAAAATCATGAAGAAGAAGATAGTGGAAATGTAGAAGAAAGAACAAAAACCAAAACTCCAAGGTATGTAAAGAGAATTCATTTTGAAAGTCAGATCATTGGAGAGAAAAAAAAAGGTGGACAAACTAGAAGAAGAATTGTAGAAGAATATTGTTTGATATCCAAAACTGAGCCTAGTACTGTCAATGAAGCATGTAAAGATGAATATTGGATGGAAGCAATGAAGGAAGAACTGATGCAAATAGATAACAATGATACATGGATTCTTGTTCCTAGACCTCAAGACAAAAATGCGATTGGAACCAAATGGGTCTTTCGGAATAAGCTGAATGAACAAGGTGAAGTGATCAGGAATAAAGCAAGACTACTATGTAAAGGATATTCATAGATGGAAGGTATTGATTTTGAAGAAATTTTTTCCCTTGTTAATAGAATTGAAGCTGTAAGGTTATTTCTTGCTTATGCTACTTTCAAGAACTACAAAGTATATCAAATGAATGTGAAGTCAACAATTCTGAATGGTGAGTTAGAAGAAGAAGTTTATGTTGAGCAACCAAATGGATTTCAATTCATGGATGAAGAGGACATGGTGTGTCGATTGAAGAAAGCACTATATGGACTCAAACAAGCCCCTAGAGCTTGGTATGCAAGACTGGATAAATACTTGTTGAAGCTTGGATTAAATAAAGGTACTACTGACAACAATCTATATTTCAAGATGGATCAGGATAAAGAATTGATCATTGAAGTCTTTGTTGATGACATTATTTTTGAAGGTGATGATAACTTATGTATGAAATTTGCTGATGAAATAAAAAGTGAAGTTGAAATGTCAATGATAGGATAACTTAAATTCTTTTTGGGATTGCAAATTAATCATTTAGATGATGGAATCTTTATATCTCAGTCCAAATATGTGAGAGCGTTACTAAAAAGGTTTGGCATGGAAGATTCAAAGCCAGTTGGTACATCCATGGTAACCAGATGTAAATTATCTCAAAATGATGATTCTCCTAAGGCTAATCAAACAAGATATAGGTCAATGATTGGTGGATTGATGTATTTGACTCAAACAAGACCTGACATTATGAATGTTGTGTGCATGGTTGCTAGATATCAAGCCGATCCAAAGGAATCACATGTGACTGCAATAAAGAGAAATTTCAAATACTTGAAAGGAACAATTGACTTTGGGTTATGGTATCCAAAGTATGATAACCTTACTCTAAATGCCTTTACACATGTAGATTGGGAAGGAGATGTAAATGAAAGGAAAAGTACGAGTGGTGGTGAGTTCTTCTTGGGAAATAAGCTGGTGTCTTGGCCAAGTAAAAAGAAGAATTCCATTTCTCTATTTATTGCTAAGCCAAAATATATTGCTTCTGCAAACAATTGTACTCAAGTGTTGTGGATGCAGTAGATGCTGAGAGACATCAAAAATTGAGTATGATGAGCCAATTGATATATTTTGTGACAATTCAAGTGGCATCAACATTTCTAAGAATCCAGTGCTACACTCAAAGACAAAACATATATCTATTAAGTATCACTTTTCGAGAGATAAGGTGAGTGATAAAGAGGTCAGATTGGAATATGTGCCTACAAAAAAAACAAATTACAGATATCTTTACTAAAACGTTGCCCAAGGATACTTTTGAGTATCTTAGAGAAAAGTTAGGGGTAATTTCCCCTCCTAATCTGAAGTAAGATCCAAGTCTTTGGATCAATCTATGGACTTACAGTCATATCATGCTTCAGATTGATGTTATGGTTCAAAGTATGTGTACCTTTGCCATTGATGTCAAGGGGAAGAAGAATAATGTGAAAAAATCTTGAAGAAAGAGGGAGAAGAGTCAAGAAAGGGAGAGAAGAGTTATGAGAGGAGAACTATAGAACAAAGGGAGAGAAGTGAACAACTAGTTGTGTTGATGGTATTTTTTTTCACATCATGTGTTTCCATCAATTCGAAAGGGGGAGATCATTGGATGTTGTGGTTGTGTTGCTGATATGTGGTTTTCATTGATGTCAACACTATTAACATTAATGATTTTGAAGGCTATATATGTTGAGGATTTTGAGAAAATTGAAATAAATATATTGCAGGCAGCTAGTGAAGCTAAGAAGCTCAGAGTGATGAAAATTTATGTATGTTGATGATCAAAAGGTGCACATTAAAGGGTTTGTTGCTGAGCCTACCTAGTATGTTTTCCAAAAGTTTCAGAGGTGCACATCAAGAATTGAGGAAGTTATGAATTTATGTGTTCATACAGTTATTCAGTTACTGTAGCAGGTGTTTCTGGAAGATGGGATTGCAATTATGGTGAAGTGAGTTGTTGCATACGTTCTTGAGGTGTTCAATGATGTTTCTAGATCATGGTCTATCAATGTGGTATGCCCATGTTGATCGATGTGTTCATGATTGAAGATTTTTCCTTGTGTGTTTAAGGTTTTCATGTTCTTGGCCGACATGATGGTGGTAGCATGTTGCCGATCCTTATGGATTATTCTCGTATTGTTTGGCATGTTCGAAGATGTTTATTTAGGCCCTCACTATGTTTTGAATGACTTAGGTTGGTGCACATTAATATTTGTTCATGTATTGAGGCTAACAGTTGTAATTTATTCTTTATTTGTGGCCGACAAAGTTGTTGATGTAAAATCCATGTAGCAGCTATATATATATGAGCAATTTTTTACTTATTTTAAAGTATTCTCGGTGAATGTATGTGAAGTATATGCAAGATATGTGTGAATAAATATCAGATCATTTGAGTGCAGAGCAGAGTGTGAAGAAGAGTGAGCGAAGTGTGAAGAAGTGTTTCTGTACCCAACCGGAACTATAATCAAGCTTTTGTAGAAGCTAATTTCTCAATTCAACCTCATCAGATGGATTTAATCTGATTGCTTTATGTAAGGCAGTGAGCCTTCCCTTTGACCAGTGAGCTCTAGGTAGTGTTCCTGAATGCACGTGCATTCCATATTCATTTCTTTCATTATACTTCTAACAGGGTATAATCTTGTGGAGTATCATCCATCGTGGTTTTTCCCCTAACAGGGTTTCCATGTATAAAAATCGTGGTGTTCATGTGTCTTCGATGTGATGTTGATTTATGCTTGCACTATTAATTATCAGATCTAAGACTAAAAGTTGTTTAAGGTTGAATAAGCATAATTTTTGTAACAACTGATTCACCCCCCCTCTCAGTTGTCTATCCTTGTTTTTCCAAAAAAATGGTATTAGATCTAGTTCATATGTAGAAGTCTAGCAGCTTGAGGTGATTCAAGATGGCATCATACAAGAAGGATAGTCCTAGATTTGATGGTAAAAACTACCCTCTATGGAAATTTAGAATGGAGTGTCTTTTGAAGTGCATTGGTGAGCCTTTCTGGAAGATTACAAAGAATGCATATAAAATTCCTCAGAATGGACCCTCTACTGCTAATGAGATCAAAGAAGCATAAACTAATACCAAGTCTATAGAAGAATTGCTAAGTGCTTTGACAGATTCAGAGATTACAAATGTAATAGGTCTGAAGACTGCACATGAGATCTGGAAAAATTTGGAAAAATTGTATGAAGGAGATGCACTAGTGAAAGTTGCTAAGTGCAAAGTCTGAAAGGCAAGTGGGAGAACATGAACATGAGTGAAGATGAAAATATATTTTCTTTCTCACAAAAGGTAAATGAATTAGTGATGGACATTAGGTGTGCCAGCAGAACCCTGGAAGAAGATGAGATTGTGGCTAAAATACTTAGATCTGTGCCTAATTCTTACAAAACAACAACTCATGCTATTGAAGAGCTTAGGATAGTAACAAATGTGACAAGAGACATTCTGATTGGAAAACTTGTTGCCTTTGAGTTGAGCGAATTTGGTGAATCTTCTCCTAAGACAGAGTCTGCATTTAAAGCTACTGTATCCAGAAAAAGCCAACATAGATATGATCCAGGAGAGAGTTCCAGGAAAACATTCAAGTATGAAGAAGAGATGAAACTGATTGAAGATGAATAAAGAGAGCTAGACGAAATGGAAGCACTGATTGTGAAAAGATAAGCTAGAGGACAAGGTTAGTAGAAAGGAAAGCTGCCTATTAAATGTTTCTCTTGCAGTAAGATAGGTCATTTTGTATCAAGATGTCCTGAAAGAGTCTCTAAGTATAAACCTGATCAAACTAGATTTTAAAAGAAATGTAATTATGCTAAAGAAGGAGTTACTAATGATGAATTTGATAAAGAAAATGGAAATGAAGATGAATGGGTATTCATTGCTGTCAAGGAAAATGGTCCAATGTCCTCTGAATCAACTTGTAATTAGAATATTGAGAAATCTCTTGTAGCCAAAATTGATGAGAAGGATGAGTGGGCGATTGGAAGCGGATGTTGACATCATATGATTGGTGATAAAATAAAGTTTCTAAGATTGGAAAAGTATGATGGTGGTGTTGTAAGATTTGGAGATAACAATGCTGGTGTGATTTGTGGCTGATGCACTATTTATCTTGGTGGAAAATGCAATACTTATGATGTTCTTTATGTTGAAGGATTGAAGCATAATCTGTTGAGTGTTGGATAGATGGTTGAAAAAGGTTACAATCTTCAGTTCAAAGATGGAAAGTGTATTATATTGGGAAGCTCAGGAAATGTGATTGCTTCAGGTAGAAAGACAAGAGGTAATATTTTTCACTTGAATGCTGCTAGTGAAAGTTGTTTGATTGCTCAAGTTGATGTAAGATGGTTATGGAATAGAAGGCTGTGTCATGTGCACTTTGATAACATTGTCAAAATATGCTCCACACAAGCAGTCAAAGATCTACCTAAGGTAGTGAAGCCTACTAACACTATATGCAAGGAATGTTAGAAGGGAAAGAAGACAAGAATTTCATTTCAGAGAAAACAACAACATTTCAATGGAGTAATGGATTTGGTACATACTGAACTATATTTTCCATCTAGAATCGAAATTCTACAAGGAGAAAGGTAATTTATGTTGCTTATTGATGATTATTCTAGAATGGTTTGGGTTGCCTTCTTAAGAGAAAAACATGAGGCATTCAAGAAATTCAAAAGCTTGAAAGCTTTGGTAGAAATTGAGATAGGTTTGAAGATCAAATGTTTAAGATTGGACAGAGGTGGTTAATTCACATCCGAGGAGTTCAATTCATTCTATGAAGAGCATGGAATAAAAATATAGCTAGCTGCTCCCTGTACCCCACAACAGAATTAAGTGGTTGAGAGAAAGAACATAAAATTTTTAGATGTTCCTAGAACTATGATGTTTGAAGGAAATGTTCCTCATTTCTATTGGAGAGAAGCTATAAGCATTGCTGTGTATACTATCAATCGGGTGAATGTCAATAGTAATTCTGGTAAGACTCCTTTTGAGCTATGGTTTGGTTATAAACCTATTGTTAAGTATTTCAAAATCTTTGGAAGCAGATGTTATATTAAAAGAGATGAAGATATAGGAAAGTTTGAAGCTAGAAGTGACAAAGGAATATTTCCAGGTTACTCTACTAAAAGAAAAGCCTACTGATGTTACAATAAAAGATTGAAGAAAATGGTTGAGAGTGCAAATGTCAGAGTTGATGAGGATATTGAAAGACCATCCAGGTATTGTGGATATGACTGAAATGACCAAAAAGATAGTACTGAGAATGGAAAGAATTCAATGATACAAAATCAAACTCAAAGTTTTTCAGTGAATAAAGAAAATCATGAAGAAGAAGACAGTGGAAATGTAGAAGAAAGAACAAAAACCAAAACTCCAAGGTATGTAAAGCGAGGTCATTTTGAAAGTCAGATCATAGGAGAGAAAAAAAAGGTGTATAGATTAGAAGAAGAATTGTAGAAGAATATTGTCTGATATCCAAAACTGAGCCTAGTAATGTCAATGAAGCATGTAAAGATGAATATTGGATGGAAGCAATGAAGGAAGAACTGATGCAAATAGAGAAAAATGATACATGGATTCTTGTTCCTAGACCTCAAGACAAAAATGTGATTGGAACCAAATGGGTCTTTCAGAATAAGTTGAATGAACAAGGTGAAGTGATCATGAATAAAGCAAGACTAGTATGTAAAGGATATTCATAGATGGAAGGTATTGATTTTGAAGAAACTTTTGCCCCTATTGCTAGAATTGAACCTGTAAGGTTATTTATAGCTTATGCTACTTTCATGAACTACAAAGTATATCAAATGAATGTGAAGTCAACATTTTTCTTAATGGTGAGTTAGAAGAAGAAGTTTATGTTGAGAAACAAGATGGATTTCAATTGACTGATGAAAAGGACATGGTGTTTCGGTTGAAAAAAATCACTATATGGACTCAAACAAGCCCCTAGAGCTTTGTATGAAAGATTGGATAAATACTTGTTGAAGCTTGGATTCAGTAAAGGTACTACTGACAATAATCTATATTTCAAGATGGATCAGGATAAAGAATTGATCATTGAAGTCTTTGTTGATGACATTATTTTTGAAGGTGATGATAACTTATGTATGAAATTTGCTGATGAAATGATAAGTGAATTTGAAATGTCAATGATAGGAGAACTTAAATTCTTTTTAGGATTGTAAACTACTCAGTTAGATTATGGAATCTTTATATCTCAGTCCAAATATGTGAGAGAGTTATTGAATTTTTTTGGCATGGAAGATTCAAAGCTAGTTGGTACACCCATGGTAACCGGATGCAAATTCTCTCAAAATGATGATTCTCCTAAGGATAATCAAACAAGATATAGGTCAATGATTGGTGGATTGCTATATTTGAATCAAAAAAGACTAGACATTATGAATTTTGTGTGCATGGTTGCTAGATATCAAGCTGATCCAAAGGAATCACATGTGACTGCAATAAAGAGAATTTTTAGATACTTGAAAGGAACAATTGACTTTGGGTTATGGTATCCAAAGGATGATGATATTACTCTGAATGCCTTTACAGATGCAGATTGGGCATGAGATGTAAATGATAGGAAAAGCAAAAGTGGTGGTGCGTTCTTCTTGGGAAATAAGTTGGTTCCTTGGCCAAGTAAAAAGTAGAATTCCATTTCTCTATCTATTGTTGAGGAAAAATATACTGCTGCTACAAACAATTGTATTCAAGTGCTGTGGATGAAGTAGATGCTGAGAGACATCAAAATTGAGTATAATGAGACAATTGCTATATTTTTTTGTGACAATTCAAGTGCCACAAACATTTCTAAGAATCTAATGCTACACTCAAAGACAAAACATATATTATCAAGTATCACTTTTGGAGAGCTAAGGTGAGTGATAAAGAGGTCAGATTGGAATATGTGCCTACAAAGGAACAAATTGCAAATATCTTTACTAGACCATTGCCTAAGGATAATTTTGAGTATCTTAGAGGCAAGTTAGGGGTAATTTCCCCTCCTAATCTGAAGTAAGATGCAAGTCTTTGCATCAATCCATGGAATTACAATCAGATCATGTTTTAGATTGATGTTATCTTGGCTACTACTCAATGGGAGTAGTCAAAAGTTTCAGATATGTGGTTCAAAGAATGTGTACCTTTTTGATTGATGTCAAAGGGGGAGAAGAATAATGTGAAAAACTCTTGAAGAAAGAGGGAGAAGTGTCAAGAAAGGGAGAGAAGAGATATGAGAGGAGAACTGCAGAAAAAAGGGAGAGAAGTGAACAACTAGTTGTGTTGATGGTATTTTTTTTTCACATCATGTGTTGCCATCAATGCCAAAGGGGGAGATTGTTGGATGTTGTGGTTGTGTTGCTGATATGTGGTTGTCATTGATGTCAACACTATTAACATTAATGATTTTGAAGGCTATATATGTCGAGGATTTTGAGAAAATTATAATAAATATATTGCAGGCAGCCAGTGAAGCTGAGAAGGTCGGAGTGATGGAAATTTTTGTACGTTGATGACCAAAAGGTGTGCATTAAAGGGTTTGTTTCTGAGCCTATCTAGTATATTTTCCAAAAGTTTTAGAGGTGCGCATCAAGAATTGAGGAAGTTATGAATTTATGTGTTCCTATAGTTATTTAGTTACTGTAGCAAGTGTTTCTGGAAGATGGGATTGCAATTTTGGTGAAGTGAGTTGTTGCGTACATTCTTGAGGTATTCAGTGATGTTTCTAGATTGTTCTCTATAAGTTTTGTATGTCTGCATTGATCGGTGTGTTCTTGATTGAATATTTTTCCTTGTGTGTTTAAGGTTTCCATGTTCTTGGTCGACATGATGGTGGTAGCATGTTGCGGATCCTTATGGATTATTCTTGTATTGTTTGGCATGTTTGAGGATGTAGATTTAGGTCCTCACTATGTTGTGACTTACTTAGGTTGGTGCACATTAATATTTTTTCATGTATTGTGGCTGATAGATGCAATTTATTCTTTATTTTGTGGGTACATTATTCTAACAAACTAGATACTTTATAATTCTTATATTTGTCAACCTCTTTACCCTAGTACAAAAATAACATCAATAACCATAATGAGCTTTCCCTCATCATCCAAGAGTAATAAATCCATCGAGGGAGTAAAATTTTGTCCAAGTTCTCTCTTTAGGAAAGGAACATTGAAAAACTTATGAATATTTATATTTTTAGTAGTTTTATCTTATACACAACTTCCTAAACTCTCCTCAAGATCCTATAAGGCCCAAAAAAAATATTTTTGATATTTTTAACTCCATTTTTTTATGAGGGTTTTCCTATAAGAATAAAAAACTTAGAAAAAATATATCACTAAATTTAAATAACCTCTCCATGTGGTCCTAATAATATAAAATTTATTTTAGTTCAAGGCTTGTTGGCTGTGATATTTGAGTGATCTTAATATATCTTGGCTATTCCTTACTAAGTCACTACTTGTTGATGTGTTTTTTATGCACTTCTCAACACAGGCAATGCATAGGTGCATCACCTCTCTTGAAAGATAATCTTTCACAATAAAATTCTAGAACACTATCCCAAGGTCTCTAATGTCAGGTCTTGACTTGCATGGAATGTCTCAATTGATTTTGATGTGATCTTTGCTGGTAATTACAGGGAAAAATTATGAATGAGTTACAAAGTGGGAAAGTTGGATTTCCAAATGGAGTTCTTAAGATGGGAGAGATGTTGTGTGTTTGTTGTAGGTTCAAACATCAATCTTGAACTCTATTTCAATATCAGATTTAGCTTTATAATGTGCAATGAACCTTTCCTAAGGTTACTTATTAAAAATAAAAAGGAAAAGGGGTAGGGAAGAGAGAAGGTTCTTGGATTTGAAACTAAGAATGAAAAATGATCATGGAGGCTGCTACAGTAGACAAACTCCATCAACTAGGTTTTGCTTGGTCAAGAGAAACCTACAATTACACAAAACTAGCGCAATATTCTACAAGCTGCTTATTTTTAGATTGCACATGCACATCACGTGCATGCAATCAAACTAAGTTACATCAATAAAGGAAGGAAGCCCAGGCTAACTTTGCACAACAACTTGTCATCAACAAGTGCCAAAAGTATGGGCTAGAAATTCATCAAATAGTGTAACAACAAACACCATCATCACTTCCATTAAAGAAACTAAAAACTAAACTCATAAGGAACTAGAACCATGCACACATAATAGGAAACACCCATAAATCATGCAATGTTGCTTTCTATTGCTGCAAAATTCCTTTTACACTAGCTCTCCAACCCTTTACAAATGAGGGGAAGACCCCAATTTATAGTTTTCCAAAGCTCGAATGAATCGCTATGATTGAGTTAAATTGTGTGGCTTAGATTCAATTACATTAGGGCTTCACCTACCCCACAATATTCAAAAATTTAAAATACATATGTTGTGTTTTCCCTATTTTGTCTTTTAGTGCCCAAGTGCTGTAGCAGTTTTGTCTTCTAGCTGATTTTCCTTTTACTGTAGCTGCAACTGCCTGAAAGCTTCCCTTTTCTTGATGGGCTTGCAATATTCTTCATTGGATCAAATAGGATCGTCGATGATTGGAATTAATGGATTGGTTGCCCCTGATTTGAGGGGAAAACCCCTTAAAGATAATCAAGATCCGGCAAAAAGTAGGACAACTCCCCTATGCTTTCTTCAAGGCCACCCCCTTGCATTTTGTCATTGAATTCCTTGGCACAAGCCTTCTTCTAATGTCATCTCTATTGATGGGTGACACGAGGAGAGGTGGGAATAAAATGAATGGTGATAGGAGCTATGTGCTTTTCCTTGTCCAGATTTCTCAATGGGTCTCCCGGACTGACCCGTGATAGGCTTCTTGAAACTTGTATACATGAAGTATCATAAGTGCTTTCATACACAAATCAAGGAATATGTTAGCCAAATCTTGAAAAATCCTTGTTATATCCATCCATGCATCATGAAAAGATCACAATATTTATTGGGAATTGCCACTAGTAGCTTATTGGAGGGAGTTTGGACAGTTTGGGCCTGAGAGGCTGGAATGTTGTTTTGAAGGGGCGAACAAGGTAGGGTGACCTAGATGGTTTCTCCCAGCTTCAAATTTAGAATTTGAAAATTTCATGTAGGAGAGGATCCAATTTGAATATGTGGGTCAAAGTTCGTTTCCAGATTCAGAGGCATTTAGGTCATCTTCTATGCGATTGAAGTCAAGAGGAGGGAAGGCTGTCCAAAGTTTTCCGTTTGGAACAACCATGGTGAAATAGATTTCTAGGGGCAGAGTTTCGGGGTTTGGGACCTAGGAGGCTGGAAGGCCGACAACCAGCAGACGATAACGGTGAAGGGACAATATTCCAAGAGGAAAGTTCTGGAAATGGCCACAGAGGGGTCGGGTTCCAAAAGCCAGAATGCCTAAGGCAGATGGAAGTCCAAAATGACAAAGGAGGGACAAACTTCCGGAAATGGCCATCGAGGGGCTAGGCTCCGGAAGTCGGAAAGCCTAAGGTGGATGAAAGCCCAAAATGACAAAGGAGGGATGAATTTCTGGAAATGACCACAGAGGGGCTAGGTTCTGGAAGCCAGAATGCCTATAGTGGACAAAAGTCCAAACCGAAAAAGGAGGGATGGACTTCCAAAAATGACCATGGAGGGGCTAGGATCTAAAAGCCGGAATGCCTAGGGCAGATGGAAGTCCGAAATGAAAAAGGAGGGATGGACTTCAGGAAATGGCCACAGAGGGGCCGAGCTCCGGAAGCCAGAATGCCTAAGGCAAACAAAAGTCCTAAACGCCAAAGGAGGGACGAACTTTCGAAAATGACCATGGAGGGGCCGGGCTCTAGAAGCCGAAATGTCTAAGGTAGACAGAAGTCCAAAATGACAAAGGAGGGACAAAATTCTAGAAAGGGCCATAGAGGGATCAGGCTCCAGAAGCTAGAATGCCTAAGGTGGACGTAAGTCCAAAATGACAAAGGAGAGACAGACTTCCAAAAATGGTCACGAAGGAGCCGAGCTTCAGAAGCCAGAATGCCTAAGGTAGTTGGAAGTCCAAAACAACAAAGGAGGGATGAACTTCCAGAAACGACCATGGAGGGGTCAGGCTCCAGAAGCCGGAATGCCTAAGGCAGACATAAGTCCAAAATGACAAAGGAGGGGTGGACTTTCGGAAATGGCCACGAAGGGGCCGGGCTCTGGAAGCCAAAATGTCTAAGGCAGATGGAAGTCCAAAATGGAAAAGGAGGGATGGACTTCCGAAAACGGCCACAGAGGGGCTAGGCTCTGGAAGTTGGAATTCCTCAGGTGGACGGAAGTCCAAAATGACAAAGGAGGGACGGATTTTTGGAAATGGCTACGGAGGGGCCGGGCTCTGGAAGCTGGAATGCCTAAGGTGGATGAAAGTCTAAAATGAAAAAAGAGGATGGAGTTCTAGAAATGGTCACAGAGGGGCCGGGTTCTAGAACAACCAAGGACATACGAAGTTCTTAGAACAGCCATGGAGGGATGAAGTTCTGGAATGAAAATTTTGAAACTTCCTGGAACTTAATGAAACCTTGGTAGTTCACTTAGGCACCACAAAAACATCCCTAATCCATAGGAAACTTGTCCCAAAAGTAAAAAATGAAGGGAAAAGCAAACCAAGCGAGTGGGGATGAGGCCCGGAGGACACCGAGGCAACAAGCGAAGGAAAACCCAAAAGGGGAAACCCAAAAGGTGAGAACCCTAATGAGGAAGCCCCAAAAAGGTGGGAAGCAGGGAGGTGAAGGGCGAAAGGTGAAAAAAGAAAGAGGGAAGAGGGAAGCCCAAAAAACCCAAGACCTAGCAATTTTTTATTTTAGGGGAAAAATACAGTCAACCTAAAATGAGACTTTGTTGAACATGTTGACCATTAAGGACAACAACAAGGACCTGACAAGGAAAAAGAAAAGAGAGGGTCCCTGCCTATAGCGGGGCGTGTGTGCAAAACATGCACAACAAATGGCGACTCGTTAGAGAAATGCTCCAGAGATTTTGATGACAAACTGGAATCATGAACCTTGAATCTCTGGCTCTGATCTTCACGCTCAACCAAAGGATGAAAACCACTAGTTAATCCAACTTTCAATATGCTGAAAATCCAAGGGTGTGCAGCTGCGTTAATTCCCATCCTTCAGTTGCTGCAAGAACCAAAGCTCCATCAAGTTAAGCTACGCAGATTATTCTAACTCCAAAAGAAACTGGGACATTTCCTCTCTGCCAGTCAGGTGTCCATAGCCTCGACGAGGTTATCATTGTGATTCTCCTGAACATTTCTTTACTGCCGACCAGGCGTCCATAGCCCTGTTAGAGTTGCTTAGATACCCCTGAAAGGCTAAATTTCTCTTCTTTTGATTTTCAATATTTTTCTTTCTTTCTTTTCTTTTGATTTTCAATTTTAAATTCTTTTTATTTCAACCCTCAAGCATTGAAACTCACTCTCAGGGCTCAGAATCACAGTGGCGCTGAAGCAAAATTTTAGATTTTTCACTTAACTAGACTTCACAAAGGACATATAGTGTCCATCAGATCCTTAAAATATGTGAGAGATATAAGATTCTAGAATACTTCAGAATTAGAGCAACCAATGAATTATCCACTTTGAATGAAATTGTAGACATGAAAAATGTACAAATTCATTTTGGCATACCTAATCCCAATTTACTAACAACATTTCCTCCTAAATCACATTCTCAGCATTCTATCCCTTAACTTGATAAATCATTATTTATTGAATTAAGTCTTCTCTTTTCAATGATTAAATTAATCAATTTAATTTAATCAACCTTGCATCTCTGTTTAATTAAATAAATCTTTTTATTTGATCAAATCTTCTAAAGTCCTCTTATTAAATTGAATAAATTAAACCTTATTTGATTTAATCTAACACATTCCTTATCTATTAAATAAATCAAATTATTTATTTAATAAATCACTTCCTCTCAATTTCTGACTTAAATCAATTCATAAATCCAAGTCTAAATTGTCACATCACCTAAATCTTCATTAAGTTAATCAAAACATTGATTAAGTTAATCCTTCTCACTAAAATTCTCTAGAGAATGCAACTTGCACAATAAATCAAATACTTTGATTTATTAATTCTTCTATTTTCCCTCACAAAGCATCAAAAAGGGAATATTCCTCTTTTGAATTCAAAAGTCCAAGTGGACTTGGTCCTTCCAACAAGGCATTAAAAGCCTCTTACATGTCCTTGACCTTGAGCCAAGTGACATTAAATTCATTCCTTTTCCCTCTTCAACATGTCATTTCTCAAGTTTGAAATGCCACCTAATTGCATTTATTCGCACATTGGCCAAAACTTGCACATTCCTCACCCAATCACATGTGGACAAGTGGCACAATGCCATTTGATGATCTTTTATCCCACATTGCTCAGTCTTGCTATCTCTTCCAAGATTTGAATCTATAAATTAGAGACTCTTCTCCTCAATCTTTATCCACAACTCATATGCAAAGTTACTCTCTTCAAGTGAGAATTAATTTTTCTATTTTCATCCACACATTCACAACATCTCACATTTTGTATCAAGGTTATGCTCAAATCTCTTTGGAGATTTGACCATTTCTCTCATTCAATCAAACATTTGCAATTAGGAATTGGGAAAGGGCCAATTGCAACATATCATTGGCACCAATTCCCCCATAAGATCTTTAACTTATTTGCTTAATTAGGATTTAGTTTAAGTTTCTTACTTCATGTTCTTCATTTTCCCTAATTTTAGCTTAATAGGTGGATTTCATGGGGAATCCTTTAATCTTTACATGCATTCTTGAACTAACACTAACAATGTTTGACTTCTTTGTGCATTTGCAGGTTTAGGGGTTCACAAAAACATCTAGATTGTTTGATACTAACAGAAGATCCTCACCATCCACTCTGAAAAATTGATTAGAGTTTGATAAAGAAATACATAGAATAGCCCCAAAAAATAAGAACAGTTGCTGTGCACACAGATGTACCCAACCAAAAGCAGAGGGACCTCGAGGAAAGTAGCAGAAAAGTGAGAGAAAACAAAAGCAAACACCAAAAATAACCAAAGTGGGACAATGAAATATAACAGTGAAGAAACTACTCTAAAGCTAGCAACCTACAACAAACCAACCAACCAACCTAAGGAAAGTAGGAAAGAAGAGTATTTACAGGAAACCTAAACTACTCAAAATGAGCTATGTACAAAGATATTTACAAAGAACTACATTCAGGCAAGGCCGAATGACACTCATGCCCATTGGATTTCACAATGCATGTACAAGAAATGGGCAATCGTTATAGTTTTCAACCATGCAGATTTATCCTTATATTTTGAAAAAAGAAATTCAATGTTGCGACACTCAAGTTCAGTCACCCGATCAGGGAAAATCAGCAATTGAGGAGGCTCGCTAAACCCATGATTAATCCATAAACACATCCATTTTTCCTCATTCCCATAATCAAAATGATAAGTGCAACTATGAGAATTAATAGGAGCAAGGAAGGATAGAACCTATATTTCATCACATGGAGGTGGCAACATTTGATAATCAAGAGCTAGAACTACATCGTCAATTGTTGCATTAGTAGCCTCAGAGGGTGACACGAGATTGTGAAGAATTTCAGGCATCGAGCCTGCATAAGGTAGGGAGAACAGGGCAGCAAACACTTCTTCCACGTCTTGTGTGGGATCGACAATCCCTATTAGCAATTCTTTGAGAAGATAGACTTCATCTTGTTGATCTTCTGCGAACCAAGTGTCCACTTGATTGCTGTCCTCAAAAGGCAGCACACTGTCCCACTTCATTTCCCAAGCATTGTAATTATTTATGTGGTGTTCAATGTTGTGGGACAATGACATGCACTAATCTTCCCTATTGCAGCCATCTGAATATGAAGGAGGATCAACAACGATCATGGAAGAAGGACTCCAAGTTGCATCTTGTAGTCGACTGGGTGCTTCATCTCTATTGGTAGCTATCTGAGAACCCCCGCCTTTGTCTTCTTCTATTTGTTGTTCATGCATCTCATCACAATGTTCAATCATTTCCCCTTCTTCACTATCGCTATAGACAAAGAAGGAACCCCTCTCCCAATCTAGAAACTCTAGTGCATCACCATTTGAAGGCTCAAGGAGTATGTCTTCATCACCATCATCTTCTAGGATGTCCTCTTCCTCGGCATGAGCATCCCTCCATAGTACAACTCCCAATGGAAAGAAGTCATCAATTGATGGTACCTCATCAAGGGGGCCAAAATCCACTACGCAATCTCCCTCCAAGGACTTGTCATAAAGCCTATCGTCCATGTTGTACAAATGCTCTTGAAGAGGGAGAAATTCTTGATGACTGGTTGACAACATTCCTGTTTGATCTACTTCATCACTCGAAAGCTCGAGATTGTATTTTTCTCCTTCTTCTATTTCTATCCCAACATCCTCTTGAGGACTTCCTCTAGCTGAGTCGTCACTTGGCTCAAGCTCTTGATCCTCATGTTCCATCCTTGAAGCAACTATAGGAAGTGGTTTACTCAGCTGCCTCAATTGTTCTTTGACTTCCTTGATGGCTTCTTGGCACAATCCGCATGAGAACTCTAAGTGCGATGAATAATGAAGTCTGTACCAATTCGGTAGTAGTAGCACCTCCAAATCCATTGGGTATTTTAGCTCTAACCAATCCTTTGCTAATTTGGAGAAGAGTTGGTCATATCTTTCCGCTACTGGGTCCTCATCATCACTTGAAAAAGAAGCTTGATGGTAGACAACCATGGCAAGTGGTTGTTCCCACTCCTCAAAAATTTCATTTTCATTTTCATATTCTTGATCAATATTATTTATGAAGGAGAGGTCTTCCAATCTAATCTCACTTATTTTTTCATCATCATTTTCTACTGTCCCAAGGTTGTCAACCTTTTCTTCTTCCCAATTTTCAGCATCTTCATTGGCTACCCCAACATACATTATTGCAGACTTCGTTGGTTCATCTTCAAATTCCAATGGCTCCTCTTCCTAAGTGGAGGACTGCCCCTTACTGGTGAAGGAGAGGCTTTTCAACTCCATTCTTAGTGAACCTTCACCAAATCTTTTTGCTATCCCCAGGAAATCCGCCTCTCCTTGATTTTTAGCTTCAGTGTTTGATGTCCAAGCACTAGCTCGTGTCCAATTTCTCGGTTCATCTTTACTTCACTGTCCTCCAAATTTTGACAACTCCTTTTCCTCATGGAATGACTCGTCCTTATCGAAAGTTGGTTGCTCCAACTCATTCAAACAACACCGAGTTTGAGTGATAATGTTCATGCATGATGAGTAAGTGAATTTGGAGTGAGGTGCATTGTGAAATCTGCACCAAGTAGAAATCAACACCTCCTCCAATCTTGGTTTGTCTTTGTTGTTCAAATGTTCTTGGATTAGGTCTTCAAATGCCTTGGTTGCCATATTAGCCATTTCCTCTTTCAGATCTTTGGGAGCCTGGGGCTGGTAGATTTCCCAAAAGGGAATTTCTCCTTGCAAGACTCTTTCAATCCCGCTTAGAAAATTCAGACACCCCAATTTGTTATGCCTGTGAGTGCAATGGATCCAACATCTATCTGCCACTATGAATTGTTGCAACAGTTTCCTCAGTCTTCTATTTAAATCTGCATGTAGCTGAGTGATGTCAACTTGTACATGCTACTCCATTTCGACTCAGCTTCTTTTGCCTTCAAATTTTTTTGATTTTATGTTTCAACATTAAAAGAGATCACTCTATCTTAGATTTCTTCTTTGAAAGTGCCCTTTTCAACTTCCAACTTTTAGCTTTGTAGCCGCAACATGTCATGACCTCCTTCTAGCACCAGTTTTGTTGATGTGTTTTTATGCACTTGTCAACATAGGCGATGCACAGGTGCATCACTTCTCTTGAAAGACAATCTCCCACAATCAAATTGCAGAACACTATCCCAAGGTCTCTAATGTCAGGTCTTGACTTGCATGGAATGTCTTAGTTGATGTTGATGTGATCTTTTTTGGTAATCATAGGGAAAACTTATGAATGAGTTACAAAGTGGGAAAGTTGGATTTGCAAATGGAGTTCTTAAGATGAGAGAGTTGATGTGCATATGCTGTAGGTTCAAACATTAGTCTTGAACTCCATTTCAATATCAGATTTAGCTTTATAATGTGCAATGAACCTTTCTTAAGGTTATTTATTAAAAAAAAAAGAAAAAGGGTAGAGAAGAGAGAAGGTTCCTAGATCTGAAACTATGAATGAACAATGATCATGGAGGGTGCTACAATAGACAAACTCCCTAAACTAGGTTTTGCTTGACCAAGAGAAACCTATAGTTACACAAAACTAGTACAATATTCTAAGGGCTGCTGATTTTCAGATTGGACATGCACATCATGCACATGCAATCGAACTAAGTTGCAACAATAAAGGAAGGAAGCCTAGGCTAAATTTGCATAGCAACTTGTCATCAACAAGTGCCAAAAGTATGGGCTGGAAATTCATCAAATAGTGTAACAACAAACACCATCATAACTTCCATTCAAGAAACTAACAACTAAACTAATAGGGAAGTAGAACCATGCACACATAATCAGAAAAATCAAAAGGAAACACCCACAAATCATGCAATATTGCTTTCTATTGCTGAAGAATTCCTTTTACTCCAGCTCTCCAACCCTTTACAAATGAGGGGAAGACCCCTATTTGTAGTTTTTCGAAGACTGAATGAGTGGCTATGATTGAGTTACATTGTGTGGCTTAGATTCAATTACATTAGGGATTCACCTACCCCATAATATTCAGAAATTTAAAATACATATGTTGTCTTTTCCCTATTTTATCTTTTAGTGTCCAGGTGCTGTAGCAGTTTTGTCTTCTAGCTAATTTCCCTTTTATTGTAGTTGAAACTGCGTAAAAGATGCCCTTTGCTTAACAGACTTGCAACATTCTTCATTGGATCAAAAAGGATCATCGATGATTGGCATCAATGGATTGGTTGCCCCTGATTTGAGGGGACAACCCCTTAAAAATCATCATCATCTGGTGAAAATTAGGACAGCTCCCCTGTGCTTTCTTCAAGGCCACCCCCTTGCATTTTGTCATTGAATTCCTTGACACATGCCTTGTTCTAATGTAATCTCTATTGGTGGGCGCCACAAGGAGAGGTGGGCATAAAATGAATGGTGACATTAGCTATGTACTTTTGCTTTTTTAGCTTTCTCAATGGGTCTCCTTGATGGACCCGTGGTAGGCTTCTTAAAAACTACGTACATGAAGTGTCGTAAGTGCTTTCATACTCAAATCAAGGAAAATTTTAGTCAAATATTGAAAAATACTTGTTATATCCATCCATGCATCATCAAATGATCACAATATTTAGTGGGAATTGCCACTAGCAGCTTACTGGAGGGAGTTTGGACAGTTTGGGCCCAAGAGGCCAAAATGTTGTTTTGAAAGGGTAAATAAGGCGGGGTGACCCAAATGCTTTCTCCCAGCTTAAAATTTGGAATTTGAAAAGTTCATGCAAGAGAGGATCCAATTTGAATATGTGGGTCAAAGTTCATTTCCAAATTCGGAGGCATTCAAGTCATCTTGTAGGCGATCAGAGTCAAGAGGAGGGAATGCTGTCCGAAGTTTTCCATTTGGAACAACCATGATGAAATGGAATTCTAGGGGTAGAGTTTTGAGGTTTAGGACCTAGGAGGCCAGAAGGATGACAACTAGCGAACAACAGATGAAAAAACAACAAGCTGGTAGCAAAGTTGTTGGACTGCGGCGGAGGGACAACATTCTGGGAGGAAAGTTCCAAAAATGGCCACGGAGGGGCCAGGTTTTGGAAGCCGGAATGCCTAAGGTGAATGAAAGTCCAAAATAGAAAAGGAGGGATGAACATCTGAAAATGACCACAGAGGGGCCAGGCTCTAGAAGCTGGAATGCGTAAGGCGGATGGAAGTCCAAAATGACAAAGGGGGGACAAACTTCCAGAAACAGCCATAGAGGGGCCAGGCTCTGGAAGCCAAAATGCCTAAAGCGAATAAAAGTCCAAAATGGCAAAGTAGGGACAAAATTCTAGAAATGGCCATGGGGGGGCTAGGCTCTGAAAGCTAGAATTCCTATGGCGGACGTAAGTCCAAAATGACAAAGGAGGGATGAAATTTTAGAAACAACCACGAAGGGGCTGGGCTCTAGAAGCCGGAATGCCTAAGGCAGACGGAAGTCCAAAATGACAAAAGAGGGATGGACTTCCATAAACGACCATGGAGGGACTGGGTTCTGCAAGCCGGAATGCCTAAGGTGGACGAAAGTCTAAAACAAAAAAGGAAGGACAAACTTCTAGAACCAGCCACGGAGGGGCCGGGATTCGAAAGCTGAAATGCCTGAAGCGAATGAAAGTCCAAAATGGAAAAGTAGGGATGGACTTTCGGAAATGGTGAAGGAGGGGCCAAGCTCCAGAAGCCGAAATGCCTAAGGCAGACGAAAGTCCAAAAGGACAAAGGAGGGACAAACTTCCAGAAATGGTCAGGGAGGGGCTGGGCTCCGGAAACCGGAATGCCTAAGGCAGACATAAGTCCAAAATGACAAAGGAGGGACGAACTTTCAGAAACGGCCACGGAGGGGCTGGGCTCCGGAAGCTGGAATGCCTAAGGTGAACTGAAGTCCAAAATGGAAAAGGAGGGATAGACTTCTGGAAAGGACCACGAAGGGGCCGGGCTTTGGAAGTTGGAATGCCTAAGGTAGATGGATGTCCAAAACAACAAAGGAGGGACAGACTTCCAAAAACGACCACGGAGGGGCCGGGCTTCAGATGCCAGAATGCCTAAGGTGGAGAAAAGTCCAAAATGACAAAGGAGGCATAGAGTTTCAGAAATGACCATGGAGGGGCCGGGTTCCAGAACAGCCAGGGACAGATGAAGTTTTCAGCCACGGAGGGACTAAGTTCCAGAATTATAATTTTGCAACTTCCCAAAACTTAACAAAACCTTGGTAGTTCACTTAGGAACCACAAAAACATCCCAAATCCATAGGAAGCCTATCCCAAAAGTCAAAAATGAAGGAAAAAGTGAACCAAGCGAGTGGGGATGGGGCCCGAAGGACGCTGGGGCAACAATAAAAGGTAAACCCGCAAGAGGGAAACCCGAAAGGAAAGAACCCTAATGAGGAAGCCCCAAAAAGGAGGGAAGTGAGAAGTGGGGAGGTAGAGGGAAAAAGGTGAAAGAATAAAGAGGGAAGAGGGAAACCCGAAAAACCCAAGAACTAGCATTTTCTTATTTTAGGAGCAAAATACGGTCAACCTAAAATGAGACTTTGGAGAATGAGTTGAATATTAAGGACACCAAACTAGGGCATGCAAAAAGAGGTGGAAGAAATAAGGACTCGGCAAGGCGAAAGAAAAGAGAGGGTTCCTACGTACGGTGGGGCGCGTGTGCAAAAAATGCACAACACTACTTACAAGCACTTTTTTATTTTTGGATACTAAGTCAATAAAGGTTAATGCATCATAACCATATAATTCCATTAATGGAGACATAGCTAGTGTAAGAGTTGGTATAGAATGCTCTATACCATGCAAAATTTGGTTGAATATTGTATCCACCCAAGATCTAGGAGGTTCTATGAAATAACAAAAGAAATAAGCTATGAAAGAATTATTCTATCAAAGGATACAAATATACAATGATAATGACTTAATGGAGATTATAAAGGGAACCCCTTGGTTATATAATCCAAGGTGAGATATAGGATTACATAATATTATGACACGTTCCTTAATATTATGACTTGATACATAAAGAGAACTATTCTATGTGTACCCTAAGTAAACTTAAGTAACTAGTGTGAATAATACCTAGGTGAATTAGCTAGGTTAAAAACCTCTTTTACACCAAAAACTAGACATATGGTGAGTAATGTTGTATTGTTATTCTTACAAATGCAACAACTTAACCCAAGCTGATTTTTGATTTGAAACATAGTTCCCCAAGTAAACTTTATCCATATTGAACTAAACATGCCATAAATATGTACAAGAATTTTGATCATACAAAATAAAGATAAAAAAATATAACCTATCCTACTCAAACCACATGCAACACTCAAGATAAAATAAAGGATTAGTAAACATTGATGAAAAAAAAGTAATAAGTGCACCAATACCAACCCTTATTGCACTAAGACATGGTGGTTGTGCTTAAGCATAGTGTTTTTGATGATGTGTGTGTTCATTTACTAGTAGCATAAGGTTTTCTTTCATGGAGGCTTCTTAAAAATTGCTTGGGTTGAGGCCAGTTTATAGATTTTTGGTTAAAGGATTGGATGGATAGGATTAAAAGTAGATATCAAGTGATAAAATTGGGTGAGACCCTTAGAAGGATGAGAGGAGGACAATTTTCCTCACATGATTAATAGATATGGAGGGTAGATGTATTGAGGGGAAATCAATGATGGAGATTCCCCTTAGGAGGAGTGGATAGTGAGGATGAAAAGGGTACTTGAGAGTACCATAGGACGATAGGAAATGATGAGGGCTTGCAGAGACCTCATATATTTTATAATTTTGAGTAGTTGATACTTTATATTTGGCTAAAAACTGATGATATTATCTTTTATATGTTTCATTTATGAACTTAATTATGCATGAAGACTTAGAATTTGAATGCTTTTATATAAATTCTTATTTTCTTTGAATGAGTGATTAAATGGTATTTAATGTTGTGATTGTTTTGTTATCATATGTATTTAACTCATGAATGGAATATCATTTATTGATAAGATAAAGCGCTAACTATTTTTTCTATTCAAATGAAACTGGAAACTAACCTATCATGACTCAGTAGCCTCGATCAACTAACTTTTCAGCTAAGCAATGGTTCTAGCCAAACATGCATTTCACCTATGTAGTTCTGTTTGACACCAACTAAAGACGATCATAGGATTTTCATGATTTTTCTTCAAGCGCTCTAGAATGTCTTTAATAATCCGGAGTTAGTTAGATTTCCCAATTTTTCTTGTTTTTCAAATAAGAGAGGATATTTTTCTAGTCTTAGGATAGTTAAAAGTTAGTTAATTAGCAAATGCATTAGTTTTTGATTTCAAGTAGATTTCGCTTTTGAATTCCTAGTTGAAACATTTTGTACTTCACCCCTCTTTGGAAAAAATTGATGGAAATAAAGAGAAGTTGATCTATTCCTATTGTTAGATCCCTCCAGAGGTAGAGTAGGGACCACTCTTTTGAAGGAAGGTGATCCTATTAGTTATTAGTTCATCTTCATTCTTGTTTTAAGTTGAATTCCTCCATCAGTATAATGTTAGAATAGATCTTGAATTCATAGTTATATTATTGTAATCTTCGTTCCATTATTGTATTGATTAATTATAATCTTTGTTATTTTAACTTAGTTTACTTTCTAGTTAATTAGATTGAAGATAAATAGTTAATCTTTGTTGAGTAGTTATGTTCTTAATAGATCATGTGCAAAGAAGAGATTATTACTTGTTAGATTAGATATATGAGGAATGGAGTAGTTTTCTTATTTAGATAATTAGATTTCAATTTTGTTGATTAGTTAAATTCTCATTTTTATGCAAGATAGATTCAATTTAATCATCCATTCCTCATGATCTGATTTAGCTTGGAATACAACTTATCTCTGCACACTTTCTATTCTGAAATGACTTGTTTCATATAGAAGCTTTAGAATAAGTTGAGTAAGGAATATATTAGAAGAATATCATAGACACTTATAACAAAAAAGGAACAAACTCAAAGCGCTCCTGACAAAGTGGACCCTAAAAAATCCAACTCTTATCGTAGATAGCTTTAGACACTCTTGGGTTGACAATTAAAGATTAAATGATTAGGGAATTGTGACAACACCGACCCCTACCCATCTTTTTTGGCACCGTTTCTAGGGAATGATTCGGCCTTATAAGAAAATTCAATCCTTAAGTGTTGGTAAGAATCTCTTCATTGGTTGATGAACAAGAAAAGAGATCAGTTTGGAAGATTCATAAGAAGAAATCTAGTACCTTCTCTAGAAGGATCTCAAGTACAAACTCTAAGTTCATCATCATCCACTTGAACAATCTCCAACCACATAGTAAACATGGATAGCAAAGGAGAAGGAGAAAGGGAAGAAGAGGTTCCTAACATAACATTCTCTTTCCCTATTGCCATTAATAGGTAGGCTAATGAACCACCTATGAAAAATATTTCACCCTCTTTTTTACCTACATTTTGTGGGAAAACTTTGGTGGACCCTAACCAAGTCTTGTTTGGATTTAGAGTATTTTGTCAAACTTATGATTATACATCTTATAATCAAAAGTTGAAACTATTTCCATCCACTTTGAAGGAATCAACCTTGCGTTGGTTCATGAGATTGAATGCTAATTCCATTAACACCTTGAAATAAATGGAAATATTTTTTTTTAGACAAATACCAAGATTATTGTCAGGTTAGGGATAGGAAAGAGGAACTGTTTAAAATGGAACAGTTAGAAGAGGAGAGTTTAGAGGATTATGTGGATCGATACCAATTTGTTTTGAAAATATTGTTGGATGTTATGGTTGCATTGCTGATATATGGTTGTCATTGATGCCAACACTATTAGCATTGATAAATCTTAAGGTTGTATATGTTGAGGATATTGAGAAAATTGTAAAAATAATATTGTTGGCATCTAGTGAAGCTGAGAAGGTCAGAATGTTGGAAAGTTTTGTACATTGAAGATCTGAAGGTGCGCTTGAAAGGGGTTGTTGCTGAATCTTTCTAGTATGTTGTCTAAAAGTTTCAGAGGTTCGCATCAAGATTTGTGGAAGTTATGAAGATCTGTGTTCCTACAGTTACTTAGTTTCTCTAGATGGTGTTCTTGGATGAAGAGGATGAAATTTTGGTAATTTCATGTGTTGTGCATGTACTTGTGACATTCATGGATGAGTCTAGATCATACTACATCCTTGATGTACGTTCACATTGATCAGAGTGTCCGTGATCAAATATTTTTCCGATGTGTGCTCGATTTTTCATGTTCTTGGCCGACATGATGCTGTTAGCTTGTTGCGGGTCCATGAAGATTAATATTTTATTTTTTGGCATGTTTCAAGGTGTTTTTCTGGGTCCTCACTATGTTGTGACCAACTTGTGTTAGTGCGCTTTGAAATTTATTCATGTATTGAGCCCGATAGTTGTAATTTGTTCTTTATTTGAGGCTAACTAAATAGTGGATGTAAATTTGTTTAGCAGATATATATAAGTTTTTGTTTTCCTCATTTAGAGGCAATGCTCAGTGTGTGCAAGAAGTATACATGTGTGAATAAAGGTAAAATCATTCAGAGCATAGCAGAGTGTGAAGAAGTTTGAGCAGAGTGTGGAAGAGTGTTTAAGTTTTTGTGCGCCTAATTAGAACTATAATCAGGCTTTGGTAGAAGCTAATTTCTCAATTCAACTTCATTAGATGGATTTAATCTGATTATTTTATGTAAGGCAGTGTGCCTGAATGCAAGTGCATTCCTCTTTTATTCTTCATTATACTTTTAACAGGGTATAATCTTGTGGACTAACATCCACCACGGTTTTTCCCCTAATAGGGTTTCCACATATAAAATCTTGGTGTTCATGTGTCTCTGATGTGTTATTGATTTATGATTGCACTATTAATTATCAAAGTTGAGATTTAAGGTTGATTAATGTTGTATAAGTTTGATTTTGATAACAACTAATTCACCCCCCCCTCTTAGTTGTCTATCCTTGTTTTTCCAACAATTGGTATCAAAGCTAGTTCCTCTGAAGAAACCTAACAACTTGAGGTGATGCGAGATGGAATCATACAAGAAGGATAGTCCTAGATTCGATGGTACAAACTACTCCTTATTGAAATTCAGAATGGAATATCATTTGAAGTGCATTGGAAAACCTTTTTGGAAGATGACACAAAGTGCATATACTATTCCTCAGAATGGTCTGTCCTCTAAAGATGAGATCAAGCAAGCAGAAGCTAATACCAGGGCTATTGAAGCATTATTGAGTGCTTTGACAGATTCATAGATGAAAAATGTGTTAGGATTGAAGACTGCATACCAGATCTGGAAAAAGTTGGAAACATTGAATGAAGGAGATGTGCTAGTGAAAAGTGCTAAGATACAAAGTCTAAAAGGCAAGTGGGAAGACTTGAAGATGAGTGAAGATGATAATATCCTCTATTTTTCTCAAAAAATAAATGTATTGGTGATGAACATTAGATGTGTCAATGGAACCTTGGATAATGAAGAAGTTGTGGCTAAGATACTTAGATCTGTGCCTCCCTCCTACAAAACAAGAGCTCATGCTATTGATGAACTCAGGACCATGACAAATATTACAAGAGATATACTGATTGGAAAACTTGTTGCATTTGAGTTGAGTGAATTTGGTGAATCTGCTCCTAAGACTGAATCTGCATTCAAAGCTACAGTATCTAGAAAAATCCAGAAAATATACAATTTGGGTAAGAGTTCCAAAAGGACATTCATATATGAAGATGAAATTAAAAAGATTAAAGATGAAGAAAGAGAATTGGAAGAACTGAAAGCATTGATTGTGAAAAGAGAAGCCAGAGGTCATGATAAGTACAAAGGAAAGTTACCTATCAAATGTTTTTCTTATAGTAAAATAGGTCATTTTGCATCTAGATGTCCTAAAAGAGTTTCTAAGTGCAAACCTAAGAAGACTAGATTTCAAAGAAAATGTTATTATGCTAAAGAAGGAGTAACTGATGAAGAATTTGATAAAGAAACTAGAAATGAAGATGAATGGGTATTTATTTCTATCAATGAAAATGGTTAGGTGTCCACTGAATCTACTAGTAAAGTGAATGTTGAGAAATCTCTTGTAGCAAAAATTGAAGAAAAAGATGAGTGGGTAAATGATAGAGGATGCTCACATCATATGACTAGTGACAAAAGCAAGTTTGTAAGCTTGAAAGTCTATGATGGCGGTGTTGTAAGATTTGGAGACAACACTTCTGGTGTGATTTGTGGCAAAGGAACTATTTATTTTGGTGGTAAGCATAATATTGATGACGTTCCTTATGTAGAAGGCTTAAAGTATAACTTGTTAAGTGTTGGACAAATGGTATACAAGGGTTACAATCTTCAATTAAAGGATGGTAAGTGCAGAATAAGGGGAAGTTCTGGAAATATGATTGCTTCAGGTAAAAAGACAAAAGGTAATATCTTTCATTTGAGTGTTGCTAGTGAAAGTTGTTTAATTGCTAAGATTGATGTAAGTTGGTTATGGCATAGAAGGTTATGTCATGTGAACTTTGATAACATTGTCAAGATAAGCACTACTCAAGCAGTCAGAGATCTTCCTAAGTTAGTGAAGCCTACTGACACTATGTGCAAGGAATTTTAGATGGGAAAGTAGAAAAGAAATTACTTTTGGAGAAAATAGTATAGTTGTAATGGAGTATTGGATTTGATACATACTGATCTATGTGGTGCATCTAGAATCAAAAGTCTACAAGATGAAAGGTATTTTATGTTGCTCATTGATGATTATTCTAGAATGATATGGGTTTCTTTCTTAAGAGAAAAACATGAAGCATTAGACAAGTTCAAAAGTTTCAAAGCTATGGCAGAGAATGAGATAGGTTAGAAGATCAAATGTCTAAGATTAGATAGAGGTGGTGAATTCACTTCTCAGGAATTCAATTCTTTTTGTGAAGAGCATGGAATCCAAAGATAGTTATCTGCTCCCGGACCCCTCAACAAAATGGAGTTGTTGAAAGAAAGAACATAACCGTTCTAGACACTACAAGAGCCATGATGCTGGAAGAAAATGTTCCTCATTTCTACTGGAGAGAAGCTATAAGTACTGCTATGTATACCATTAACAGGGTGTATGCCAACAATAATTTTGATAAGACACCTTTTAAGCTATGTTTTGGTTATAAGCTTACTATCAAGTATTTCAAATTTTTGGAAGTAAATGTTACATTAAGAGAGATGATGATATAGGCAAGTTTGATGCTAGAAGTGATGAAGGAATATTTTTGGGTTACTCTACTAAAAGTAAAGCTTACCGGTGCTTTAATAAGAGGTTAAAGAAAATGGTTGAAAGTGCAAATGCCAAAGTTGATGAAGATATTGTTATACCATCCATATATAGTGAATATGATTTAGATGATGAAAATGATAATACTAATAATGATGTTCAGACACATAATCAACTTCAGATTGTTCCGGTGAACCAATAGAATCAAGAGGAAGAGACTAGCAGAAGAGCAGAAGAAAGAACACAAGAACAAGAAGTCAAAAGAAAATCCTAAAACTCCAAAATATGTAAGGAGAAATCACTCTGACAGTTAGATCATAGGAGACAAGAGAAAAGGAGTGCAAACTAGAAGAAGAATTCTGGAAGAGTATTGCCTACTTTCCAAAGTTGAGCCTAGAAATATCAATGAGGCATGCAAAGATGAACATTGGGTGAAAGCCATGAAAGAAAAACTAATGTAGATAGAGAAGAACGATACATGGGATCTTGTTCCTAGACCTTAGAACAAAAATGTGATTGTAACCAAGTGAGTGTTCCAGAATAAGCTGAATGAGCAAGGTGAAGTGGTCTGAAACAAAGCAAGACTAGTTTGCAAAGGGTACTCACAGATGGAAGGTATTTATTTTGAAGAAATTTTTTCCCCTGTTGCTATAATTGAAGTTGTAAGATTACTTCTTGCTTATGCTACTTTCAAGAATTATAAGGTCTATCAGATGGATGTAAAGTCAACTTTTCTAAATGGTGAGCTAGAACAAGAAGTCTATGTTGAACAACCGAATGGATTTCAATTGACTGATGAAAAATACATGGTATGTCGATTGAAGAAAGATCTATATGGACTTAAGAAAGCTCCTAGAGCTTGGTATGCTAGACTGGATAAATACTTATTGAAGATTGGATTCAATAAAGGTACTACTGACAACAATCTGTATTTCAATTTGGATCAGAATAAAGAATTGATCATTGAAGTCTTTGTTGATAAAATTATTTTTGAAGGTGATAATGATTTGTGTATAAATTTTGTTGATGAAATAAAAAGTGATTTTGAAATGTCAATGATAGGAGAGTTGGAATTATTTTTGGGATTGCAAATAACTCAGTTAGATGATGGAATTTTCATATCTCAGTCTAAGTATGTGAAGAGCTACTGAAAAAGTTTGGCATGGAAGATTCAAAGCCAGTTGGTACACCTATGGTAACCAGATGCAAACTTACACAAAATAATGATTCTCCTAAGGAAAATCATACAAGATATAGGTCAATGATTGGTGGATTACTCTATTTGACTCAGTCCAAGCCAGATATAATGAATGTTGTATGCATGGTTGCTAGATTTCAAGCTGATCTTAAAGAATCTGATGTAACTATTATGAAAATAATTTTCAGATACTTGAAAGGGCTAATTGATCTTGGTCTTTGGTCTCCTAGGGATGATGATCTTATCCTAAATTCTTTCATTAATGCTGATTGGGCAGGAGATGTGGATGAAAGAAAGAGTACTAGTGGTGGTGCATTCTTCTTAGGGAAGAAATTGGTATCTTGGCTAAACAAAAAGTAGAATTCCGTTTCATTATCTACTGTTGAGGAAAAATATATTGCTGCTGCAAATAGTTGTACCCAAGTATTGTGGATGAAAGAAATGTTGAGAGATGTCGGAATTGAGTATGAAGAGCCCATTTCCATCTTTTGTGACAATTCAAGTGACATTAATATTTCCAAGAATCTAGTGCTACATTCAAAGACAAAACATATATCCATCAAATATCAAAATTGATTCAAACTTGTCATCAAAGCATGCATACCTTTTCCATTGATGTCAAAGGGGGAGAGAAGAGCAATTTGTAAAACATGGGAGAAGAAGGAAACATGAAAGAGTGCACAATCTCAGGAGGAGATTGTTGGAGAAGAACTAGTTGGGTTGGTGGCATTATTTTTCACATCATGTGTTGCCATCAATGCCAAAGGGGGAGATTTTTGGATGTTGTGGTTGCATTGCTGATATGTGGTTGTCATTGATGTCAAAACTATTAGCATTGATAAATATTAAGGCTATATATGTCGAGGATATTGAGAAAATTATAAAAATAATATTGATGGCAGGTAGTGAAGCTGAGAAGGTCAGAATGTTGTAAATTTCTGTACATTGAATATCTGAAGGTGCGCTTGAAAGGGATTGTTTCTGAAGATTTCTAGTATGTTGTATAAAAGTTTCAGATGTTCACATCAAGATTTGTGGAAGTTATGAATATCTGTGTTCGTACAGTTACTCAGTTTCTGTAGATGGCATTGTTGGATGAAGAGGATGAAATTCTAGTAATTTCATGTGTTGTGCATGTACCAATGACATTCATGGATGAGTCTAGATGATACTATATCCTTGTTGTACATTCAAATTGATTGGAGTGTTTGTGATCAGAGATTTTTCTGATGTGTGCTCGAGTTTTCATGTTCTTGGCTGCCATGATGGTGTTAGCATGTTGCGGATCCATGAAGATTAATATTTTATTTTTTTCCATGTTTCAATGTGTTTGTTTGGTTCTTCACTATGTTGTGAATGACTTGTGTTGGCGCACATTGAAATTTATTCATGTATTGAGGCTGACAGTTGTAATTTTATTCTTTATTTGAGGCCGACTGAATAGTGGATGTAAATCCATATACCAGATATATATAAGTTTTTGTTTTCCTCATTTAGAGGCAATGCTTAGTGTGTGCAAGAAGTGTACATGTGCAAATAAAGGTCAAATAATTCAGAGCATAGCAGAGTGTCAAGAAGTTTGAGCAGAGTGTGGAAGAGTGTAGAAGTTTTTGTGCGCCTAACTAGAACTATAATCAGGCTTTGGTAGAAGCTAATTTCTCAGTTCAACTTCATTAGATGGATTTAATGTGATTATTTTATATAAGGCAGTGTGCCTGAATGCAAGTGCATTCCTCTTTTATTCTTCACTATAATTTTAACAGGGTATAATCTTGTGGACTAACATTCACCGTGGTTTTTCCCCTAATAGGGTTTCCATGTATAAAATCTTGGTGTTCATGTGTCTCTGATGTGTTATCAATTTATTCTTGCACTGTTAATTATCATCCAGAGTAGAGCATAGTGTGAAGAAGTTTGAGCAGAGTTTGGAAGAGTGTGTATAATTTTTTGTGTGCCTAACTAGAACTGTAATCAAGCTTTGGTAGAAGCTAATTTCCCAGTTCAATTTAATCAAATGGATTTAATCTGATTATTTTATGTAAGGAAATGAGCCTTCCCTTTGAGCATTGTTCTCTAGGTAGTGTGCCTAAATGCAAGTGCATTCCTCTTTTATTCTTCATTTTACTTCTAACAGGGTATAATCTTGTGGACTAACATCCACTGTGGTTTTTCCCCTAATAGGGTTTCCACGTATAAAATCTTGGTGTTCATGTGTCTCTGATGTGTTATTGATTCATGCTTGCACTATTAATTATCATATATGATATTTAAGGTTGATTAATGTTGTATAAGTTTGATTTTGGTAACAACTGATTCACCCCCCCTCTCAGTTATCTATCCTTATTTTTCCAACAAATATATGGGAATGGGTTGGATGAAGAAATTAGTAAGTCCATTTTCCTAAAAGGCATTGTTGATAATTCAAGATATGCCTTGAACTTGATAGGAAAAGGAAACATCAATAAACTCACTTTTGAGGAAATAGTTGAGATTTGTAAGAACTATTCAAGAACGAGACCAAGCTATAGGAAGAATAATATGGGTTCCTCTATTGATGTTTCTAAGGTCATGAAGGAAATAGAAAATTTAAAAAATTATATCCCTCTCCTCCTTATTTCTGATCCTGATAAAAGAATAATAGAACCATTGGCTATACATTGTCTTAAATGCAAAGACAAAAATACATTAATGATATGTCCTCTCAATCAGGTAGATTTGTGTGACATTTGTGAGAAGAATCATTACACTAGTAAATGTAATTTCCTTCCAGAGATTAAAAACCATTTGAAGAAACCTTCTCAATCTTCCCTTGTAGAGGAAGAACTCAACTACATAGGACAAAGGCAGTTTAACCCTACTTTTGGAGGATAATCTAACCCTAGAAATAATACTAATTTGGGTTCAAATCAATAGAATAATCAATGGAATCCTCTTGGTTAGTGGAATCCACAGTCTCATTGGAATTCCCAAAAAATTCCAATTCCACCTCCTTCTATGGAAACATCTTGGGGACCACCTTGGGGACAACCCGAATGGGCTAATCCTCAACGGAACCAACCAAAATGGTAACCTAATCAATATCAGTGGAAGCTTAATCAGCCTCAATGGCAATCTAAGTAAGGTAATAATCCTCAAGGGAAGAATTAGAGACCAAGAAGACCTTGGAATCAAAATTAGTCACTTTTTCCTAATCCCACACAACCTTTAAATATTGAAGTAGTAAGCCAACCTCAAATTCCAGCTTAGCCAGTTCCCAATCCAAAAAACATTAAACCTCAACAACCAGCTTACAATCCTGATCCTAATATAGTTGGCTTAAATAATATTGATTTGAACTATATTTAGTTGAGGACTCGATTAGTACCATCAAAACCTGATTTGATTAAAGATAAACAACAATGATAAGATTTGATGAAGGATTCATTATAGAGGAATGAAGATATATTTTTTGATAAACAAGCACCATTCCTTGAACGAATTCAACAAGAATTAGTAGTTGAGAAACAAGCTAAAAAAAAAAGGATGATTTGGTAGATTCCCAAATTATCAAAGAACTTAAGAAGATTAACATTGAAATTTCACTCTTGAGGGCTATTTGAGATATACCATAAATTAACCAGGTTGTTAAATATTTGTGTGTCAAAACACCTGGAGGGAAAAAAAAGTTATCTCCCACAATTAAAATTAGAGGAAAACTATCTGATGTTTTTTCAGGAAAATTGATCCCTAAGAAGTATGGTGACCCAAGAAGTCCAATGATTACCCTTAACATTAATGGAATTGAACTTACAAATGTCCTTATGATTTAGGTGCTGCCATTAATGTTATTACAACTAAAATAGTAAAAAAATTGGGAATCACAAATGTTCAACCAACAAACATAGTTTTACAACTAGTAGATCAATCAATTGTGAAACCAGAAGGGATCTTGAAGGATATCATTGTTACCATTGATACATGGGAATATCTGGTTGATTTCCTTGTTTTGAAGAGTAAGCAAGCAAAGAAAGGCTGTCCAATCATTTTGGGGAGACCTTGGTTGGAAATAACCATTGCCCTTATTGATTGTAGGTTTGGAAGCATGACTATATCTAATGGAGTCAGATAGAAAAATTATCCATTTACCCACCAAAGAAACCCTCTTTATCATCTAAAAATCAAAGCTAGATTGATGGTTTTAATTTAGAAGATGATGAGATCTGAGAGCTTGCAATGTTAACATTGACATAACATGTGGAAGAGTATCAAGAATATATGGATGAGGAAGAGGGAAACCTTGAATTTCATGATGTTATTGATGATCAAGATCACTACCCTTTAACCGATATCATGGATTTTGATTCAAATCATAACCAATTAATCCATTATCTTTTTCCACATCCCTGTCCTTTAAATACTTTGATTGGAGAACCATCCACTCTTGAATACAAGACTATGAAAATCTTAGTGCAAACATATAAGCATTTACTCATTAATGGATCCTTATCAACTAAGCAAGAAGATGATCTAAAAGAGATTTTAGAAAAGAATATTGAAGCATTTATTTGTGATTATAAGGACATGAGAGGGATCCATCTTGATATCTATACATACCACATTTATACTCAGGATGTTAAACCTTTAAGACAAGCTCAGAGAAGGATTAACCCTGCATTAAGAGATTTTGTGAAGCTAGAAATAGAGAAATTACTCCAGGTGGGATTCGTTTATCCTATTTTGGACAGTCAATGGATTTCTCCATTGGTCATAGTACCTAAGAAAAATGGTAAATGGAGAGTATGTGTGGACTATAGAGAGTTAAACAAGGCTACTAAGAGAGGCTATTTTCCACTAGCTTTTATAGATCAAGTATTGGATAACTCATCAAGCAATAGTTACTTTTATTTTCTTGATGGTTTTAGTGGGTATAACCAATATCAGGTAGCTCTGGTAGATAAGGATAAGATAATGTTTACCTGCCCGTGGGGTACCTATTCTTATAGAGTCTTTCCTTTTGGATTATGTAATGCACCTACAACTTTTCAATGTGTTTTTCTTTCCATTTTTGGAGATTTAACAGTGACATGTGTGGAGGTATACATGAATGATTTTACAATCCATGGTAAAACTTATGAAGAATCTTTGAATAATTTGAATAAAGTTTTGAATATGTGCAAAAAGCATAGGTTGTTATTGAACCATGAGAAGAGTCTGTTAATGATGACAAAATGAATTGTGTTAGTACATCATGTGTCAAAATAAGGAATCAAGGTAGACCCAAAGAAAATTGAAGTTATTATGTGGATACCAATACCTTAGAGTCAAACTGATGTGAGAATATTTTTAGGAAACGCTGGCTATTATAGGAGGTTTATAGAAGGGTTTAGTAAAATTGCAGGTCCCTTGTTTAATTTATTAAAAAAGGATTCCAAATTTCTTTGGACTTCAATGTGTAAAAAATATTTTGATGATATAAAACAGGCCTTAACAACCTCACCTGCCATAGCTGGGACAATCTAGGGTGTGCCTTTTCATATAAATGTAGATGCATCTAATTTTGTGATTAGAGAAGTTATTGGATAGAAGGACGAATCAGGAGTGATGCATGCCATTTATTATATAATTAAAAATCTTAATCCAACTGAGCAAAAATATACTACCATTGAGAAAGAGTTCTTAGCAGTTGTGAATGGCATTAATAAATTTAGACATTATATTACTCGTTATAAAAAAATTGTGCATATAGATCATGCAGCTATTTGATACCTGATGAATAAAGCTATGATGGGAGGACACATCATTCGATGGTTATTGTTATTACAATAATTTGATATAACAATAGTTGATAAACCTAGTAAAGATAATGTAGTGGTTGAATTTTTGTCCATAATGGTTTTTATAGGGAAATAACGAACGAGTGGAAGATGCATTTCCTGATGAACACCTATTTTCCATATCAGTTGAATCACCTTGGTTTTCTGATATTGCTAATTATTTAGTAACATGGAAATGCCCTTATGTTTCATCTAAGCATCAAAAGAGATTAATTAGAGAAAGTTCCATATTTGAATGGATTAATGGTTTTCTATTTAAAATGTGTCCATATCATGTCATGAGAATATATGTACAAGAAATAGATGTTTATGAAATTATGAAGGTGTGTCATGATGAGCTAGGTGCATGACATTATTCCACAGTGAGAATAGTTCATAAGATTCTTGGAGCAGGCTATTTCTGGCCAACAATGATTAAGGATGCACTCACTACATCAGGCATTATGATCAGTGTTAGAGAATGGGAAGTCCTACACATTCTACAAAAATTATGCTTCAAACACAAGTTTCCTTAGAACCATTTAAGAAATGGGGAATCAAATTTTTTGGTCCCATAGATCCACAATCAAAAGGAAATCATTACATCCTTGTATGTACTGATTATGTCACTAAATAGGTAGAGGCAAAGGCATTACCGGTTGCTAAAGAAGAAAGAGTTGCAAATTTCTTATATAAAAATATTCTATAGAGGTATGGAGCACCTAGAACACTTGTATCAGATCAAGGACCACAATTTATGTCATTAATTCTTTAGAAATTCCTTCAAAGATATCAAGTTCAACATAGGAAGTCATCACCATACCATCCTCAAGCAAATGAGAAGGTGGAGGTGACTAATAGAGAACTAGAGAATATACTCACAAAGACAACTTCATCTCAAAAGAGTGACTGGTTTGATAGATTGAAAAAAGATGTTTGGGAATATAAAACAACATGGAAAGCACACAAAGGGTTTTCTCCATATGAGTTAGTTTATGGGAAGATGCCTATTCTTCCTATAGAATTTGAGCTTGAAAAACTTAGAACAACTTTAAATGTGGGTATAGACTTGACTGAAGCATAAAGAAATAGTGTTGTAGTTGAATAGGTTAGATGAAATGAGAATGGAATCTTTTCATCAAATTGAGATCATTCAAAATAAAAGGAAGTAGTGGCATGACAAGAATATCCACAGTAAACAATTTACTATAGGGGATTGGGCATTACTATTTGGTTCACGGTTTCAAGAATTCAAAGAGAAGTTGTATAATGTTCTTGTTTTTAGGTCTAGGAACAAGTTCCCAAGTCTGATTTTTCTCAATTTGCATAAGTTATTCTATTGCCTTCATCCAATATTCATTTTTACATGCTTCAATCACTTTTTTTGGTTCAAATTCAGAAAGTAAACATAAATTTACCTCCTTCTTAATAGCTCTTCTTGTCAACACACCTTTCATTTTGTCTCCAATGATCTGTTATTCAAAATTATTTATTTGTATATACTTATGGGTTTTTGGGGTCTTTTCTAGAGCTTCTTCCTATTCATTCTGCACTTCCTTTTTCTTATATTTTTCTTCTTCTTCTTCTTCTCTACAAGTAGGCTCATCAAAATCATATCTATCAATCATAACTGAATTTTTCAAATCTTCATCAACCTTGACACTTGCACTTTCAACAATCCTTCTTATCCTTTTTTTATAGCACTTGTAAGCTTCTCTTTTAGTATAATATCCAAAGAAGATACCTTCATCAGAACTTGCATCAAACTTTCCCTTTTTTTCATTATCTCTTTTGATATAGAATTTTCTTCCAAATACTCTAAAGTACTTGATACTAGGGATCCTTCCATACCACAACTCATAGGGAGTTTTAGTGTTGTTAGCTTTTTCTTGAACTCTATTAAGTATGTAAACAACCATATGAATTTATTCTCTCTAGTAGACTTATGGTAGGTTAGCTTTTCTCATCATAGTCCTTGCAGCTTCTTGAATAGTCTTGTTTCTCCTTTCAACTACATTTTTCTAAGGAGTCCTAGGGATAGACAAATGCCTCTTTATGCCATTATTCTCACAAAACATGCTAAATTAATTGGAAGTGAATTCTCCACCCTCATCATACCCTAAATTTTTTATCTTCAACTCGATTTCACTCTCAACCATATCTTTAAATTCTTTGAATCTATCTAAAGATTCAAATTTCTCTCTAAGAAAAGTAACCCATGTCATTCTAGAATAATCATCAATGAAAAGAATAAAATACCTGTCACCTTGAATATTTATCACTCTTGTAGGAACACAAAGGTCTATATGTACGAATCCAACAATCTAGTAGAATATTTTTCTTTCCCCTTGAAACTACTTCTTGTTTGTTTTCCAAATTGACAATCTCTGCAAACATCATTGATAGGCTTTGTAATCCTCAACAAATCTTTCATTGCTTGAATTGAACTAATTCTAACCAAATTATCAAAATTGATGTGAGACATTCTCCTGTGCCATAACCAACTCATTAATCTAAGTCATAAAGCAATGACCATAAGAACCTTTAAGCTAGTAGATATTTCCATTTGTCCTCTTTCCAACAACAATTACAGTTCTGGACCCTTTTTTGATCTCATATCTATTATCCAAAAAAATAAAATTGTACCCTTTGCTACACATTTTTGCAACACTCAAAAGGTTACGCTTTAATCCCTTGACATAGTAGACATCATCAATATTATGCTTTCCATCAAAACTGATTAAACCTATTCTACAAATCTTATCTCTAGAATCATCTCTAAATTTAACAAGTCCTCCATCATATTTTTCAAGTTTAACAAACCTACTCTTGTCTCTGATCATATGGTTTGAGTAGCCACTATTGATAACCCAATAGATCTTACCCTATCTAACATGAAAAGTAGATACAAAAGTACCTTCTATCTTATCTTTTTTCTCTAGAGAATTTTCCTTCACACAAATTTCAAAGTTAGTAGAAATAGAGTCATCTTTTAAAGAAAAAACAACCACTCATTATCATCAACATCTCCATAATCAAATTCATCATTAGAAATACCAGTATCTTCTCTAACATAGTAGCTTTTCTTGATCATCTTACATTTTTTCTCCTTATTCTTATTGTTCACATCTCTATTTGGACATCTCAAAGCATAGTGACTTGTATTTCCCCAACTGAAACACTTGAAAGGTAACTTACCTTTGTACTTACTAGTGCCCTTTTTCATCCTTCTTAAAAAGTTAGCTTCCACATCATCAAGATCATCTCCATCTGAATCTTTAAATTTTTCTTATTTTCCATATTTGAAAGCAGTCTCCACTTTTGTACCATTTTTAAACTATTTTTTCTCATTTCAAATATAGTTAGTGTGCCAAACAACTGATATTAGTGTAATTATTAAAATATGCAACTTCCTCAATACCTGAAAGCTTTTCACTATAAGAATCAAGAAAAAATATAAGAGTTTTCTTTACCAATTTATTCTCTTTGACTTGTGCACCAAGACCTCTCATTGTGCTTACCAGTTCATTAACCCTCTACATATAACTTGTGATTGTTTCATCTTCAGACATTCAAAAAAATTCAAATTGTACCTTTAGATTTCATAACTTAGCTTGTTTAACCTTATAATCTCCTTCATAAATACTTTCTAGCTTATCCCAAACTTCTTTAGAAGTTTGTAGATCCATAAATTTCACTAATTCAGTAAGTGCAAGACTACTCAAAAGAAAAAAACCTTGCCTTACCATTTGTTTCATAAGCCTTGATTTCATCACTTGTGCTCAGTCCATTTGTAGGTATGTTATATAGTATTTATTTCCTTAGCAACATCAAATCCAAGGTAAATCAGATACCCTTCCATCTTCACTTTCCAAAATTCATAGTTTGTGCCATCAAACATAGGTGTCTCCTTCTTTCTCACCATCCCGGATCTACCTCAAGTGGTTAAGCTTTTCTCCAAGGAACCCTGACCTGATACCAATTGTTGAATGAACAAGAAAACTAAGAGAGGGGGGTGAATCAATTGTATCAAATGAAAACATCAAAACCGTGAACAGTAATCAGATCCACATGCATTCAATAAAACCTTAATCTGTCATAATGTTTAAACATGAAAAGTAGATAAAAAAACCTTAAAAAACCAACACCACACACAAAAGAACACCAGATTTATGTGGAAAACCCAATGAGGGAAAAAAACGATGAGTATTAGCTCACAATATAAGTAATTACAAAATTGGTACAAAGAGGCTCACTGCTAGAATAGGACACATTGTCCAGAAAGGCTCACAACCCAAGTTCACTACTAGAATAGAAAGAAGAAAAGAAGATAATAGGTTACACAAAGAAAATACTCTCAATCCAACAAAGAGTTCACTAGAATAACTCCAACAACACTTACAGTCTTCAAGAGATAAAGATAATTAAACTCACTGCATTCAACAATCTTGCATTATAGCTCATGCTACATTTCACACCTCTGCACTTAATTTCATATCACACCAAACACCTCTATTCCACACCTTCATACTCTCAAATTTATATTGTTTGCAGCTTAAAAACATCTTCAAGTCGGCTACACTCACCTTACACTTTACAAATTCAAAATAGGTTGGCACTAAACATCCCATGATGGATAGGAACAAAAATCTGACCAAAACAAAACTTATTTGGGACCTATATTAACTCTCACATGCCACACTACACCTTCATTAATTTTTGAACATCTTCAAAATGTATTGTAAACACCAGGTCGATCGATACCTGTGAAAACACCATTAAAATTTGAATTACATGCTTCCTCAAATCCAAGGATGACTTGCGAACCACATACCATGCTTCAACATGATATAGAATATTCCTCTATTACCTTGAAATTCATCAAACTCCTTTGCAACAACTCACACCTTCTGAATGTACAAAAATTTTACACTCAAACTACATTGTCAAACACCAAAACTCTAAAATTCATCTTCTGGAGAACCAAACCATGAATCCTCTTAACACAGGAAAGAGATCAACACCATCATAATACCTATAGAATCACAAGACATGAAGAGCATCTGTGGATAAATGTGGAGCAAAAAATTTCTCCCCAACACCATTGTAAGCAACACTGCAAAACTGGTTCACACACTAGTGAACATAACTTCCTTTGCACATCAATACATAAGCCTAAACTCTAAATATAGAAAATTTGAACACCTCTAACCAACATATCCAAACCAAACAAGTAGATCTTCAACCTAGAAGAAATTTGAAGAAAAAATAGATCAGCTCTACAAATCGAAACACCTCTGCAATACCTTATTTCCTTATTTTATCAATTTCTCAATATCCTCGACATCTAAACCATAAATAGAAACTTATCAAAGAAACACTAGAGATTAACATCAAAATATTAACTAATGAAAACATAATGAAACTAATAAAATCAAAAATCTCTCTCAACCATTGCACAACAATCATCAATGACAACACCTTCATACCAACTCCTTCATACTTACAACACTATGATTACTCTTATGTGGGTTTGTTTGGAAAATTAGATCTAGTAGTGATATTGTTGTTTGAGTATTGGAAATCCACATGTTATAATTGAATCTCTTTTTTGCATGATACTAATGTGGGGTTGAATCCATTTTAGTTATTTGAGATTGGAGCACTAATTATTTATTTATCCTTTGAGATGTTGCACATGTGTAGATCTTGTAAAATTGTCTGATGCAAATTTTGTTTGGTAGGCCATGTTATTGGTCATTGTTATTACATTGGTATGCTTATTGCAGTGGGATATGGTTATTCAGAGCACTTGATATAGTTGTTAATTTTAATCTATAACAATTGTTTATGGTGCATGAGAAACTTTGTTCACTTTGAGTAGAGTGTTGGTGATGATATTGGTCATGATGCCCTGTATAATTTGGTATTAATTTCAATGGGAGCTTTATGTAGTTATACAACATGCTTTATCTTATTTGTTTCAATATTTTGGTTCTAATTTGTTATAGTGTTTAGTGAGCCATAGATAATCTCTAATCACAATAGGGATGGTCTTTTGCATTTTTTGTTGGTATCGTAAGGAGCTCTTAGATTTTTACCTTAGATAACAATGGGATTTTATGAAATTTTGTTCTATTGACAAAGGATGTGTGGAAATTATATCTTATTGGTTTGGAAATTTTGGTTCTACTTTACCTTTTGGGAGCTCATGGCTTTGAGTTCTTTGATTGTGTTGGGGCCATGAAGGATCTTCAGTTAGGAGATGATTATCATGATTCTTGGAGAGCTTGGTTAAATGTTGCAATGGGAGCTTTGGCAGTGTTGTGGATTCATCATTTGATGATAGATAGTTATTTTCATGTGATCTCCTAGGAGGGCATGTTAGATAATAATGCCATGATATTTTTTGAAATGCACAAAACAACTAAGAAGGGGGGGGGGGTGAATCAGTTGTATCAAAAGTATTTTCACCTTAACTTCAATCTGTTATTAAGTGTAAACATGAAATGAAAATAATAGAAAGAGAACACCAGAGACACCAGATTTACATGGAAAACCCATTGAGGGAAAAACCACGGTGATGATTAACTCATAATATAGTAGTTACAATGCAATACCAGATACAAAGGCTCATTTCCAGAGGGCTCACTACCCTAAAAAGGACTCATTGCCTACATAAAAACAAAAAGATATAAATTAAGATCCACCACTAGGGTTCCACACATTTGCAACCTAATCAAAATATTGTAGATGCCCTCATCTCACTGCTTTCAGGAATCTAACACCTTAAAGTATTGTTGCCTTAATTCGCTCTTCCACTCTCTACTTCTCACACTTGTTCACACACTTCACTTGTTCAATTCGTGGATGGATGGATATCATATTCACTACAAATTAACTTTCTTTTATACTATCTTCAACCTCAAGAAAATTCTCCAAGGTTGGCTATACATTTTCATTTACAAATTCAAACTAGGTTGGATACTCAACATTCCCACGGTGGATAAGAATGAGAGAGGACCAATTATATATTTAATTTAGAACCCAAATAACATTTTGAAGCTCTCATACACTTTCTCAAATCAATGCAAAAGACAAATGTAATGTGTAAAACACCAAGTCGGCCAAACCTCTTGAAAATGCCAATGATCTTTGAAGTACACGCATCTCTAGCAAGATAATCACACATGTATCACTCAACACACTTCACCAATCATTTCACCATATCTGAGAACATCTCAAATACATCTGCAATAGTTACAAGCAACCTCATTTTGAGAGAACTCTTCACCAGTCCAATGAGACCAACCATTAAAAACATAGGAGCTCTAGAGCAGATATTTTGGAGTGCTAAATCACAAGAAATTTTTTCAGAACATAGAAACTATCAAAAATAGTCATCTCCCAGGTCTGCAAGATCTGAAACCAGATATCAAAAGACTATGGAGCAAAAAAATTTCTCCCAGTCCCCAAACAAATAGTTCCAAAAAACCAGTTCACACACCAATGAACATATCTTCTACTCTTCATCGAACCAAGAACTGAAACTCAGTATATATGATTCATTAAAGCTTGTGAACACACCTACAGATCCACATAGGCATAGGATCAACACAGAAGAAATGTGAACCACAATACCAGAGCACACTCAGAACACACTTTTAATTTTGCTTTCATTATCTCTCAAATTTTCTCAAAAGCAGTTGAAAAATACATAAATCTATGTTTACATCAATGAAAACATTAATGACAACACCACCAAACACATCCATACTTGCAAAAATCTCCCCCTTTGTCATTGATGGAAACACATGATGTGAAAAAACATCAAAGATAACATACATGATTTTTAGAAGAGACAACTTTCCAAGCATAAATTTTTTATATGATTCTCTCTCCCCCTTTGAAATCAATGGAAAAGTAAATTATTTCCATATAAGTCTCTATTGACTCCCCCTAAGGAGTACACCCATATCACATACTGAAACAATGCACTTCACTACTCCCCTTGAGGAGTAGACCACAATCATTAGTCCAGAATAAAGAGTTTGTGAATCCATTGGACTAATGCACATCCACGTGCACTTAGTTAAAAGAAGGAGGGGTAGTAACTATGATCCTAATAAAATTATACTCCTAATGTGAGATGCTAGATAAGAACTTATTAATGCAATGAGAAGAAGTAACAAGATAAAAGGGCACCTCAACGATTAGCCTAAGAGAATAGACAATATGAAAGCAAGATAAAAACAAATGGAATGCTTCTTATACCTTCATATTGTTGCTTCCTTGGTTGGCCCTTGATTTTTGAAGTCTTGTGTTCTCCTTGGATGGCAATGAAGTGAAGTGGATGCTAAATGTTATGATAAATGAGAGCTTGAATGGAAATTTTGCAAGAGTTTTCTTACAAAAGATTTGATCCCCAAAATGAGGGAAATGAGGGGATATTTATAGGCTAATTGGAATTTTCTAGAGAATTCAACGGTTGGGATTGATCCAACAAAGATCAAGATGAAAGGCTATGGTGAGTTGAGGACTCACAAGTCCTCACATCTTGATATGTGGAAGGTGAGATGTCTTAGGGTGGAGTTATGTGGAAATGAGGTGGAAGGGAAATACATGAGGTGGATGAAGGACAAGTACCTTTGAGGTACCTTGGGGGATGAGAAGATTTCCTCAAAAAGGAACTTCTTGGCCCAAAATGAGGATGAAAGAGACTTTTGAGGAATTTTAGAATTCCTCAAAAATCTTTATGGGAAAAGGGGAAGTGTGTGGGAAAAATAAATGTAAATTAAAAATTTACATTCAATGGAGAGTTTATTGGATAAAAGGAGGTCTCCAAAAAGCTGGAGATTTGTCACATGTGGGGGATGTGACAAGTCCAAGGTTCTAGAAGCCTTGGGCACATGTAAAATGACATGTCACATTTGCATGGGGATAGGGTAAACCTTGAAAGAATAAAATGTGAATTAAAAATTCACATGGGGAAGAGAGGAACCTTGGTTAAATAAATGTGAATTAAAAATTCACATGGGGAAGAGAGTTTAGGCTAAAAATGGTAAGTGGAAAGGTTGACCAGAAAAGGTAAGCTAAATGTGGTTAATGATTTTGATTAAGGTTGTGAAAACACATGATTAAAGTAATTAATTAGAGATTAGAGGCAAGTGGGAGATTATGGAGGATGTGACACTTAATCAAGATTAAGTGATGCACATCTTAATCATAGATTAATTAATTTAATCCGGATTAGAAGAGGGTTATGGAGAATGTGACAAGGAGAGAGAAAAAGGGGAATTAAAAATTGGTTTTAATCCAAATGGGTTAAAAGACTAAATTAAATAATTTGTCATATTTATTTAATTTAGAGAAGAATAGGGTGTAAGGTAAAGTATTTAATTTGTTTAATTACATACTTTAGGAACCTTAGGCAGAAAATGAAATAATGATTAAATAAATTATTTAATCATTATTAATGAAATAGATGAATAAAGTAGATGATTTTGATCATATGGAAGTGATCAAATTTGGATACAGTAACCTATAAATTCCCTTTGAGATACTCAAAATTATCCTTTGGAAGGGCCTTAGTGAATATGTCTACAAATTGTTCTTTGCTAGATACATATTCAATTCTAACTTCATTCCTCAATACCTTCTCCCTCAAGAAGTGATTCTTGATAGATATATGCTTTGTTGTGGAATGCATCACTGGATTCTTTGAAATTTTTATATCACTAGTATTGCCAAAAAATATAGAGATAGGTTCATCACTTACCATACCTATTTCCATCAAGTGTTTCTTCATCCAAAGTACCTATGTATAGTAGGATGTTGCTGCAATATACTCTGCTTCTGTAGTGGATAAAGAAACTAAATCCCATTTCTTGTTGAACCATGAAACTAATCTTCTTTCGAGGAAGAATGCACCACCACTTGTGCTCTTTTGTCCATCTGCACAACCTACCTAGTTTGCATTAGTGTAGGCATTCAAAGTAAAATCATTGTCCTTCAAATACCATAATCCATAGTCTGGAGTTCCTTTAAGATATCTAAATATCCTCTTCACAACTATAGCATGTGCTTCCTTCGCTTCTACTTGAAATATTGCAATTAAACATACTACATGCATGATATTAGGTCTAGTAGCAGTAAGATACAATGGTCCACCATTCATGGATCTGTACATGATCTGATCAACTTTAACAAATTCATCATCCTTAATCATCTTACATCTAGTTGACATAGGGGTACAAACCTGTTTAGAGTCATTCATTCCAAACTTCTTTAACAATTCTTTAACATAATTAAATCATGAAATGAATATCCCTTTTTTTAGTTTGATTTACTTGAAGTCCAAGGAAGAAATTCAGTTAACCAATCATAAAAATTTCAAATTATTTTTGCATCTCTTCAAAAAATATTTACACATACCTTCATTTCCTCCAAAAATGATGTCATCAACATACACCACAACTATCGGAATCTTATATTTTTCAACCTTGAAGTAAAGATTGTTGTTTGGGGACCCTTTGTTGAATCCTTTCTTTGTCAATTATTTATATAGTCTTGCATACCAAGCTTTGGGAGCTTGCTTTAGTCCATATAGTGCCTTCTTTAATTTACAAACCATGTCTGATTTGTCTGACTATTGAAAACCTTCTGGTTGCTCCATATACACTTCTTCCAATTCACCATTCATAAATGAAGATTTGACATCCATCTGATATACTTTGAAGTCTTTATGAGCTAAGAATTCCAAGAACATTCAAATGGCTTCCATTATTGCTACAAGTGCAAAATTTGCTTCAAAATATATTCCTTCAACCTACGAATATCCTTTACATTCAAGTCTTGCTTTATTCCTTACCACTTCACCATCTTCATTTACCTTGTTTCTTTTTTGCAGGTCTAGGGAATAGTTCCGATGTCTCATTCTTCTTTATTTGTTGTAGTTCCTCTTTCATTTATCTAACCCAACTTTCATCATCACATGCTTCATTTACAGTCTTAGGTTTTGTCTTAGAAAGTAAACACAAATTTACCTCAACCACTTTGCTTCTTGTCTTCACTCCTTCACTTTTGTCCCTAATTATTTGTTCCTCTGGATTATTTTTCTAAACATATTTAGGAATTTTAGGTGCAGGTTCTGAAGTTTCTTCTTTCTCATCACTTTGTTCTTTCTCTTCCTTTTCTTCTTCTTGTATTTGCACACAGATTGGATCATCAGGTTCACCTTCAGTTATTTCCACTAGTCTATACATAGCTTCATCAACCTTTACATTATTACTTTCAATTATTTTCCTCGGTCTCTTATTAAAACATCTATAAGCCTTGTTATTTGAATATCTTAGGAAAATTCCTTCATCACATCTACCATCAAACTTTCTAAGTTTTTCTTCATCTCTTCTAATATAACATCTAATTCCAAATACCTTAAAGTATTTTACAGTAGGAGTCTTACCAGTCCATAACTCATAAGGGGTCTTAGTACTGTTCCTTTTGATTTAAACTCTATTAAGGATGTAAACAGCAGTGTGGATCGCTTCTCTCCAATACACATGAGGAACATTGGATTCTTTCATCATAGTTGTGGTAGCCTCTTGAACATTCTAGTTCTTTCTTTCCACAACTCCATTTTGTCGAGGGGTTCTAGGAGAAGAATAATGTCTTTTTATGCCATGTTCTTCATAGAAATAATTGAACTCACCGGATGTAAATTATACACCTCCATTAGACCTGGCACCACTTAGGCTTCCTTTTCTTGTAGGACCACAAAGGTCTGTATGGATTAATTCTAGCATTCTAGTAGATGATTGTTCCTTTACTTTAAAATTTTTTCTTGTCTATTTTCCCATCTCACAACTTCTGCAGATTGAATTTGAAGGCTTTATGATTCTAGGCGGATCTCTAACAACTTCCCTAGAACTGATCCTAACTAGATTTTCAAAATTCACATGTCCCATCCTTCGGTGCCAGAGCCAACTCTCATTAATTTGAGAAAAAAATCATTGACCATCTCCACTTTTAAGTTGATAGATGTTTTGATGAGTTCTTCTTCTAGCTACAACCACAGTTCTGGGTCCTTTCCTGATCTAACACATGTTATCCTGAAACACAAGCTTAAAACCTTTGTTGCACATTTTTCCTACACTTAAGAGATTATGACTTAAACCCTTTACATAATAAACATAATTAGTATTATGTTTTCCATCAAAGCTAATTGTTCCTTTTCCAACAATCTTAGCACTAGAATCATCCGCAAACATAGCTATTCCTCCATCATACTTCTCAAGTTTAGTAAACTTACTCTTATCTCCAGTCATATGATCTGAACATCCACTGTCAATCACCCTAAAGTCTTCATCATGTCTAACATGAAAAATTGTTACCGGAGTACCTTTTGATTCATCCTTCTTACTCTCTAGAACAAATTATTTTTCACATCTTCCATGGTTAGTAGGTACAACTTTCTTTTCCAAAGCTAGAAATAAACATTCATCTTTATCTTCCTCAAGGTCAAATTCATCATCGAAAATTCCTGCATCTTCTTTAACATAATACAACTTCTTGAACTTCCTATCCTTTTTATCCTTGTAATTATTGTTATTATCCTTATTCTTCTTTAGTGTATCTCTATTAGGACATCTTGATGCATAATGACTAGTATTTCCACAACTAAAACACTTAAAGGGCAACTTAAATTTGTATTTACCAGTACCTTTCTTCAATCTCCTTGTGAAATTTTCTTCCAAGTCTTCTGAATCTTCATCATCCAAATCATCTTCTATCTTCATTTCTTAAAAGGTTGTTTCATTTTTCTCCTTATCTCTTGCAAATTTTCTCATCTCAAATGCAGTCTGGATGCCAAAGAGATGCTTCTTAGTAAATGTCTTCGGATCATACTGTTCTTCAAGTGTAGATACTTTGTCACTGTAATTGTCCAGTAAGGTCATCAAGATATTTTAAATTATATCTTCATTTGACATGGTACCACCTTTATTCTTGATTTATGTTTCAATAAGTTTAACTCTCTAATAATAGCTTGCAATCTCTTCTCCATCTTCCATTCTCAAGTTCTGAAAGTTTCTCTTAGTAGTTATTTTCCTTGATAAATTTACTCTATCATTCCCTTATAAATTTATTTCAACTTTATACATAATTCATGAGCAATAGGTAGAGAAATAACTTTTTTTCTTTCAATTTTGGATAAAGCACTGAAGATAGAAAACCTTGATTTTTCATTTTCTTCATAGGCTAAAACCTCATTAGCAGAGGAAGGACCAAATGCTAGTATCACTTACTTTGTCTCCACATCTTTTCAGGTGTTGAAATTAAGTGAAATCATATAACTTGTCATCTTCTCTTTCCAATCACTGTAATCAGCTCCATCAAACATAGGAAGTTGCAACGTGTGTGCCATCTGATCTACCTCAAGTGATTAAGATTTTCCTTAAGGAACCAATGCTCTAATACCAATTGTTGAAATGCACAAGACAAATAAGAGGGGGGGTGAATTAGTTGTATCAAAATTCTTTTCACCTTAACTTCAATCTGTTATTAAGTGTAAACATGAAATGCAAATAACAAAAAGATAACACTAGAGACACCAGATTTACGTGGAAAACCCAATGAGGGAAAAAACATGGTGAGGATTAACTCACAATATAGTATTAATTCAATACCAGATACAAAGGCTCTCTGCTCGAGGGATCACTTCCCAAATACAAAGGCTCACTCCCTTGAGAAGGATTCACTATCCAGAAAGGAGGCTCACTACCTACAAAAAAACAAAAAGATATAAATGAAGATCCACCACTAGGGTTCCACACATTTGCAACTTGATCAAAAGATTGCAGATGCCCTCAGCTCACAACTTTCAAGAATCTAACACCCTAAAGTACTATTGCCTTAATTTGCTCTTCCACTCTCTGCTTTTCACAGTTGTTCGCACACTTCACTCACTTGTTCTATTAGTGTATGGATGGATATCAATTTCCCTACAACTTAGCTTGCTTTTATACCATCTTCAACCTCAAGAACATTCTCCAAGGTCAGCTATACAATTTCATTTACAAATTCAAACTAGGTCGGCTACTCAACATTCTTGTGGTGGATAAGAATGAGAGAGGACCAATTACATATTTAATTTAGGACCCAAATAACATTTTGAATCTTGCACATGCTTTCTCAAATCAATGCAAAAGCCAAATGTAACATGTAAAACACCAGGTTGGCCAAACTTAATGAAAAAACCAATGATATTTGAAGTACACGTATCTCCACCAAGATAATCACACGTGTATCACTCAACACACTTCACTAGTAATTTCACCATCTCTAAGAACATCTCAGCTACATCCGCAACATTTACAACCAACTTCATTTTTAGAGAAATCTTCACTAGTCCAACCAGACTAGCTATAAAAAATACAGGAGCTCTGGAGCAGATCTTTCAGAGTGCCAAATCGCAAGAAATTTTGTCAAAACATAGAAATCATCAGAAATAGTCATCTCCCAGATCTGCAAGATCTAAAACCAGATATCAGAATATTGTGGAGCCAAAACATTTCTCCCAGTCCGCAAACAAATAGTTCTAGCAATCCAGTTCACACATCGATGAAAATATCTTCTACTCTTCATCGAACCAAGAACTGAAAAATTAGTATATATGATTCATTAAAGCTTGTGAACACACCTACAAATCCACATAGGCATAGGATCAACATAGAAGAAATGTAGACCGTAGTACCAAAGCACACTCAGAACACACTTTTAATTATGCTTTCATTATCTCTCAATTTTTCTCAAAAGCAGTTGGCAAATACACAAATCTGTGTTGACATCAATGAAAAAATTCATGAAAAAACCACCAAACACATCCATACTTGCAAAAATATGTTCCTAATTCTATAGTTGTAATTTAGACAATGGTCTTGTTTTTTCTCTTTGGTTTTGAGTATTAACCATTCACATGGAGCTTCATGATTTTGTAGGGTTGAGTTTGAAGTTGGTATAGATTGATTCGAATATGCACATGGAGACTAGAGATACTTGGGTGAGACTAAGAAATGGGCATGTGTAGGATCATGATGGGACAAAAAGTGGCGATATGTAAGTGATATGATGGATGTGGCTGACGACTTTTTTTTACCCAAAATTGATGAAACGAAAGGGGTTTTTAAATCAAATTCTCAACTTTCCACCAATATAAATTATGCTTTACTTTGTATTTAATAAATAATTATTAGTCATTTTCTATTTGAATTACAACTAAAGTCCTAATTGATAGGCATATTGAAAAACATCTATAGCTTTCAAACGGTATCACATTTTTTGAATCTGAAACATGTGTCACATTGTATGCTTCACATACTATAGGATTAAAAAAAATGAATTTCATGAATTTTTTACCAAGTTAAGGTGGTCAGGCATACAAGTTTTTTATATTTTTTAAAATTTGTAATTAAAAATTCATAATTAATTATTCACTTGGAAAAAAATTACAAAAAAAATATGCATCACATCGGACATGAGTCATCTACTTATATCTAAAATCTTATAAAAAAAAATTATTTTATTGTGGTTAGGGTGGTCAGACAGACACCTACTTCTTATTTTTTCCTTGAAATTTAAGTACTACTGCATTGAAATTTTAAATTTTCACCAAATAGTTTTTTTAAAAATAATCCTGGTAGTTTAGAAACTACATTCAATTTTCTATTGATTCTATTATTACATATTTTTGAAATAATATAGATAACTTATTCAAATTTTTACGTCAAGTTTCCTAACTTTGATTTGCTGAATTTTCATCACCACTTAAGGGTCTGTTTTTGCCATGATCCTACACAATACCCAAATATCTTATTTATGGGATTGTATGTTGAGATGGTTACTCTTTGATGAGGATTTAAATAGAAAGACCAAGGAGCCTACATCTAGTTATGGATGTGAATCTATTATGGACCTGAAGAGAATATTTTTATTGCTTAGTGTTGGGTGTACAAGACAATATTGTATCCCACTCTTGGTTTGCTCGATGGGTGAATGATCTAAGATGTATTGCCCACCTGAATATGAGTTATTTTTGAATATAAACATCCTCAATATTTGTTAAGAAGAAGATGCATGGTTTACAAACTTCCATTGTTATCCTTGTTTTGGATTTGAGCTATGGATTTAGTTTTGAGGACTTATTTAGAGAGGTAGAGGAAATGGTTTGTGGCTTTGGGAATATTCCTTTTGTTATGAGAATGATTTGATAGTTTGATTTACCTTTGATATGAGAGGTTTACATCTATTTATACCATGTTTTCATTTTATTTTAATGTCAAGATGTTGATATCCTTTTAATATGAGAATCATAAAGGAGATCTCACTTTACACAACTTGATACATGTTAGTGTGGAACAAGGATAAGGTTTGATTTATAGGTTCTCTCGTTGGTCATGGTATTTTCCTAGATGTTGTATTAACATGGTTGAGTGTGAAGAACTTGGGAGATCTATGGGGAATAATGGTGAGAGAGGTATTGTAGCATATTTGTTTGTAGGATTTGCATATCATTGTATGTTTCCTTAACACTATATAATAGAGGAATTAGCCATATCCTCTATGTGAAGTACTATAGGTAGATTTGATATGCTTTTATCTACTTTTAGATTTGAAATTAGTCATGCAGTGGGAGTTTTTGGATATATTTATGGTTATCCTCTTTGGTATCTTGGTTTGTTGGTTATTGATGTGATGATGAGTTTAAATGCTTCATTGGTTTTGGATCTATGATTTATGTAGGTTGTGGATTAGCTACCCACTTTCTTGTAGTGGGATGACTAGAATGTGGACTATTTATATCCACAATATTATTTTAGTGTTAATGTATATTTTGTTGGTTGGACTTGTTTGTGATTATTTATACAATGGTATGCTGCATTGAGATAGGAGGATACATATATATAGAGACTTGATTGCATATTTTGGGCTGGTATGTTGATGGCATAAAGTTATATCTATGATTTTTATACCCTAGTTTGAGGTATGGCTAGCTTGGATGAGTTGCAATATGTTGTGGTTGTTATTCCAGTTAGTATGAGTAAGGTAGCTACTCAAAGACTTTGTTGTAACTTGAATTTGATGCTTGTGTTCATGTAAATATTGGTATAGGTTTCAATGGTAGTTGGTATATTCACCTTGACGTACTCATTTTCTTCCATCAGTGGCATGTTGGAATATGTGAGGAGATTTCTTCTTGATGGTGGTTATCATGGTTAGTTTGGAGGTATCTTGTTGGAGCATAAGATCATAGTGAAAATTTAGATGGTACATATTTGGTTAAGGGATGCTTTTCCTTTGTTTATGATTCCTATGGTTGTATTTGAAATGTTGATGTCAACTGGGAGAATGTTAGGATTAAGGTGCCATCCACATTTTAAATCCCATTTCATATTGCATGATTCCAACATCCTTGGAAAATGTCTCTAGGAACTTAAGGTATATTGGGAAAATATTTTTTAATATTAATTCTCACAATTAATTGTAATACATTCATAAAGAGTGATGGGTTCCACTAGTAGTAAAGGTGACTTATGGACACAAATATTTAATATTTTTCCCCACATGTGGATGCCTAGAATGAGATAATAAAATATAAGGAAAAGAAAAATGAGTGGTTGTTGGTATTATCCAAGTAGGAGTTTGGAATGAGGCAAAAACTGTCTTTTGGTATTCCATCATTTATTGCATTTACTGTAATGTTTATCTTCCAAGTCTAGGTGCCCAAGTTGGAGGAAAAATATTATAGCCAAAATTGGTGTTCTTTTACATTTCAAGGAGGTATTCTAAGGGTTGTGGGTGTTTAGAATGAAGAGCCATATTTGAGAGCCATGTTTGGTGTATTAGATACCTTCACAAGTCTATATATTCAACCTCTTATATGTAGAATGTATGAGAAAAAAATAAATATAGAGTTTCATTGCAGGTACAAGGATAGGTTAAGGAACAAGGATGTTGTTCATAGGTGCATAGGTACTACCATGGTGGAGGAAAAGAGGAGAATGGAAGTGAATGTATTTTAATCTTATTTATTTGAAGATAATGCATACTTGGCCTCTCTTATTGGTGTAATTTTTTCCCACAAGGGTTTCTCCACATAAATCCTATGTTTTATGATTCTCTTATGTTTCTAATTTGTGCCTCATTGCTTCTATCTTATGGTGATGTTATTATTTATATATTTATGTTATAAGTTCACATAAGATGTTGTTACTATGCATTATATGTTGGCTGATTTTTGGCATCATTAAGAAGATGGATCTAATCATGGTAATTCCATATTAAGGAAACTAAATTTTCAGATTTTCACATAATTTTTATTTTGTTTTCATCTAAGCCTTAAATCTCATCCATTGAATTCATATTTGGATAGATATTAAATTTTCCAACAATTGGTATAAGAACATGTTTATTATCATCGATAGATTCAATGGGTTTACCAAAACTCATGTTGGGATTTCAAGATGTCCTAGTGAGCATTCATAAATGATGAACCCAATTTTTTTGATAAGATGCAATGTAGCCAAAATAAAACTATGGAACAAACAAAAGACAAACCCAATAAAAAGAGAAAAAATCAAGTAGAAAATAAATCACAAAGAACAAAAGGAGAAAAAGAGGGTCTCCCATTTTTTCCAAAGAAAAATAAAGTGTGTGTATCTGAGACACAATAATTATGTGATTAATGATGTGTTTATTTTATGTTTCTAAAATAACAACATAGAATTCATCACATACCTCATGATCTCCCATGGTTATGAAAAGTTATTAGATTATTTTGATGTATGGAATGATGAATCCATTAGAAAAAATAATGTTGAATCCTTTAAAATCCTCCACTTTCAATCCCCCCTTAACCACTAGCCCTTCATCAATGAAATTATGGGTAGCCCCTATAGACACCTAAAACCATCTACACCTAACTATAATTGATTTTACCCTTCTTAAGAATAAATTGAATAAATAAATTCTTTAACCTACCTACTCATCTTAAAAACATTAATTAAATAAATTATAAAAATAAATTTAATTAATTCATCCTTTACCCTCTTTCCTCTATAGTACACCCTTAAATAATTCCACATTTATTAACTTTAATTAAACTTTCATATCCTTATCCTCCAATAATTAAATAAATATAAATAATTTATTTAATTATTCCTTTTCTAATCCATTCCAAATAGTTGATTAAATAAAATAAATTAACTAATTAATACCTTACTATGAATGGTGAATATATACCTGCACAAACACAAGAGAACAAACATATAATTAGATCCTTATGCAAGTTCAATCAACATTCCCCATGAAATTAGTTTGAAACATGAAAATAGGAAATAAAATGAAGAACACAACAATAAAATCTATCAAATCTTATTCTAATGAGCAAAATCTCAATCCCATGGGGGAATTGGTGCCATTTTGATGTGAAAAATGGTGATGAATTGATGCTCCTTGATGAAATTTATTCATAACCTAGCTATGAAAACATGAAAATGGATGAGAATAGATAGTAATTGCTCAAAAACTTGAAGATAATGATGTTGCATGAAGCTGTGGATCCAAAATTCAAATGAGAGTCTCCTATAAATAGAAGAGAATGATGGAGGAAGAGGCAAAATGGATGAATGTGGGACAAAAGACCAACCAAAGAGAGAAGGCCACTTGCCCACATGTGATTGGAGGAGGAATGAGCACATTTTGATGAATGTGCAAATAAATGAAGTTAGATGGAATTTGAAATTTGTGAAATGACAAGTTGGAGGGAGAAAAGAATGGAGTAAATGCCACTTGGCTCAAGGAAAAGGACATGAAAGAGGCCTTTAATGCCTTGTTGGATGTTCTCATCCCTTTTGGAGGGATTTTCAAATTTGAAGAATATTCCCTTATTGATGCCAAGTTGAGAGAAAATAGAGGAATTAATAAATCAATTAAATTGATTTATTGTGCAAGTTGAAAAATCTAGAGGATTTGATGGATTATGATTAACATTAATTAGGATTTGATTAATTTAGGTGAATATTAGCTGATTTGATAAATTTGACTTAGATTTTAGGATTTAAATAAATCAAAGTTGAGAGGAATAATGGATGTAGATTTAATTAAATAAAGTTTGATTTATTTAATTAAAGAGGGTGGTGTTAGATTAAATAAAATAAAGATTAATTTATTTAATTTAAAGGAGATCACCTTAGAGATTAATTAAATAAAGTGAAATATTTAAATAAAAGAGGAACTATCTGATAAAATAAAATAATTTATATAATTAATAGAAGCAGGTGACTTAATCAGATAAATTTGATTTATTTAATTAAGAGAGGAAATATGATGAATTTAATCAAATAAATATTATTCAATTAAATTGATTAGTAAAGGAGATGATTTAGGAAGAACTGATGTTAGTAAGATCAGGATCATATGTGTAGCATTAATCTATATATTTTTTGTGTCTACATTTTGCCCCTTTTTGAAGCAATGCACCTGTTGCATTGGTTCAAAGAATAAAATGCCAAGATCAAAATTCAAAATTAAAAAAGAAAATTAGATGCCCCACTGCTGCCCCAACAAGAAGGATTACGCTAGTATACTACCCCCTTGAGAGATTGAGCGAAAAATTTGGATTTTTAGGTGATCTCAAGAAAAAGAGGAAAAAATGCCCGACAATTCCAAAAAAGGGTCCAAGATGCCAAAAACATGAAAAAACAATGCAAAACGACCATCGGTCAAGCAAAAAAAGGATCGAGAGTCAAAAACCCTAACTTTCAAGCTTAAATAGGCACCAAGGGGTCACTTTCAATTCATTTACACACCTAACCTTTGAGAGATTCTTGCACTTTGAGCTCTGATCACTAATCGAGATGGTGCAACGAGTGCTTCCACGACACATGTCTGATCGAGTGTAAGTGTACCAGTGGCTAGCCGACACAGGACCAGCGGTATGTGACTCTTACCCTTCTTGTTTTTTTCATTTTTTTGAGTGCATTTAATAGGGTCTAAAAGTCAAACTAGGTCAAGCGACATAGTTTAGTGCCGCTAGAAGGGCATAATTGGTGTTGCACAACCTCAAAGAGTGTCACATATGAAAATGGTGCAACGTGGTCCAGTTTCAAAGTCATGCACATATGCAAACTACGCCGCTGCAAGCTGATATAGAAATTTAGGTTTAGGATAACGGTCAAACTGCGATGTGGCAACGCACTTTGGAATTGCAAACAAAATTGAAATTGCAAACATCACCGCATTTGTTGTTTCAGTTGCAAAACCTAAGGCATGATCCTGATTTTTTTGTGAAACTTGATGTTGTGGCTTTTCTTGCATAGGAGGACCTCAAGATACTATATTCATGGGAGCATCGGTCCCTAGTTCTCAGCAGATTAGTTTGCACGAATTGCTCTAGGAGCACCTTGGGGTGATAGGGTTGTGGTACGTTGCTTATGCAGCCCCCATCTGGACACATTTGGGCATGATGACTACCCTAGCAAAGAGATGGCATAGTGAGACATCATCGTTTCACTTGTCCACAAGAGAGGCTATGGTGACCCTAGAGGATGTTTGGCACATCCTTCGACTACCCATCCATAAATAGAGAGTCATTTATGATGTGGATGCTAGGAGGGATGCCTACTAGGATGTTATGCGGCTTGATGAGATCATCTTTTACAAGGGGCATATAGAGCTTGAGCAGTACAGGGGCATAGTGCCCACTTTCAAACTGATCGTAGCCGCTATCATTTCATGGCTTGTAGCACGAGATCGGCAAGGTGGATATTTAAGTCCAGGATGGGGTCTCATCTAGGAGCAGATGCTCCACTAGAGAGAGTGTTTTTCCTGGGGGCTAGTGTAGTTGGCTTCCCTCTACCATCATCTACATGAGTTTTCCTATTTGGATAGCAGGGCCATTGGGGCCAGAGTTACACCTCTGCACGTCTGGCCTTGGGAGCATATTGTCGTGCTTCTCCCACAAGTTAGAGTGGTTGCCTTGGAGCTGGATGATCCCATTTTTTGATGATATAGAGGGGCCTTGACCACATTTACACACACAAGGGCAGGTGGCATTGCACATTGGAGGAGGGTCATAGATGAGATGATCATTTTTACCTGGAGACCCTAGCTTGACATGCCCGCATGGCACAATGATGTACAACAATTATTCTTTGCATGGTAGGACATACTCATGTAGGGTAGGGAGCATACCATGGTGGAGAGGTATCTCCCTGATAGAGTTGCTAGACAATTCGGGCACAAGCAAGACCGTCTCGATGACCAGTACGTGGCTATCTTTGCACGTACTTTTAAGGAGACCGCATGGGGTAGGCTGATGAGGCAGTTACTTCTTTTAGATAGCTAGTGGCTAGACCATGGAGATATGATCAAGGTTAGGGGGATTCAAGGGTCACAGAGGCATATACAACATGGTTCAGACCACCCCTGCACTTGACAGATCTCGGTGCGACACCTATATAGTGGAGGCCTAGAGGCATGTCAGTAGGTCAAGGGCGGGGGTGAGGAGGCAGAGGGGATGGAAATGGGTATGGGGATAGGGGAAGCAGAGGAGGTGGACCACCTCCTCATAAGCTATAGTAGAGACATCAATAGAGGGACTGGAAGAGACAACCCAGAGATGGGGACAAAGACAGAGACCACCAGCAGCAGCGCCCGAGGGACCACCAACTGCAGCCTCCACCACAACAACTGCATGAATAGGTATAGGGTTTGCAGGCTCAGGTGTAGGCATTGAATTTTGAGAGAGACCAAGCCTGATCAGAGAGGGATCGAGAGATAGGTTGGAGACGACAGCTGGAGAGTATGGATTATTCTTCTTTGGGAAGGACAATCTTAATGAGGATGTACTGCGAGGTTTTCCAAGAGGCATAATATTACATATCACATTATAGATAGGCCGTACCATCAAGATCCTAAGTACTAGAGTACTCATAGTAGATTGGCATGAGACAAGAGGATCACACCGAGAGACAGGTGGGAGAGGGCAACAACCAACAAGGCTAGCCTCACTTTTTTGACAACATTCTTTTTTATTCTTGGGCTCTAATTTTTTATAGCCCCAATTTGTATTATATACTTGATTCATACACATATTTCGATCTTGATCTTTGTACCATGAAGGTTATATTTTATATATATGATATGGTTCGATTCATTTATGAGATGTGTCCTACTTTACTTATGCATGATGGGTTATGCAAATGTTATGAATTTATCTCATGTGATGCATGTGTTTATTTTAAGTGATGCAATGTGATGATGTGATGTAGAGATTATGGAGATATTTTATGGATTCATTTCTTTTCGTATATTTTCTTGTGCAAAATGTGATGTTGTATATATAAAATGTATGCGTATGAGATGCTTAATAAACCTATATGATATGTAAATGTTTTTTGATGTGAAATTATTATGATGATGTATGATATGAAATGACCTATGATATGCAATGGTTTTATGACATGCTTTGTGATTTATGAACGTAATGCAATAATATGAATGTAATGGTACAAATGCAACGATATGAATGTAATCATTTAAGAGATGTGATATGCAATGCACATGATTTATGAGATGATGATGATGTGAGATGCAATATTTATGATGTGAAGTGATGTTTTATGATATGTGATGATTCATATTTTAATGATTCGTTGATGCAAATGTTATGACATGAAATAATATTTTGTGATATGAAAATAATATGATAATGTGAGATGATTATGACATGTAAATGATTATGATACGTAACGAGATTATTATAATGGGATATGATATGGATATGTAATGATTTTTGATTTATAATGATGATGCATATGATATGTGATATTGCCATGGATGACTCAATAATGCCTATGTGATAATATCCTAATGAATACAAATGAGAGTAATGAATCTATATGAATGATGAAATGTAATGCATTTATGTTTCCTATATGAAATAATATGCATTATTATGATGATCTTTGGATGTGGAGTGGATGCATTTAGTGATGTTTTTGAGTAACTGTCATGGTACCATGTTAGTACAGAGAGAAGATAGAATAAAATGAAAAGAGGATCCAACACCTATAATAATAACGATGATGATAAGTTGCTTACTATTAATTGGGATTTTAAAAGGGCCATTTACCTTATGTTTGATAACATCAAGGTATAAAGTACCAGGATGGTGTTGTACCTAGTGTGATGGACTTTGACTTGACAATCAGATAGGAGTACTTTTGTTCACACCTGACATACGAAACCTCACTTAGAATGTCATTTAGATATTCTAAACATCTTAGACAAAAACATAGAAAAGAAAGCCTTCCTATGTGGTCAACAATACATCTAAAACACCCTCCCTACAAACCAAACAAAGTACGCATGACGAAGTTATATTACAAGAATATCCAACAAGAACAATAGATAAAAAAAAGATAATGAGCATTGCCCCATTCCTTTCTCTCTAAGAAATTTTGGATTAGGCATCATCGAGAGGTCATTGGAATGAGTGCAAAATAAGATAAGTAAAAAAGATAAAGATAAAGTAAACAAACAAGCTAGTGTTCTTCATATCACTAGCCAAGACTAAAGTATGGTGATGCCTGATGTTGATGTCCATTGTAGGAAGGATGCATCCTATGACATTTTGTTATCAGATGATTTGCGATTGACTGGATGACAAGATATTGATACTCAGAGTTGATTAACTTGCTTACTTACTGACCTAGGCTTGAAACTTCGACGATTGGGTTTTCACTTTTAGAACCTACTAGACTTGCTTCTAATTGGTTTTACCAAAGGATGACGATGATGATGATTTATAATGATTGAAATTATTTTGGGTGAAATTGAGATGGACATGGATGGATTTTTTCAAATACTTGGATGTTTTTGGTGTTTTTGAGATTTTTTATGACGTTTTATAAATGTTCTAATTTTTGGATTTTCTGAGATTTTGACCACGAAACTAACCTAAAGACCTATCCTAGGGGTCTCGGGAGTTGATCAATAGATTAGCCTTGCCTACATTATACACACAAAGAGCACGTAGCTTGATTGACACCGACTCGGTTTATTGATGAGATATGAAAAAATGGAATGCCAACTTATTGTGATGGACTTCTAAAGGGCTGACCTAGGGTGTTTCAAGGGATGATCCAAGATCAAGCTTGCCTACGTTCAAGCTTAGAGACAACGTAGTTGGAAAAGATGACTCTACTATTTTGATTTTTTGGATTTTTAGATTTTATAATTTTAAGGAAGATTGTAAGAATGTACACGAATCTTATCTGATGTAGGTAAATAGCATGCCCCTAGTGTGAGGCAAGATACTACTTTGATATAGTTAGGAAAAACTGACCTTTGGAATGTGTCAAGTAGTACTAGGGTGGAACATGATACGAACGCATGATCAAGCTATGATATAGACATAGATGGATGGATGGAAGGATGAGATGGATGAAATTTGATGGATAAATGAGTGATGTGGGGTCAATCATAGAGATCCTGGTGGATGGAGAGTGCTTTATTTACACAGGGCACTTGTTTTCTAGGTTTTCACCAAGGTACTTGCCCAAAGCGCCATCGAAGTGGTTTTCACTAGAGGACAATTTTTCTCTTTACTATTTTTTAAACCTTTTTTTGATTTTGATTTTTTTGATTTTTTAATTTTTTTTGTATTTTTGGTTTTACCCTTAAAAGATCAGGCACAATTTTTTTTTGAGATGATAATTGTTCATGGGCTCCTGCAGAGTTTTTCCTTTGGGAATTGATAGCTAGTATGATCCTAATTTGTAGCTCGTGGTAATGATGAATGGTCCCAACCAGTTGAGCTCAAATTTTTCATTGCTGTCTAGATTTGGCACATTCTTCTGATTCTCTTTTAGTGCTAGCTCATCAACTTGGAAGGTTTGACTCCTAATTTTCTTGTTGTAGCTTCACTTGAGGTGGTTTTTATAGACTTGCAAGTGGTTTAAGGTATCCATATGCTACTCATCCAGTAACTCTAGGTCATTCAATAGTGAGACCCAGTATTCTTCATCTGAAATGAGATTTTGCAGTGATATTCTTAGGGACAGGAGCTCGATCTCAATGGGGAGTATGGCTTCTGATCCATAAACCAAGGAGAATGGGGTGAAACCTATTCGTTTGTGGATGCTTGTGTGGTAGGCCCATAAGATGGGATTCAATTGCAGATGCCAATCACAACCAGTGTCATTGATTGTTTTCTTGAGGATTATCTTGATGGTCTTGTTGGTAGCTTCTGCTTGGCCATTGCCTTAGGGATAATACAGAGTGCAAAATTGATGTTGGATATTGAATTTTTGGCATAAGTTGTGAAAATCCTTATTTTTAAAAGGTGTTGTGAACCCTTAAACCTGGAAATGCACAAGAGCAACAAAGCACATTAGTTTGTTAGATCAAATGCATGTAATCAAGTATGAGAGATTCCCCATAAAATCCATCTATTCAAACTAAATTAGGAAAGAAAAACACAATATAAGAAATCAAAATTTAAACTAAATCCTAATTAAGCTAATAGCATGATGATCTTATGGGGGAATTGGTGCCAATGGAGTGTTGCAATTGGCCCTTTCCCAATTCCTAAGTAGCAATGGTATGTGATGGAGAAATGGTCAAATCTCCAAAGAGATTTGAGCATAACCTTGTTGCAAATGTGAAAATGAGATGAGTGCTTGGATGAAATGAGCAAAATTAGTTCTCAATTGAAGAGATTAACTTTGCATGAAGATTGTGGATAATGATGGATTTGAGTATAGTAAGTTTACTCAAATTGTGGATGTTTGAATGAGAGGAAGAGTCTCTCATTTATAGATTCCTAAGTTAGAAGAATGAGGGATTTGGATGAATGTGGGATAAAAGACCAACCAATGAGAAGATGCCACTTGTCCACATGTGATTGGAGGAGGAATGAGCACATTTTGGTCAATGTGCATGATAAATGCTATGAGATTCAAATTTGAATTTTGAATGTGACATGTGAGAGGGAAAGAGAAATGGAGTTAATGTCACTTGGCTCAATGCCAAGGACATGTAAGAGGCATTGAATGCCTTGTTGGAATGAACAAGTCCACTTGGCCTTTTTGAATTCAAATGAGGGAATATTCCCTTTTGATGCTTTGTGAGGGAAAATAGAGAATTAAATAAATCAAAGTAATTGATTTATTGTGCAAGTTGCATTCTCTAGAGGTTTTTAGTGAGAAAGATTGACTTAATCAAAGATTTGATCAATTTAAAGTCATACCGCTCGAGTGTGAACCACAAATGTTGTTATGTACCGTAGTCAAGGATTCCTCTGTGTTTAGGCAATGTAAAAGGGTCCCTTTGATGATCCTATGATATAAGGTATCTCCTAGGATGACGAAATGGGTTAAATTTTTTACAAAGTCTCTTTTGAGGTTCAGGGTTATGTCGGCGGGGAGAACTCCTATTCTCAAGTAGGTGTATATATCATGGTACTGGGGATCATAGGGACCAATGATTTTGCACAAAAATTTAGACTCTAGTACCTCGTATGTGGGTACGAGAAGCGGGTCTACGAGGAATTCTTGTTTTGGGACGTTGTGTGGGATCTCTAGGTTTGATCGAATCATAGCCATTGCATCTGCTACTCTGTTATTTTCTCTGGGTAGCTATGCAAATGTGATATCAATGAAGGACTCCTTAGGGATTTCCACCAACTTCTTGTATGGAGTCAACTTATCATCCTTTTTTGATACTCATTATTTACGCAGTTGATTATGAGTTGTGAGTCTTCGTAGACCTTAAGAGCCATGATATACCACTACACTGCAATTGTTAGCCCTATGACAAGATCCTCATATTCGGCAATATTATTTGTGCAAGGGAATGACAACTTGTATAATTTAGGTATATAGTCCCCTCGTGGAGTGATGAAGAAGATTCCCGCTCTTGACCTATGTTGTGTGTAAGATCCATCAAAGTACATTTTCTAGTGATCTAGTACACTAAGGTTGAAGATTGATTCATCAGGGAACTTTGAAACAAGTGGATTCTCTGCATATATTGGTGCTTCTGCTAGTTAATATGTGATTTCTTGTCCTTTGATAGCCTTTCATTCCATATACTCAATGCAATGCTTTTTCAGGATCACGACCCACTTTGTCATTCGTCCTGTGACAGTTGCTTTGGAAAGTAGGTACTTGAGCAGATCTATTTTTGCAATGAGCTTGATCTGATGTGCTAGCATGTAATGTTTGAATTTTTTTGCTACAAACACAACTGCTAGGTAGGCTTTCTCAATGGGTGTATAGTTGAACTAATGTTCCACCATGGTCCTACCGATGTAATAGATAGCTCTCTCCTTCTCATTTTCATCATGCTGGGATAAGAGAGTGCCAAGGGCTGCCATTGTTGCTGATATGTATAAGATCAAGGGTTTGCCTAGAATTGGTGGCATGAGGACCGATGGTGTGAGAAAATACTCTTTGATCTTGTTGAATGCTTGGTCACATTTTTTATCCCATTTGTATGCTACCCCCTTCTGGAGTAGATGAGAATATGGGATTACCTTATCTGCTAGTTGCGCTATGAATTGACAGATGGACTAGAGTCTTCCTTGTAAGCCTCTTAGCTACTTCAATGTTCTGGGTACCTCCATTGCAAATATTTCCTTGAATTTGGTGGGACCTACCTCGATTCCTCTCATTGATATAATTTACCCTAGGAGCTTACCTGATTGTAACCCAAAGACACACTTCTTTGGATTAAGTTAGACCTTATACTTTTCCAATCTGCCAAAAATGGAGCTTAGGGCTGATATGTGGTCCCGTCGTTTCTTTGATTTACCCAGTATCTCATTCATGTAATCTTCCATAGTCTTATGGATCATGTCATGAAAGATTTGTTAGCAAAACAAGAATAGACAACTGAGAGGGGAATGAATCAGTTGTCACAAAGTTTAAAACTTATTCAACCTTATTGACCTTTAATCTTAGATATGATAAATAATAGTGAAAGCATGAATCAACAACACATCGGAAACACAAGAACAACAAGAATTTATACATGGAAACCCTATTAGGGGAAAAACCACAGTGGATTTTAGTCCACAAGATTATACCCTGTTAGAAGTATTATGAAAATGAATAAGGAATGCACATGCATTCAGGCACATTGCCTAGAGCTCACTGCTCAAATGGGAAGGCTCACTGCCTTACAAAAACATTCAGATTAAAACCATCTGAAGAATATGAACTGATAAATTAGCTTCTACAAAATCCTAATCATACTTCCATTTAAGTACAAAAACCCTTCTTCACACTTCACTCAATCTTCTTCACACTTTGCTCTGCAATCAAATGATCTGATCTCTATTCATGAATTTCTAATTTACACTTCTCATATATAAATTGAGCACACCTCGCACACTTCAAAATGCAGAAATAATTGCTCTTATATATTTGCTACATGGAATTACATTAGCAACTCTGTCGGTCAAAGATAAAAGAATAAATTACAAACTGTCGACCCAATTCATGAAAAAATTTCAATGTGCACCAACTGAAGTCAATCACAACATAATGAAGACCTAAATCAAATTCCTTGAATATTCCAAACATTAAAAGATTAATCCATGAGGATCCCCAACATGCTACAATGAACATGTCGGCCAAGAACATGAAAACCTGAACACGCAACAGAAAAATCTTTGATCACGATCACACCAATCAATGCAGACATGAAAAAAGGATATAGAACGATCTAGAATCATCAATGAACATCACACGAGATTATGCATCAACTGAAATTACTAGAATCACATTCTCTTCTTTCAAAAACATCAGCTACAGTAACATAATAGTTGTAGGAACACAAAAACACACAACTTGCAAAAATCTTGATGCGCACCTCTAAAACTTCTAGAGTATAAACTAGATAGGCTCAACAACAAACCCTTTATAGTACAACTTTTGAATACCACCATACTGAATTTTCCACCACACTAAACTGCTCATTTTCACAGACAATCTAAAACATAATTATTATAATTTTCTCAATATCCTCAACATATACAACCTTCAAATCATCAAATTCTAGTAGTTTTGACATCAATGACAACCACATATAGGTAGAAAAACCACAACATCCAACAATCTCCCCCTTTTCCATTTATGGAAACACATGATGTGAAAAATACCATCAACACAACTAACTCTTCTTCTCATACTATTCTTCTCCCACTTACATTACTCTTCTCCCTTTTTTGTTTTGCTCTTCTCCCCCAAGGTTTTCCAAATTGTTCTTCTCCCCCTTTGACAACAATGGAAAAGGTACACAAGCTCTGAACTACATATCTGAATCATCTAACTACTCCCCCTGAGTAGTAACCACCACAACATCAATTTGGAAAAAGATATGACTATGAATGCATGGATTGATGCAAAGACTTGCATCTTAGTTAAGATTAGGAGGGGAAATCACCCCCAACTTGCATCTGAGATACTAAAAATTATCCTTAGGAAATTGCTTAGTAAAGATGTCTACAATTTGTTCCTTGGTAGGCACATACTCCAATTTGACTTCCTTATCACTCACTTTCTCTCTCAAAAAGTGATATTTGATAGATATATTTTTTTCCTTTGAATGCAACATCGAATTCTTAGAAATGTTTATGGCACTTGAATTATCACAAAATATAGCAATAGGCTCATCATACTCAATTCTGATATCTCTCAGTATCTACTTCATCCATAATACTTGAGTGCAATTGTTTGTAGCAATAATATATCCTGCCTCAATAGTAGATAGGGAAATGGAATTCTACTTTTTACTTAACCAAGACACCAACTTCTTCCCTAAGAAGAATGCACCACCACTGATACTTTATCTGTCATCCACATTTCCTACCCAATATGCATCAGTAAAGGTGCTCAAAGTAAGATCATCATCTTTAGGATACCAAAGACCAATATCAACTGTCCCTTTCAAGTATCTAAAAATTCTCTTCACAACAGTCACTTGAGATTCCTTTGGATCAACTTGATATCTAGCAACCATATTGCCATGTACTGGTATTTATCATTAATTAAATTGCAATTATTAATCATGAGATTTGCATGTTTATGTTAGATGATTATTTAAATTGAAATTGAAATTAAATGAAAATGAAATGATTTGAAATTCATTATTATGAAATTCGGGGATTGTCATTACTGATGAGAATTTGAGCGCAAGTGAATGCAAGAACAGGTGACTAAGAATGAAGGCGAGAACATTGATCAGGTAGAGTTGTTTTAGCCATTAGACATTAATAAGTATGATGGAATCTCACACACCACTTGGTTATTATAATGTATTTTTTCGTGATGATTATGTTTGGAATTTTTTTAATAAGTTTATTTGATTGCTCAAATATATGTGAAGATGAATATGTTTGTTTGAAATGGAAAGATTGATTATTTACATAGAGTTTCTAACTTTGAGTATATTATGTTGTCATGTGGCAAAACAAATTTAAATGAAAGTAGAAGTAAATGTTTAAATAAATAATTATATATTAAATTAAGTTATTTAATGGAAATAAGAAATAAATGAAAAAATGTTTTAAAATGGAATGATTGAAAACAACAGTAAATAATTTGAAAATGAATACCTCTCAATTAATTTTTGCATGCAAACAAAGATAAAACTTGGAGTTATGGCCACCATTGCTGGGAAATCTGGCACATATTATGGATTGAACTTTATTGTTTACTTCACCATTCACATATGAGAGGAAGAAAATCCATTTGAAATAAAAAAGAGAGTGGTTTTGTTTTGAATGTTGTTTATCTCCTATGCGTATGTGGAAGTAGAGGAGAGGCGACCGAAGAAAGGAAGGCGCGGCAAGAAGAAAGGAGTGAAGGGAGAACACATGTGAAAAGAGGATAGGGCAAGACCAACAGGGAGGAGGTAATACACAACAGAAATAAACTCTCCCTCATATGCATGGGAAGTATGGAGAATAGAGGTAAGGAGGAGAGGCGCAATAGGAAGAGAGGGAGAGGAGAGACTAGAGGAAGGGAGAAGGAAGGAAGGAGAGAAAATCTTGTGTGAAGTGCGTTGGAAGAGAAGGAAACTATAGAGGGAAAGAGAAAGATAGTCAGAGAGCAGCTACAGGAAATATACTCATAGGAAGAACATAATAACAAGGATTTTTTTCCAGATTTAGGAAAACACATAGCTACAGGAAATTGATAGGTAGATTCAATGGAAATTGTTTTTACCCAAATTCATAGTCCATTAATATATGAGTTTAACTCTTTTCTATTATTCTTTTATTTTATCAAATGAAAACATATTACTGTTTTAATCGAATTTAGACATACAACAAACCATATATTATAGAGAACGATCTTGAACACATATTATAGAATTAGAGACAGTAGATTTCTTATTTAGAAAATTTTGTTTTAGTATATAAAAAGATATGCACATAAAACTGTATGTTTAAGATTTATTTCATTATTTAGTAAAGATTCACACAGAAAACTTAAAGTTTTAGATTTAGAAATGCTTCAAAAAAATCTAAACTGTGTTAAACTATGCCTGTTAGAGAGATAAAATTTTCAAAGAAAAGAACATAAAAGATAGGGAAACTTCAACAAAATTATATAGTTGACTGTTTTCCAGAATTATAAGATAAAAGTAATTCTGTGTAATTAAATGTGCTTGAAAAGTATTTTGATAATTCTCAAGGAGTGATTCTAAAAAAATTGCTATGAAACAGAATTAAATATGAGGTTTTATGTTTTTGAAAAGATATTATTTTAAGGGAAATATGAAAAATAGAAAAGAAAAGAGAGTAAAATTAAAATATAACTACTTTGAAATGAAATGAATTAGAAGAGGATTATATTGAAGTGTAGATGAATTTTATGAATAAATGAACTAGAAGAATGTGTGTGTTCTTTTATTTATTTTGAATATGAACATAATGATATTTACGATTTAAATCTATGAGATTATTGTATTAAAACCATGTTTTCTTGATAATTGAATGTGCATGACATGTGATTGGGAAAGATAATCTTAATTTTTGAATGGAACCATGCATGCTTGATAATTGAATGTGCATGACACGTGTTTGGAAAGTTACCTTCCAGGATTGGTGCCAAATATGGGTTATTAGAGAGCGTAGTTTTTATTTTCCAAAACTACTATTATTTGTCGTGCATGAAATTTTACTTGGTCAAGTAACTTAAGGACCATTGAAATAGATGGAATGCAAATAAATCTCTACCATATCCTAGTATCAAACTTGCTTATTTCTTAAATTAATTAGAAAAATGAAAATGCTTGTGGATTTACTAGTTATACTAGGCACGCATCAGATTCCATCTTGCTTGTTGACTTCTTTTTGCTAAGCAATTCATGCAGGGTTGGGTATTCTTTGAATGATTAAGGAATTCCGAGGAAGTGCAAGCTTCGAGTTTGGGTGGAAAAAGCACTTGAACCTTGTTCTCGTCTTCATGTTTGAAGATAAGCAATTGGATTGAAGATCAACTGAAGATTTCTTCATATATCTATTATATTGTATTCATGTATGATCATTGTAGAAATTAAGGCGATATAATGCCGAAGTATTGAATTGTAAATTTCTTTTACAATGTTTTTGTATTATAAATGTCATGAAAGATGACATGTTTCTGAAATCAATTGGAAGTATTTTGAATCTTATTGTAGACTTTAAGCCGATGTTTGGAATCTTTTGGATTAAACAAATTTAATTGAATGGAGTTACGATATTTTATGGAATGGAAATGAATTTATTAAAGGAATTATAGATTGTTTGGAATTAAAGAGTTTCGCTCTTTACATTTGGTATCAGAGCCCTAGGTTTGAACACTAGGGTCCTTTGTCCATTACGCTAAAGAAACATTCCTTGATGCAGAAATTGTTGATACATAACGGGTTCAAGAGGAAAAGGAGTTGCTGCAAGTAATGAGAATGGCAGGTTGGATCAGATTCTCAATATTTTGATTCAGCAAGGTACTAGAATGGATAATCTCGAACAAGAAGTTCAAGGAGTGAGAGAAGGAAAAAACCCTCAGAACAAAATTCTCCAAAATCAAGAGCAACCCACCAATGAAAATCCAAGGGTCGAAGAACTACCAAATCCTCAAGCTAGGATTGAAGGGGAGTTGGCAAAAGAATTGAAAAGGGTAGCCCCACCCAATTTTGATGGTAAGACCATCGGTGATGGAGCTGAAGCCTAGGTAATTGAAATGGAAAAGTATTTTGAGCTCAAGAATATGTCTAATGAGACCAAGGCAGTTTGGGCTGCATATCAGCTTACTGGAGAAGCTGCTACTTTGTGGGATAATGAGAAAATTGAGAAGAAGCTATTACCAGGTGGGACTACATGGGAAGTACTTCTACAACTTTTTAGGAAGAGATGGCTTCCACAACTGTTCTTTGATAGAAAAATGAAAAAGTTTCATAATATGACACAGGGTGGTTTGACAGTTACTCAGTACTGAGAGAGATTCACTAATCTCCTGAAGTACGTACCACAATATCAAATGGATGAGAGGTTTCGTATTTGGAAATTCATCCTAGGGTTGAGGCCACAGATAGGAGCTGATGTGGATATTCATAATCCATTGACTATGGATGAGGTCTTTGAGAAGGCTATAAAATAGGAACAAAAGTTGCAATAGGTAGCAAACTACAAAAAGAATGTGAATTCCAAATCTGGATTTGGAAACAGGAAGTTCCAAAACAATAATAACCAAAAGGGTAACAATAGTCAACAAATAAGGAACCTAAAGAGAGGAAAAAACTCTTAAGAAAAAGGACAAGGAAACTATTGTGGAATTTAGAAATTGAATAATAATAACACCAACTTCTCTAATACTAGGAACATGATAGGTGGTCACCCAGGGCCACGAGGTGGATGTTACAATTTTGGAGGAGATCACTATGCCTCCAATTGCCCACAATGTGTAGGAGGTCAGAGAGGAGGAAATGATCGGCAAGCACCAAAACACCAGATTGATGCTGCGGTTGACAACCGTCAAGAATATTTTCAAGCTTCACCTATTCAGTTGATGGGTAAGGTTTTTGGTCAATCAGTTTCCATTTTGATAGATACAGGAGCTACTGAATGCTTTATTGATCCTAAAGTAGTTGCTAAGTTACCTATTAGACCTAGTTATATGTCACATGCATGGATGGTTCAATATGGAAACCGAGCAGAGAAGAGGGTAGATTCATGTCTATCTTACAGCGATTTAGAGCTATCTGATTTCCAAACCCAAGTTAACCTATATGTAGCCCTGTTGGGGTCATATGATGTGATCCTAGGGATCAATTGTTTAACTGAGCACAAAGCTATAGTGAACTATGAGGATAATATTGTGAGTTATCCTGATGATTTTGGACATCTAGTTGAGATTTTTGGATCTCAAGAGCCTCTTGAGTTGAGACATATCTCAGCCATCTAGCTAAAGAAAGCACCTAGGAAAGGATGTTCCATATTTTCTATATTGGTGAGTGACCTGGATAATGTACAACAAAGTCCAGAGGACTATCCAGTTCTCAAGGAGTTCTTGGATATCTTTCCTGAAGAACTTACTGAGTTACCACCGAAGAGAGAATTTGATTTGTCGATTGAACTTTTATCGAGAACTGAGTCTCAATCCAAGGCTCCATATAGAATGAATACTACTAAATTATATGAGTTGAAGGTTCAATTACAGGAGTTACTAAAGTAGGGATTTATTAGACCCAGTGTATCCCCATGGGGTGCACCAGTAATCTTTGTGAAGAAGAAGGATGGGACCTTGAGATTGTGTATTGATTACAAAATGTTAAACAAGGTTACCATTAAGAATATGTATTCTTTACCTAGGATAGATGAGCTATTCGATCAAATAAAAGGGGCCACAATGTTTTCTAAGATTCATCTTAGTTCAAGTTACCACCAACTAAGGATTAATGAAGAGGATATTGCAAAGACAGCCTTCAAAACTTGGTATGGACATTACGAGTTCAAAGTGGTACCTTTTGGTCTAATGAATGCCCCAACGAAATTCATGAATCTTATGAACAACATCTTTAGAGATGATTTAGATGATTTTTTGTGTATATTCATAGATGATATTTTGATTTACTCCAAGATAGAAGAGGAGCATGAGAAGCACTTGAGGATAGTCTTGCAATGACTAAGAGATTGAAAGATTTTTAGTAAGTTTTCAAAGTGTAATTTCTTTCAGAAGAAGGTTCACTACTTGGTTCATGCCAAATATGTTGAGGGAATCTCAGTTGATCTTGTGAAGATAGAAGCAATAGTGGATTGGCCAACACAACAAAGTGTTATTGAAGTTCTTAGTTTCATGGGGCTTTCAGGGTATTACATGAAATATGTGGAAGGATTTTCCAGGACAGCAACACCTATTACTTCACTTCAAAAGAAGGGAAGGAAATTTGAGTGGACTGAGAAGTGCGAGGAGGCATTTCAATTTCTAAAATAGAATTTTACATCAGCACCAATTTTGACTATACCGGATCCTAATGGGCACTTCATAGTGATTATAGATGCTTTAGGTTAAGGTGTAGGAGTTGTGTTGATGCAGGAAGGGAAAGTGGTTGCATATGAGTCCAAAAAATTGAAACAATATGAATTGAATTATGTGCCACATGATCTTGAGCTTGCAGCTATTGTTCATGCATTACAAATGTGGAGACATTACCTCCTAGGGAAACCATTTTAACTAAAGACAGATCATTGAGGACTTAAGTACATATTTACATAGCCTAACCTCAATGCAAGATAGAGAAGGTGGATTGAGTTCCTAAGTGAGTATGATTTTGGTATTGAGTATATCAAGGGAAAGGAAAACAGAGTTGCAGATGCTCTTAATAGGAGAAGACATCTCTCTGCTATGCTGACCACAAGGTCAAATTTGAGACAACAAGTGTTGGAGCATCTTCCAACAGATGAGAATTATGAGAGGGTCAAGCAAGCCTTAGAGGCAGATCCTTTAGATCATAGATTTGATGGATATGTGATGGAGTATGATGATGTTTTGAGATATCAGGGAGGGATGTATATCCCTGAGGTTGTAGACTTGAGGAGGTTGATTCTTGAGGAATTACATGATGCACCTTACTCAGGGCATCTAGGAGTTACAAAGATGGTAGCAGAGTTGAAGACTTTGTATTTTTGGCCTAAGCTCAAGAAGGATGTTATGGAGTATGTGGCTAGATGTTTAGAATTCTAGAGAGTCAAGGATGACCATGTGCATCTAGCAGGACTTTTGTATCCCCACGATATACCTGAGTATAAGTGGCAAGTAATCAGTATGGATTTTATCCAAGGTTTACCTTTGAGCAGGAATAGGCATGATACCATCTTAGTAGTCATTGATAAGCTAATAAAGGTTTCACATTTCATACTTGGGAATCTAAAAAGATGGATCTTTGACACTTGAGAAGAACTTTGTGCAAGAGATATTCCAATTGCATGGTGTACCAAAGACCATTATATCAGATAGGGATACTAGGATGACATCTAGGTTTTGGACAACACTGAATGCAACTTTAGGAACTAAATTGAATTTTAGTTTTGCATATCACCCACAATTGATGGCCAAACAGAAAGGGTCAATTAGGTTGTTGAGGATCTACTGAGGATGTACTACATGGATCAGCAGTACAAGTGGGAGGAATATTTTCCATCGGTTGAGTTTTCTTACAACAACTCATTCCATGCATCATTGGGTATGACACCTTTTGAGGCACTTTATGGATGGAAATGTTGCAGGATGGAAGATAGGATCATCATTGGTCCAGATATGCTCAAAGAAATGGATGAGAAAATGAAGTTGATCAAGAGTAGGTTGAAGGAGGCAGCCAATAGACAGAAGAGCTATGCTAATAGAAACAAGACTTTCAGATAGTTTTCTGTGGGAGATAAAGTCTTTTTGAGGGTTAAGCCTCATAAGAGCTCTATCTCATTTGGGAAATCATCAAAGTTGGCTCTGAGATTTGTGGGACCCTTTGATGTACTCGAAGTCATTAATCTAGTTTCTTATAGACTAGCATTGCCACCTGCTCTAGCTTGACTCCATAATGTATTCCATATTTCTTTATTGAAACCATACCATCTTGATGTATCTCATATACTTGATTGGCGTTCATTACAGGTACAAGATCTAGGGGTGGTGCTAGTGGAGCCCATTCGAATCCTAGATAGACATAGCATTAAGTTGCATAACAGGGATAGTACTCAATACAAGGTCCAGTGGGACCAGTTTACTGAGGATAGTGCTACATGGGAGGATTCTGAGATGATTGATCGTCATTTTCCTCATTTGATTTTTTAGATTAGTATTTTCTTAATGCATGAGATACTTGATACTCTGGTTTTTGATTCACATGTTGTGAACTTGGATAGCGTGGATGATACTATGAATTGTTTATGCTTATGTTTTGAGAACTATGAAGTAAGTTATTATTTCATTATGATTGAGATACTACTCTTATTGATTGATTTATAAGACATCGAGACGATGTCTCTTCCAACAGGGGAAGGATATCACGTATTGATTTTTAGCATTAATTAAATTGCAAGTATTAATCATGAGATTTGCATGTTTATGTTAGATGATTATTTAAATTGAAATTGAAATTAAATGCAAATAAAATGATTTGAAATTCATTATTATGAAATTTGGGGATTGTCATTACTGATGAGAATTTGAGTGCAAGTGAATGAAGGAACAGGTGAACGAGAATGAAGGCAAGAACATTGATCAGGTAGAGTCATTTTAGCCATTAGACGTTAATAAGGATGATGCAATCTCACACACCACTTGGTTATTATAATGTATTTTTTCATGATGATTATGTTTGGAATTTTTTTAATAAGTTTATCTAATTGCTCAAATATATGTGAAAATGAATATGTTTGTTTGAAATGGAAAGATTGATTATTTACGTAGAGTTTCTAAATTTGAGTATATTATGTTGTCATGTGGCAAAATAGATTTAAATGAAAGTAGAAGTAAATGTTTAAATAAATAATTATATATTAAATTAAGTTATTTAATGGAAATAAGAAATAAATGAAAAAATGTTTTAAAATGGATTGAATTGAAAATAGTAGTAAACAATTTGAAAATGAATACCTCTCAATTAATTTTCGCATGCAAACAAGGAGAAAACTTGGAGTTATGGCCATCATTTCTAAGAAATCTAGCACATATTGTGGATCGAACTTTATCGTTTACTTCACCATTCAGATATGAGAGGAAGAAAATCCGTTTGAAAGAAAAAGGAGAGTGGTTTTGTTTTGAATGTTGTTTATCTCCCATGCATATGTGGAAGTAGAGGAGAGGTGACCAGAGAAAGGAAAGCATGGCAAGAAGAAAGGAGTGAAGGGAGAACGCATGTGAAAAGAGGACAGGGCATGACCAACAAGGAGGAGGTAATACACAATAGAAAGAAACTCTCCCTCATATGCGTGGGAAGTAAGGAGGAGAGGCGTGACAGGAAGAGAGGGAGAGGAGAGACCAGAGGAAGGGAGTAGGAAAGAAGGAGAGGAGAACTTGTGTGAAGTGCGCAAGAAGAGAAGGCAGCTACAAAGGGAAAAAGAAAGACAATCAGAGAGCAGCTACAGGAAATATACTCACAGGAAGAACAAAAGAACAAGGATTTATTTCCAAATTTAGGAAAACACACAGCTATTGGAGATTGACTGGTAGATTCAATGGAAAAATTATTTACCCAAATTCACAGTCAATTAATATCCGAGTTTAACTCTTTTCTATTATTCTTTTTATTTTATCAAATGAAAACATATTACTGTTTTAATCGAATTTAGAAGAAAGTTAATACAACAGACCATATATTATAGAGAATGATCTTGAACTACAAAAATATTGAACACATATTACAGAATTAGAGACAGTAGATTTCTTATTTAGAAAATTTTGTTTTAGTATATAAAAAGATACGCACAGAAAACTGTATGTTTAAGATTTATTTCATTATTTAGTAAAGATTCACACAGAAAACTTAAAGTTTTAGATTTAGAAATGCTTCAGAAAAATCTAAATTGTGTTAAACTATGACTGTTAGAGAGATAAATTTTTTGAAGAAAAGAACATTAAAGATAGGGGAACTTCTATAGAATTATATAGTTGAATGTTTTCTAGAATTATAAGATAAAAATAATTTTGTGTAATTAAATGTGCTTGAAAATTATTTTGATAATTCTCAAGGAGTGATTCTAAAAAAATTGCTATGAAACAAAATTAAATATGAGGTTTTATGTTTTTGAAAAGATATTATTTTAAGGGAAATATGAAAAATAGAAAAGAAAAGAGAGTAAAATTAAAATATAACTACTTTGAAATGAAACTAATTAGAAGAGGATTATATTGAAGTGTAGATGAATTTTATGAATAAATGAACCAAAAGAATGTGTGTTCCTTTATTTATTTTGAATATGAACATAATGATATTTACGATTTAAATCTGCGAGATTATTGTTTTAAAACCATGTTTTCTTGATAATTGAATGTGCATGACATGTGGTTGGGAAAGATAATATTAATTTTTGAATGGAACCATGTGTGCTTGATAATTGAATGTGCATGAAATGTGCTTGGAAAGTTACCTTCCGGGACAGGTGTCGAATATGGGTTATTAGAGAGCGTAGTTTTTCTTTTCCAAAACTACTATTATTTGTCGTGCATGAAATTTTACTTGGCCAAGTAACTTAAGGACCATTGAAATATATGGAATGTAAATAAATCTCTACCATATCCTAGTATCAAAATTTCTTGTTTCTTAAATTAATTAGAAAAATTAAAATGCTTATGGATTTACTAGTTATACTAGGAACGCATCAGATTCCATCTTGCTTGTCGACTTCTTTTTGCTAAGCGATTCATGCAGGGTCGGGTATTCTTTGATTGATTAAGGAATTCTAGGGAAGCGTAAGCTTCGAGGTTGGATGGTAAAAGTTCCTGAACCTTGTTCTCGTCTTCATGTTTGAAGATAAGCAATTAGATTGAAGATCAAATGAAGATTTATTCATATATCTATTATATTGTATTCATGTATGATCATTGTAGAACTTAAGGCATCAAAATGCCTAAGTCTTGAATTGTAAATTTATTTTACAATGTTTTTGTATTATAAATGTCGTGAAAGATGACACGTTTCTGAAATCAATTGGAAGTATTTTGAATCTTATTGTAGAATTTAAGTCGATGTTTGGAATCTTTTGGATTAAACAAATTTAATTGAATGGAGTTACGATATTTTATGGAATGGAAATAAATTTATTAAAGGAATTATAGATTGTTTGGAATTAAAGATTTTCGCTCTTTACACATACATGCAACATTCATGATGTCTAGTATGGTCTGAGTCAAATAAATTAATCCACCAATCATTGACTTGTATCTTGTTTGATTTGCTTTAGGAGAATCATCATTATGTGTTAACTTGCATATGATTACCATGGGTGTACTAGCTAGCTTTGAGTCTTCCATGCCAAAAAAATTTAGTAACTCTCTTACATATTTGGACTAAGATATAAAAATTCCATTGTCTAACTGAGTAATTTGCAATCCTAAAAAGAATTTCAGCTCTCCAATCATAGAAATTTCAAATTCACTTTTCATTTCATCAAAAAACTTCATACATAATCCATCATCACCTTCAAAAATGATGTCATCAATAAAGACTTCAATAATCAACTCTTTATCCTAATCCATCTTCAAATATAGATTATTGTCAACAGTACCTTTATTGAATCCAAGCTTCAACAAGTATTTATCCAATCTAGCATACTAGGCTCTAGGGGATTACTTGAGTCCACATAGTGCTTTATTCAATCGACAAACCATATTTTCTTTATCAGTCAGTTGAAATCCATCTGGTTTCTCAAAATATACTTCTTCTTCTAGCTCACCATTTAGAAATACTGACATTACATCCATTTGATAAACTTTGTAGTTCTTAAAAGCAACATAAGAAAGAAATAATCTTACAGCTTCAATTCTAGCAATAGGGGAAAAGGTTTCTTCAAAATCAATACCTTCCATCTGTGAGTACCCTTTACATACCAGTCGTGCTTTATTTCTGACCACTTCACCTTGTTCATTCAGCTTATTCCGAAAGACCCATTTGGTTCCAATAATATTTTTATCTTGAGGTCTGGGAACAAGAATCCATGTATCATTTTTCTCTATCTGCATTAGTTCTTCCTTCATTTCTTCCATCCAATATTCATCTTTACATGCTTCATTGACATTGCTTGGCTCAGGCTTGGAAATTAGACAATACTCTTCTACAATTCTTCTTCTAGTCTGCACACCTTTGTTCTTATCTCCTATAATCTGATTTTTAGAATGATTTAGCTTTACATACCTCAGAACTTTGGGATTCTCTTGAACTTCTGGTTCTTCCGTTCTTTCTTTTGCACTTCCACTAGCTTCTCCTTCTTGATTCTCTTGATTCACCGAAACAATTTGAACTTGCTTTTGTGTCTGCCCATTCTTTCCATTATCAGTACTATCATGTTGGTCATCTAAATCATATCCATAATATTTGGATGATCTAGCAGTATCTTCATCAACTTAGAGATTTTCACTTTCAACCATTTTAATTAGTCTTCTATTATAGCACCGGTAAGCCTTGCTCTTAATAGAGTAACCCAGAAAGATTCCTTCATCACTCCTAGTATAAAACTTTCCAATATCTTCATCTCTCTTGATATGACATCTACTTCCAAAGATTTTGAAATATTTAACAGTAGGCTTATAACCAAACCACAACTCAAAAGGAGTCTTACCAGACTTACCATTGACATTTACTTAGTTGATAGTATGTACAATAGTACTTATAGCTTCTCTCCAATAGATATGAGGAACATTACCTTCCAACATCATATTTTTATTAACATCTAGAATTGTTTTGTTCTTTCTCTCAACAAATCCATTTTGTTGAGGGATCTATGGAGAAAATAACTATATTTTCATTCCATGCTCTTCACAGAATGAATTGAACTCCCAAGAAGTGAATTCACCACCTCTATCTAACCTTAAGCATTTAATCTTTAAACTTTTCTCCTTCTCTACCATAGCTTTGAAACTTTTGAAATTTTCTAATGCTTCATGTTTTTCTCTCAAGAAAGAAACCCATATCATCCTAGAGTAATCATCAATAAGCAACATAAATTACCTTTCTCCTTGTAGACTTTTGATTCTTGAGGCACCACATAGATCAGTATGCACCAACTCCAGTACTCCATTAGAATGATGTTGTTTGAACCGAAAAATAAATTCTAGTTTTCTTTCCCATCTGACATTCCTTACATATGGTGTTAGTAGGCTTCACTAACTTAGGAAGATCTCTAACTTCTTGAGTGGAGCTTACTTTAAAAATGCTATCAAAATTCACATGACACAACCTCCTATTCCATAACCAGCTTACATCAACTTGAGCAATTAAGAAACTTTCACTAGCAACACTCAGGTGAAAAATATTACCTCTTATCTTTGTACTTGAAGCAATTACATTTCTAGAACTTCCCAATATCCTACCTTTTCCATCTTTGAATTGAAGATTGTATCCCCTATCTACCATTTATCCAACACTCAATAGGTTATTCTTTAATCCTTCAACATAAAGGACATCATCAGTATTATATTTAACACCAAGAGAAATAGTGCCTCTGCCACAAATCACACCAGCATTGTTATCTCCAAATCTTACAACACCACTGCCATATTTCTCCAAGCTTATAATTTTTTTTTGTCACCATTCATATGATGTGAGCATCCACTATGAATCACCCATTCATCCTTTTCTTCAATTTTGGCTGCAAGAGCTTTCTCAATATTATGATCACTAGAAGATTTAGTGGACACCGTACCATTTTCCTTGATAGAAATGAATACCCATCCATCATCATTTCAATTTTCTTTATCAGATTCATCATTAGTAATGCCTTCTTTAGCATAATAACATCTCTTTTGAAATATAGGCTTATCAGGTTTGAACCTAGGAAATCTTTCAGGACACCTTGATGAAAAATGACCTATCTTATTGCAAGAGAAACATTTAATGGGAAACTTTCCTTTATACTTACCTTGACCTCTGGCTTCTCTTTTTGCAATCATTGCTTCCATCTCTTCTAACTCTCTTTCTTCATCTTCAATCTGTTTCATCTCATCTTCATACTTGAATGTCTTTCTTGAAATTTCTCCTAGATCATATCTTTGTTGGTTTCTTTTGGATACAGTAGCCTTAAATGTAGATTCTATCTTAGGAGTAGATTCACTAAATTCACTCAATTCAAAGGCAACAAGCTTACCAATCAACATATCTCTTGTCACATATTTTGCTGTCCTGAGCTGTTCAATAGCATGAGCTTTCATTTTGTAAGAACTAGGCAATGATCTGAGCACTTTAGCCACAATCTCTTCTTCATCCAAGATTCCACCGGTACATCTAATACCCATCACTAGTTCATTTAATTTTTGCATGAATAAAATTGTATCAACATGAATTTTCACCCCTAACACAAATTCCCTTTTGACCCTTAACACTTTAGAAAATCAAAAGAGAAGGTTTAATTCCACTTAAGCCCGCTGCTTACATTCCACTTGGAACCTATATTGTGTGTCGGTGGGGGAATTTCTGTCGGGGATATCCGCACGATGCACTTACATCCTTGGCAGATTTTTGTGGCTGGAGACTAGAGAGGCGTTACTGTTTCCATTGGAAGAAAAAGAGTAATGTCCCTCTTCGACTGACTGACCCGAATATGGCCATTTGTCACCTTCCCTTCATATTCTCACTCCATTCTTCCATTATCAATTTTTTAAACAAGTTGGAACACTCTCCCCATGCTTTGAGCATTCACTCCATTGCAGAAATCCACTACATTGTCACTTCAATAGTGCAATCACAGGATAGAAACTATGGCAACAGAGGCTTGAGTCCCTCTCATTCACTCTTCCATGAGCCTTGAGTGCTTTAGATGGAGACAGTAAGCTCCTACCATCTCTCCTTTTCCTTTCAATTGAGTAAGAATGTATTGCTTGTAGTTTCTTTCCTTTATCATCAATTTCTAGTATTCCAAACTTGGTTGTCCGTGGAGGTGGAAACACCAAGATGGGGGTCTGACTAAGGTAGGCCCTTATACATCCCCAATAGTTTCTCCCTTTATTGTGTACAGGTGGAGAGAACTTGGAGTGAGCTGGCGAAGAGAGCATTTTACGAGATCATCTTCATTTCCTTTATCATATTCATATCTGCATTTCTCTTTATTTAATCTCGTTTTATCACTTTAAAAATATCTAGACTAGGCTAGTAGTCTCACCTTCTGAGTTTGATTTATGTCTTTTCAGTTCTCTAGCCATACAAATGCCAGCATGCCGTGCTATCATCCTAAAACTACACTTCCATCCTCAGATAAAGAATGGTCTGAGATACGATTCTGACTCTAAAGGATGACACATTGCATCTCCTTCCAACATTCAGGATTTTAGAGTGATTGTACGATGCATAATCCTCATCATTCTCATCTCCATCATCCTAACTTCCCCTTAGACTGAGGAGGGTTAGGGCATCCTTTCCATTCTTGGCCTTTCGTGACCTAGGGATTTGCAGTGGGTGGTCCCCCTTTCTCACTTTTTTGGTGAAACCGATGTGAACCCACGTCTATCCATTTGTCAGCATCCTAAAATTTTTTGCATATACCTCCTGGTCGTGGTGCCTTGGTGTCTTGTGAAAGTTTATGAGCTTCATGAGCTAGGCTATGACCTTTGGGCATATTGTTTGAAGTCTACAATACCTTCTGATGGACAGGACAAAGGTCTCCGCTAGCTTCACTATTGACCTTTACTTTGGTTCTGTGGTTGGGATATCCACACAGGAGCACATATCATGAGGAAAACTTAGGTTTCTTGACGAAATCAATTGCATCCCTTCTTCTCCTATGTCGTCAACCTTTTCATCCATGGAGGAGCATGAGGTCATTAGTGTCCCTTTCGAGTACATCATTAGTCTCGGTAAAGGGCTAGGTGCTTTGGAAAATCACTTGGAAGGCAACCCAAAGTTGGCTAGGGCTGCTAAGGTGATCAGTGAAATAAGATACATGGTGGAAAAGGACTAGAAAGGTGTACAACTCTTGGTTAGTCTCATCGGTTTGGCCGAAGCATATGCCCCCTTGAGTCTTGGTCACATGATACAAGGCAGCTTCTTCGAGGAACGCGAGAGGCAACTAGAGATGTCGATGCCTCGTACATCCGTGTACATGGCTGACACGGTCCCCTCGGTCAATATACCCTCTACTTCTAAAATTTTAGATACTGTCAAAGTAAACATAAACCCTTTGGGTTTCCACTTTACCTCTTATGCCGCCTTCGGTGGTGGAGGATTTGGAAGAATGATGGGTGGAGGCTCTGCGGTGGATCTAGTAGAAGTCACACTAGTTGTGGTGGCATCGGTGGCGGCTCTAGTGGTGGTCACAGTGGTGGTGTCGATGGAGGTCATACCGGCAGTGACAATATTGGTGGTGGTTTTAGTAGTAGTCGCGACGATGGCTTTGGAAATGGTTCCAGTGATCCTATGTCTTCTAATGACCCTATTTTGAACACCCTCCTTCAAAATATGAGGCAGATGTAGAGCCAGCTGGAAAAACTTTCCCAGGCCTCAGCCCAACCTATCTTTCAACCTTTCTCCCTACACAACCCATTTTCGGTTACAATTTTAAACACTCCATTCCCGCTAGGGATGGGGATTCCCAAATTTGAGAAATACAATGGTAAAGGGGACCCACAAACACATGTGCCTACCTTTAACGCCCTATGCATAGATTTCATCCATCATGATGCATTGACAGCTAAACTATTTTCCCGATTCCTCAAAGATACAATATTGGATTGGTACTATTCTTTGCCTGATAATTCCATCTTCACATTCAATCAGCTTGTAAACCAGTTCTTGAGACAATTCCAAGCCAATATCAGACCAAAGATGACCTTCTCAGACCTTGTTTGATGCAAACAAGGAGATAATGAAATGGTCACTGAACTTATAGAGTGCTACCAAGCACGCTTCTCACAAATATCATATCCGTTAGCCGAGTCTGATGTACAAAAGGTCTTCATAGGGAATTTACAAAGACATTGGCAAGAGATGCCCTCATAAAGTATCCCTCTTTCGCATATATGTGTGCGGCTCTATGGGAATATCAACAAATGATGGTTTAGTTTGGGGGTCCTCCCTCGCGCTCCCATTCTAAAGGAAGATCTATCGTATCAATCTCAGGATGAGGTAAAACTGTTGTGAATGTAGTACCTTCTATGGATAACAATGACCTCAGACGCGATGGAAAGTTTACGAAACTATCAGAATCTTATTCTTCCATCTTACAGAAGTTAGTGAAGGATAAGATCCTTAGCCTGCCACCTCCTAAACCGGTTAGAGAACCATACCCTAGTTGGTATGAAGAAAACATGTAATGTCATGACCATCAATTTAATGGACACAATATTGAACATTGCATGCGCCTGCGTCATGAGATACAGGATCACATCGAGGACGGTACTATCTATCTTGATAGGAGTAAACACAATATTAACAAATCAGTGGCAAAAGCTAATAGTGAGTTGTAGATATACACAAACCCGTTTTTGTCACATTCTACTAACATAATTATTGATCCCATTGATTCTACTTCTCACCCTAAGGTGTATGTTAACATAGTTACTATTACTCCCTCTTCTCATCTTACGATCGGCTCACTGGATGTTACATTTACCTCGCAAGACGTTCCAACAAATAGAAAACCTTCTCCACTTTATATTCCCACTTGCCTCAATGGAAACATTATGACAGGGGTTCTAGTTGACCCCATGAGTAGAGTGAATGTTATCATGGAGGAGACGTTACTCTTAAATTCCCTATAGAGGGAGAAATACAAAAAAATGAAGTCCATCCTCCACACACATGATGGAATTTCTCTTAAACCCTATGGATTGATAATTTTTTCCATCCTAGTGGGACCTAGGAGTGTAGACACGGTCTTCGATGTCATCCCTGAGTCAGACCTATTCAAAGTGAAGCTAGGCATACCTTGGCTAGCTTCCATGAATGGGATCACCTTTGTGGTTCATAAATGCCTTAAGTTTTCCTACAAATGTGTCATGCATGTAATGTATGATACTAGATATCAGCCTGTGGTATCTCATGGAGGATATTCGTTGGATCCCTTTTGGCCCGCTCCGGTCAGTCCACTCCCGTAGAGAATGGACATGCTTTACAAAAAACATGTGAAGTAAAAAACTGGGAATAAGGGACAACTAAAGTTGAGCCTTCCCATGGTTGAGCAGCTAGCTGCCTCCTCCTCTCAAAAAGGAAAGGAGAAGCTCGGTCCCTCTCAGACTGATTCGTCCACTCCCCTCTCATGGGAAGAATATTGGATAAACAAGCCTGGGTTCTACCCGCTAATTTTGATCATGCCTCCTTGGTGAAATCCCAAAGTTAGGATATCGGATCTCCCTAATGGGTCCCCAAGACCTTGGTACTATTTATATGGCATAAAGAAAGGTTCATGGAGAGAGTTTTCCCCTCGACCTCTTCCTGTTCCCCCAAATAGGAAAGGAGCCACCTCTAAGGTGGTAGAGTCAACTCCTCCTGCAGTTTCTGAATTTGCCCCTCCTTCTCCCATTCAAGAGTCTACCCTTCCACTGGAGACAGTCATGGAGGACACTCCCATGGCTGACGAGGATCCTTCTGTACCTTCACAAGTTTTGGCTTTTGGTGCAAAGAGACGTAGAAACCACCTTGCGCATGAGCGTAAGTGTTGACCAAAGGCTCTCCTAGCCGAGCAAGCATCCTTATAGAAGGAGGAAGAGAAAACCGCATCTCCTACTATGTCCTCTTCTTTCCCTCCTTCTGCCCCTGGACCTCCTTCGAATCCCACTATGAGCACACATGTGCCTAGAAGGATGCAAGTGTCCATTGCTCCTTCAACAAGGCCACCCTTCTTGACTTCCATCCTTGATGTCTTGCCTTTCCCAAAGCCCATGGACATGGTGAACACTTCGATTGTGTCCACTATAGTTCTTTCCTCTTCTTCCTCGCCACTCCTTATTTCATCCATGGGGAATTCACCTCCCCTGATGAAGAAGAAAGTAGAGTGTGTCCCCTCCAATAATGGAGGAGTTAAGAAGAGCCCACCTTCTTTGAAAAGTGGCCCCAAATTGACTTGTTCGGTCTTAGTTATAGAACTAGTCCCAGCCTTCCTTGAGTTTGTTACTACTCTTGAGTCTCTAGATGAACCTAGCGGTAAACCTCGGGTACAAAATCCTCCACCTACCAAGGTGAAACATGGTACTCCTATTAAATGCATGTTTAACTCGCTGGATGAAGTCCCGACACTATCAGTAATCTCTGCTAGGTCGTTGACCTTGGACACACAAGAGATAAGCAACAGAGACCTTATAGGTCCCTCTACTTTGGTACTTGTTGCGAGAGGATTAGAAGCCCCTCCCCTTAACATTACACCATTGTAGGCTCGTCTTCCTTCCTTCGAGGATCTAGAGTGGGAAGCCAACAATCTCCTGGTCAATCGGTGTTAGCGGGAGACCCTCTTCTTGATCTTTAGATTAGATGTGTGTGTGTTTCATGACATGTGCTTCCCCCATGATCATGCTACATGTTCCTCGATGACCCTCGTCACCCCTGTTGGTGCTTGGATATAGGCGTGGTGTTTGTGTTGAAAATATTCCTCTATATGTGTCATCGTTATTCCATGTTTTTTATTGAATTATGGTAAATTGGGGATGATGCAAAGCATTGGGAGCATTTAGGCCTCCTTCCATGTTGACAAATTTTTTTATTTTACTTTGTCTTTCATGCATTCTTCCTTATTTGGTTGGAGATTAATGATCGTTCACCTCTTACTGTAGTTACCTATTTATATATAAATAAAGGAAAATCTGACCCCTCGTAACCGGATCCCCTTGTGCCCTCTGTGTGTGACTTATTTTCTTTACTTTTCACTTTATCTTTCTCTCTTCTTTGCTTGAGTTTCCCCTTTCATGTGTGACAATTCATTTTCCACATTACTTGGTCTTTAGAAAATGCATTTTTTGCCAAATGAATCTTTTCTCAAGGACCCTTCACACACTTCCTCATTAGAATTGTATTCTCAACTTAGAACCCTAACGAAACATGTGTCCTTCATTAGGGGTTCATAAAGAAAGGACTTGGAAATCCTCCTCTGAAGCAGGAACAGGCTTAGTCTTCCCGTCGCATGAGCACATCTCCTTCCTTTCAAATTCCTTGATGAAGTGAACATCTTTCAAAAGGATTCCTTGATGACAAATCAATTGGAGAAGGCATTAAGCTTTTTGAATAGATTGTTCCTTGAGTGGGCCCTGCCTCTTCACACCAGGTTCTTGAGGGACCCCTTAAAAAAATTTCAACAAAGTTCTATGACGTCTAGCTTGGGGGAAGCCCGACTAGACCGGCTTCACATCTCGATGTCTAGTCCAGGGGTAGCCCAACTAGACCACCTTGACATCTTCACATCTAGCTTGGGGGTAGCCTCACTAGACCCTACCTTTCAAATAGTGTGTCCCTTGAGTGGACCCTCCTTCCTTTTGAAGGGTTCTTGAGGGAGCCCTTTGAAAGTCTTACAACTTAGTGATGGTCTACATGACTTTTTGTTCATTGGCCTACGTGGCTGCTTCTTGATGTGTTCTATCTATGGGTAAACATGTCACCATATTTGGCTCTACGGAGTCTCCTTTGCTTGACTACCTCCATGTGAGAGTTATTGGGGGATACCTTCCTTGCATATGTATGGGTTTTCGAGGTGATTTTCTCGATCTCCCTCATGTGAGAGTTCTTTAGAGATACCTTCCTTGTAGGTCTGCGAGGCTGTAAGGTGCTTGTCTTGGTTTCCTTTATGTGAGAGCTCTTGAAGGATACCACCCTTATAGGACTGTGAACCTATAAGGTACTTTCGTGCTTCAGCTTTGTAATTCTGCAAAACTATGAAGTCCTTTCTTGCACTTCTGGGTTCACTAGACCATGCTCTGCTTCCTCATAAATTTAGGTATACATCTCTTACTTTGTTACTTCTTTACTATTCGACTTTACCAAAGCACTCATCAATTTTCATGCTTGCTAAAGTAGGGGAAAAATGTATCAACATGAATTTTCACCTCTAACGCAAATTCCCTTTTGATCCTTAACACTTTAGAAAATAAAAAAGTGGAGGTTTAATTCCACTTAAGCCCGCTACTTGCATTCCACTTGGTGCCATTTTTTTTGTGTCAGTGGGGGAATCTCTGTTTGGGATGCCTGTGTGGAACGCTTATATCCCTAAAAAATTCCCATGGCTGGAGACTATAGAGGTGTTACTCTTTCAATTGGAAGTCTAAGAGTAACGCCCCTCTTTGACTGGCTGACCCGAATATGGCCTTGTTTTCACCTTCTCCTTCATATTCTCACTCCATTCTTCCATTCTCAAGTTTTTGAACAAGTTGGCACACTCTCCCCATGCTTTGAGAATTCACTTTCCAAACTTTGCAGTAGCACCATTCACTCCATTGCAGTAATCCACCACTTCATCACTCCAACAGGACGAGCATAAGACAAACACCATGGAAACATAGGCTTGAGTCCCTCTTGTTCACTCCTCCACAAGCCTTGAGTGCTTCAGATAGAGGCGTTAAGCTCCTACCATCTCTCGTTTTTATTTTGATTCAGTAAGAATGTATTGCTTGTTGTGTTTTTTTTTACGTAGCTTGTAGTTTCTTTCTTTTATCATCGATTTCTATTATTCCAAAATTGGTTGTTCATGGAGGTGGAAACACCAAGATGGGGGTTTGAATGAGGTAGGCCCCTATACAACCCCAACAATTTCTCCCTTTATTGTGTGCAGGTGGAGAGAACTTGGAGTGATCTAGCAAAGAGAGAATTGTATGAGATCATCTTCGTCACCTTGGTGGTAATACATTTCCTTTATCGTATTTATATCTATATTTCTCTTTACTTAATATCATTTTATCAATTTAAACATCTCTAGACTAGGCTGGTAGTCTCACCTTTTGAGTTTGATTTTTGTATTTTCGGTTCTTTGGCCATACGGACACCGGTGCGCTATGCTATCGTCCTAGAACCGCACTTCCATCCTTAGATAGAGAGCTATCCGAGATATGGTTTTGAATCTAAAGGATGACTCATCCCGTCTCCTTCCAACATTCAGGATTGCAGAGTGATCATAGGATGTGTAATCCTCATCATTTTCATCCCTGTCATCCTAACTTCCCCTTAGATTGAGGTGGGTTAGGGTAGCCTTTTCGTTCTTGACCTTTCATGACCTGGGGCCTTGCAGTGAGTGGTCCCCCTCTCTCATAGAAATGATGTTTTCATCCTCACTCATTTTCAAGTTTTCTCACTTTCCTTTCAAATTTTGTATCTTAGCAACCTTCACTTGTGCATCTCCTTCATACAATATCTCCAGCTTCTTCCAAATTTCATATGTTTACTTTAGACCTATCACATTTGTCATCTCTGAATCCGTCAAAGCACTCAATACTGCTTCTCTAGCCCTGATATTTGTTTCAGCTTCTTTGATCTCATTAGGAGTAGAGGGACCATTATGAGGAATAACATATATGTTCTTTGTAATCTTCCAGAAGGGATCACTAATACACTTCAAATGACACTCCATTCTAACATTTCACAAAGAGTAGTTTGTTCCATCAAATGTGGGACTATCCTTCTTGTATGATGCCATCTTAAATCACCTCAAGCTATTAAGCTTCTTCAGAGGAACCTTCTTTGATACCAATTGTTGGAAAAACAAGAATAGACAACTGAGAGGGGGCTGAATCAATTTTCACAGAATTTAAAACTTATTCAACCTTATTAACCTTTAATCTTAGATCTTATAAATAACAGTGAAAGCATAAATCAACAACACATCAGAAACATAAGAACACCAAGATTTTATATGTGGAAACCCTGTTAGGGGAAAAACCATGGTGGATATTAGTCGACAAGATTATACCCTATTAGAAGTATAATGAAAATGAATAAGGAATGCACATGCATTCAGGCACACTCCCTAGAGCTCACTGCTCGAATGGGAAGGCTTGATTCCTTACAAAAACATTCAGATTAAAACCATCTAAAGAATATGAACTGATAAATTAGCTTATACAAAAGCCTAATCATAGTTTCGGTTAGGCACATAAACCCTTCTTCACACATCGCTCAATCTTCTTCACACTCTACTCTACAATCAAATGATTTGATCACTATTCACACATTTATGATTTACACTTCTCATACATACATTGAGCACACATCGCACACTTCAAAATGAAGAAAAAATTGCTCTTATATATCCGCTACATGGAATTACATTAGCAACTTTGTCGACCAAAGATAAAAGAATAAATTACAAACTATTGCGCCAATTCATGAACAGATCTCAATGTGCACCAACTGAAGTCGGTCACAACATAATGAATACCTAAATAAACTTCCTTGAACATTCCAAAAATTAAAAATATTAAACCATGAGGATCTGTAACATGCTACAACCATCATGTTGGCCAAGAACATGAAAACCCAAACACGCAACGAAAAAATCTCCAATCATGATCACACCAATCAACGCGGATGTGTAACAAGGATAGAGCACAATCTAGAATCATCAACAAATATCGCATGAGCATACACAAAAATTGAAATTACCATTATCACGTCCTCTTCTTCTAGAAACATTAGCTACAGTAATAGAATAAATGTAGGAACACATAAACACACAACTTGCACAAATATTGATGCGCACCTCTAAAACTTCTAGAGTATAAACTAGAGAGGCTCAGCAACAAACCCTTTAAAGCATAACTTCTCAATACCACCGTACTAAATTTTCCACCACACTGAACTTCACACCTTCACAGATAACCTGCAACATATTTATTATAATTTTCTCAATATCCTTGACATATACAACATTCAAATCATCAAATTCTAATAGTGTTGGCATCAATGACAACCAAAACATCCAACAAGATTAATGTCATGGACCTCGGGTAGGTTGCTTCTATGTTCTTCAATCCAAATAGCATCATATTCGAACAATATGTCTCCCATGGAGAAGTGAAAGCTATCTTGTGTTGGTCTTCTTTAGTTACCATGATTTAATTATATCTTGAGAATCCATCCATTAATGATAGGATCTCATGTCCTACCATCATATCCATGATCATATCAATTTTTGGAAGTGGAAAGTCATCCTTTGGACATGCTTTGTTAAAATCTTTGAAGTTCGTGCAGATGTGGATGCTCCTGTTGGAAAAACAAGGACAACTGACAAGGGGGGGTGAATCAGTTGTTACATAATTTAAACTTATTCAAACTCAATCAACCTTTAATATCAAATCTAATTGTGAACATTATTTCACAAAAACCGCTAGCCTTCGTGGTTATTATTTTTCCTTCGCGGCTGTGCCTTATCTTTTATCGCTCGCAACTTTTTGCCATTTGCCATGTGGCCTCCTAACAGAGATTCTTGCCACTCTGTATCGCTTCGCTTTTACCGAGTTCCGTGTGCATGATGCATGGCTTTCTCTAGCCATTTCCTGAGCTGGGCCCACTATGCAGATATCTTCACTCGGCATTGCCCACGTGGCTTCCTCTCAGAGCTTTTCGTTGGGCATCCCTTATTCTTTTTTCTAGACTCCGTTTGCTTGATGCATGGCATATTCTTGTGCGCTGGTTTTCTAGGAGCTGTTGCCTACACTGTTTGTTCTTGCTTGCCATTGCATTTTCTTCTTCGATGCCGTGTGTTCATTTCTGTTGTTGCATGGCCTTCTTTTCTCTAAGATGACTTTGCTGGTGCATTGCTGAGCATTCTTTCTATTCGGTGTCGAGAAGATCTGGGGTGTCGATGTTTGATCAAGGTATCTTTCTCTGTGGTTGTCAAGCAGTGGGATGGCCTATATAAACGACCCTGATTCTCTTTTGTTAGGTTGTTGTTAGATAGATAGAAAAGCTTCCCGAGCATTGGGAATAGCCTCTGTAATATTTTTATTGAATTTGAAGTTCGCAGACTGTGCCAATCAATTCGGCCTTTTTGCTTTTTACGCATTTGATAAGAGTGTTAAATTGTGCTGTTATTTTCCTATAATATATGAATGCCTGTTCTTAAACTGTTGTGATCTTTTATAGCTTAATAGATACAGATCATTTTTTCGACTCCTCTATGTTGGCTGAAGTTGTACTAGATTATGCTATGCAGTTAGAAGGTGTTCTTATGTTTTCAAGTGATTTTGAGAAAATTTATCTAATAAACAACATTTAGTGGTTTGAGTCTTTGCATCTAGCACTGTACTCAAGTAATTTCATTCATGATTTGGCGCATCACCCTAAATCTAGATTTAATGATTTCAGTTATCTTCCTAACACTTTGCCTCCCCACTAAAATGAAGAGCCGACTTCGATAAATCCTAGAGGTCACTTAGCTAAGTGCATAATGTCCCCTAATAGCTAAATTTCTCATAAGACTATTGCCCCCTACAAAATATTGCATCAACAGTTCTTTTTCTGGCACGCCTATTGGGATGTGAACTAGCACGTTCACTTGATATATAAGTTTGTATGAGCCATCAACCCATAACTAGGTTGCAAACTACAAGATTCTTTGGCCTGCTCGTACCACCCTTGGTTTCTTTTCACCCGAGAGGTCAGCAAGGGTTTCCTTCACCCCCTCCTTCCCCTCCTTCCCCTCCATCTCCCGCGCCTATGACCACTAGAAATTATGTAGGTTGGGATGCTGGCAGTCCTTTAGTAGCACGTGTGCCTCCTGCAGTATGGGCTCGAATCCCCAGTTCAACTCTAAAAGTTATCCCTAAGTATTTTGGGGATGGGTCAAAGACACCGATGGAACACTTGCAAGATGTGGCAGACATATGTCTGGTGCATGGTGTGTCAAATGAAAATGTAGCTTTGATATTGCTTGGTGCCTCATTCCGATTGCTACATGGGATGATCCTGGAACCCCATTTTATGAGCATTTTTCAAACGTTGGTGATAAGGCTTCACTATATCATCAACTGGCCAACATAAAGGGAGCTCCTCATGAGGCTCTACCTGATTTCAATACATAGTTTCATTCAACTTGGCAGAGAGTGCCTATTCGCAGTCGGCTGCCTTCGGATTTGGCATTCATGTTCTATTTGAATTCCATTAATCCTGATATTTCCATGATGCTATAGGCTCTTGGTGGAGATACTCTACTTGATGCTTATGGTCTTGCTATTACTGTAGAAAACAACCTTACTGCTACTGGAAAGTTGGCACCGAGACCCATCATGCCATTGTTCCCCGAGTGCAATACCACGGAAGCTGAAGCAATTTCATCTAGTGTGCCTGCAACCCCTCCCTAATCTATGTATGTGTACCCAGGAACAGCTCTGAGTGTAGCTCCATTGCCTAACCCCTTGACGGTCGATATGTATGAGATGAGAGAATAGATGTGGACCATGACTAATGAATTGACTACCATGAAGTGGCAACAATATAGCTATCAGAAGCCGGCCTACCAAAACTATCAAGGCAGAAAAGCTCCTTACCAGCCAAATCAGTGGCAAGATAGATTGCGCAACAATACTCAGGCTCAGCCAAATAACCAAGTTGTTCTAGTGACCCTATCAATGCAGATCGTCCATCCTAGCTCAAGTAAGGAGCTAGTGGTAGGAAAAAATAACCTACCCGAGGAATCTAATTCATGGTGTTTTCCTTGTAATGATGCACACATGCCCCAAAATTGTTTGCGGGGAAATTTGCAATAGAAGATTGTGGAACAACGTAGCCAAAGTGGCACACCTGATCCTGGTAACCAGTCATATGCCTCCTAGAAAATGGATAATGCAGTCCTCACTGCTCAAATGCAAGGGATGTCCATTCAGTATGAGTTAGATATAGTTCTAGACCAAGTGCTCTTTTCATGGATGGAAGGAGAAGAGTTAGCATTTCCAAATGACTTTCCTGCAACTCAAGTGCCCCGAGTGCAGTTTGACTACAACACACACTCTAAGCGGAGACTCACCAGAAAATTCACATCTCCATCGAACAATGCTCCATCTCACCCGACACCTAGTCCACTGGCAGGCCCGACATCAGTCCACCGGCAGGCCCATCGTCAGTCCACCGGCAGGCCTGTTGTTAGTCCCACAACAGACTAACGTGGCTACTCCCAGCTCTTTGAAATCCACCTCCTCCAAAGGAAAAGGCTCCTATGATCACCTTGGCTATTGCCAAACAACCAAACATACCAACTGTGAGGCTTACACCAATTGCGAGACCTAAGGAGAAATCAACTATGATGCATCAGTCACGAGCACAGTTCAATGTGGTGGAACAACTGAAGTTCTCTACCAATGCTTCTTTATGGGATATCCTAGCTATTCTAGAGAAAAAGGTAATATTGCGAAAAGAATTTTTGGGAGAGGAGGATGTGAAGATGCCTATTCAACCTAGTGAAGAGAAGATATCTAAGCCAAACCTGGATAAAGTGCTGAAAAATCAACCGAAAGAAGAGCTCGAAGCTGGAAAAGAGAGTAAGCCCAAACCTAAGCCTTTCTTTCTAACACTTATCATTGGCGACAAGCTATTACATAATTGTATGATCGAATCTGGTGCTAGCACCACTGTCATGCCTAAGCAAGTAGCTGATGCTTTGGGTTTAAAATATGAGCCTCTTAACAAGGGAGTCATACAGCTAGATGGAAATAAAGTTGATACCATTGGGGTAATCAAGGGATTACCTATGAAGTTATTTATCTGCCCCAGTATCACTGCAAATTAGGATACCGTACTCATTGATGTCCCTCCTCTATTTGGGATATGTTTGTCCTGAGAATTCACTGCAAATGTGGGAGGATATGTAGTACTAGACTACTCACACATGATCTTGAGAACCAAACATGGGGCCAAGATGAAATTGCTGTCAAAAACTTTGCATTCCAAATATGTTGTTGACAAGGCCTTGTTCAATTTTGAAGCAACACATACTTCAATTACCTAGGAAGAAAGATTCAATGTTGAATTCTTGGAAGAAGAAGAGGCTAGTAGCTCCCAAATAGAGAATGAAGAAGTTCTATTAAATGAGTTTATAGATACAGACCCTTTTGGGAATTATCATGCAACTGGGCTCAGAACCTATGTCATACATGAGGAAGGACAAATTATGCCTAGAGTTACTAAAGAGTCCAGAGGTGAAAGATCCTCAGAGTTATGGACTTTGCACTTTCATGGAGCAAGATGTAGAGTAGGAGCTGGAGCTAGAATATGTTTGAAATCTCCATCTGAAGAAAAGACCTTGAAGTCTTATCGCTTCTAGTTCGCATGCTCAAACAATGAAGTAGAATATGAAGGTCTTGTCCATGGTTTGGGCCTTGGAGAAAAAATGGGCGTGAAGAAAATAAGAGTGTTAAGATATTCAGAGTTGGTGGTCAACTAGATCCGAGGGATTTCTTCTGCAAAGAATCTTCATATGTGATCATACCAGCATAGAGTCTGTGATCTTATTGAAAGCTTTGAGGCATTTAATATTCAGGCTATACAGAGAGAGAAAAACTCTTAAGCTAACCAGATGGCAACTATCGAGGCTCAATTTGAGCTAGCCTCCGAGTTGTTAAAAATAAGCATGCAGTGAGAGTAATTATAAGACTTGTTGTTCTGAACAATAATCAAGACTAGCAAGTGTTCGATAGCGATGCTCATATTGTGTCATTCCTCCATCTGGTGAATTTGCTGACCAATTGTAACCAAAGATCACCGAAGCTTATAGGGATCAAGTAATCTAGTTAAAATCCAACAAGCTTCTGAGGGGACTAGTCACTTTAGAGAGTCTTTTTAATTCTGATGATGCAAGGAGAGAAAAAAGGAAGCTTGTAGCTGACAAAGGTGACTACACCGATTTGCATATTAGAGAAGACAAAAAGCTCAAGGTCAGTAAGGAATTATCTTAGAAAAATAAAGATAGGCTAAATCACTTCTGCAAGGAATATCCGAGCTTAGTAGCCTGGTCATATGATGATCTTAAGGGATATGATCCCAGGATTATTCAACATACAATTGAGCTATCGGAAGGAGCGAGGCCAGTTTTCCAGAGAAAGAGGCCTGTGAACCCAAAGATTGAATCACTTATGTCACAAGAATTGAATAAATTATTTGCGTCCTGAATAGTGTTCCCAATCAAACATAGCACTTGGGTGTCAAACCTGATGCCAGTTCGAAAGAAGAACGGTGATATATGACTATGTGTAGACTTCCAAGACTTGAATAGGGCGTCCCTGAAGGATCATTACCCCCTGCCTTCTATGGAGGTAATTTTACAAACTGTAGCTCGTTCTGAAATGTTTTCAATGTTGGATGGCTTTTCAAGCTACAATGAGATTCAAGTAAAAGAAGAAGACCAACACAAAACAATGTTCACCACAAAGTGGGGAACGTATGCATATGCCAAGATTCCCTTTGGACTTTCGAATGCTGGAGCCACCTTTCAGAGAGCCATGGATATTGCCTTTAAGGATTTAATACATAAGATTATACCTATCTATCTAGATGACTTGACAGTATTTTCCAAATCCGCTGATGATCACTTTGATCATTTAGAGCTTGTCTTCCAGAAGTGCTAGGAATTTAGGATTTCTTTGAACTTGAAGAAATGTGTGTTTGGAGTCCCCTAAGGGAATCTATTGGGATATGTTGTCTCAAAGGAGGGCATTACCATTGATCCTGAAAGATTTGATGCAATCTGGGAGCTTCCATTACCCATAAACAAGAAGGGAGTGCAATCTTTTTTAGGTAAGGTCAATTTCATCAGTTGATTCATTGCAGATTTTGCAGGAATCGTTCGACCGATTACCTTGATGCTTAAGAAGGATCAGACTTTCAAATGGACAGAAAAGGCTAGAAAATATTTTGAGCTTATAAAGGAAGTTATTTCTTCCACCCCTGTATTGATCAACCCAAATCTGTCAAAGGATTTTATGATGTATGTTTTTGGTGGTGGCAACAGTATTACCACTATGCTTATGCAGAAGGATGATGAAGATAAAAAAGAATCTCCTATTGCTTTCTACTCATGCACCTTAAAGGAGTATGAGGTAAAATACAATGTTGTAGAAAAGTAGGCCTTTGCTATTGTGAAAAGGCTTAAGAAGTTCTGGCACCTAATGTCATACAATAAGGTGATTATTTGTGTATCGCATCCTAGTGTGTGCACATATATTATAGAAGGAGAGATCACAAAGAAAAAAGCTAACTTGATTACGAAGATCCTAGAGTATGATATTGAGATCAGGCCTGTCAAGACTATTAAGAGAAAAGGACTGTGCGTGTACCTCATTGAAAACAATGAACCAGTAACGGAGCTCGAAGCCTTGGAACCTATGTTACTGAATGAAGAAAGCTCCAAGGGTGATTGGCTGGAGGCTAGAATAAACTTCATGCAAACTAGAAGGTATCCAACCAATCTCCTTCCTTTAAGAGATGGTTCTATCTTTTGCAGAATAGTAGTTATGTTCTCCTAGAAGGAGTACTTTTCAAAAGAAATTTTAATCGTGTCTTGCTAAGATGTGTGAATGAGGAACAGGCCAAAAGAATATTAGATCAATATCACAATGGCCCAGCTGGAGGGAACTTTTTTGCAAGGACTACTGCAATTAAAATTATATGTGCTGGTTATTTTTGGCCAACACTATTCAATGACTCATTTTCATTAGTAAAATCTTGTAGTGAATGCCAATTTTATGTTGGAAAGAGAAAGAATGCTGCTATGCCATTAAGACCTATAGTAGTGGAGGAACCTTTTGCTCAATGGGGTCTAGACTTCATTGGAATGATTAACCCTTTCTCTTCAGCTGGACATAGGTGGATATTGATAGCAACTGACTACTTCACCAGATGGGCAGAGGCAGTGCCACTAAAAAATGCAATGGAAATAGAGATTGTTAACTTCTTGGAGAAGTTGGTAGCCAGATTTGGCCTGCCAAAAACAATTATTTCCGACAATGCCAAAGCTTCAGCTCTAAGATGAGCCAATTTGCATTGAAATATGGGTTTTTCTTGAAAAACTCTTCTAATTATTATCCTCAAGGAAATGGCTTCATGAAATCTACAAATAAAAAAGTCATTAGGTTAATCAAAATGATAGGCTTGGAACACCAGAGGGAGTGGCATAGAAACCTCCAAACAACGCTATGGGCAGATCGTATCACGCCCAAGCAGATATTAAAGACATCCCATTATGAGATGGTGTACAGGAAGGAGGCATTGTTGCCTATTGCTATGGAAATCCCTGCTCTCCAATTGCTGAAATCTCTATAAATCGAGTAGAACAGAGCTATGGAGGTGCATTTTTTTGAGTTACTATAAGTACAAGAGAATAGAGAGCATTCTCTCAAAGCCATGAATAGCCACTAGCAGGTGGTGAATAAATTTTTTGATAAAAAGAGATCCGACCAAGAGCTAAAATGTGGGGACTTGGTGCTCAAGTTCAACGAGCACGGGGTGAAGCCCGACCAGCATGGAAAGTTTGATAGTCTCTGGGAAGGGCCTTTTAAGATTGTTCAGTGCAAACAGTTTAACTCTTTCGAGTTAGAAGACATGGAAGGTAATGCCTTGGGTATTCCAGTTAATGGGATACACCTTAAAAAGTTTAATTAGTCCTGCTTATGCAGTGAGTTTGTAAATTGTAAATATGTAATTATTTTTCATGCATTAAGTTTTGGGTTTTCTCAGTGCTTTTTGAAAACGACAACAGTATTGCAAGAAATTGAAATAAATTGTAAATGATCCAAGATATGAAAAAAATGAGTATTATATTATTTCTAGAAAATTTACATTATATACGGTAGAGGCCAGTGCCCTTGTATCCAAATATACATACATATCCACTAAGGAGCGGACGCTAGAAAAGGAAAAAAGAAAAAATTGGGATTATTTTTCTTCTCAAATTCTTAAGCAGAGGATGGACTAGCAACAACTGTAGCAACTAGTGGCGCAAGAGGAGGGAACACCATTCTCTCAAAATCCTTGTACCACTTGAGGTTTTAGAATGGTTCGATATGGTGTATCTGCATGAGGAAGAAGCAGCCGACACAGACCTTGGAGTGATGTTCTTCATGGGTCTCCAACTGAAAGCCGAATAGAAAGGGCCTAGTTGGCACGGGTCCTCCATGCAGTAGCAGCTGACACAGGTTGCGAATGGAAGGGACCCCATGATCAAAGATGGTGGCCCGTACTACTTGCTCCAATCCTCCAAGGTAGCACTGAGGCAACACTCGCTTGGTCAGCTTCAGGATTTTGCGCTTGAAAATGCTAATGTCTAGAAGCAAGGTGACGAAGTGAGATCAGATGTCGATGTTCACCCTGTATTGATCCTCATATTCCATGCACTCTTTGTCTAGGACCCATTTGATCGCTTTCACATATAATAGGTCCTTAACGCCTGTCATGTGCTTCAGGCGCCTGCACCTAATTCTTCCTAAAAATGCGGCCTGGGTATTTTTGCAAACCAATCTAATTGACGTCTCCATTATTGCTTGCTACTCTAACTAAAAATGAAATTGCTAAGTTTAACTAGGGCCTACTGAATAAGAATGTTGAAGGTAATTGTGATTAGAAAAGTTGCTCGGGGCCCTATTTATAGATTGGTTGGGGTTCACCCGATGAGGCAAGCTATGATTACATCAAAAGAAAATGGTGCTATCAAGCCTTGATAATTAGTTCCTCGGTATGTGAGTTGATGTGAATGATCAGGTACAGTTGCAACTTGCTTCGTTCAAGTTGCCAAAATAAAGAAAATAGGCTAGGTGTCTACATGAGGGGTTGTCGTCCCAATAAAATCAAGGAAAATATTTTGGTGAAGTCATTGGGTAATGTGCCCAAGTACAATTAGAAGATCAATAAATGCAAGAGAATTTGTGAAAGATATGGCAGGGCTGTCCTAGTGCATCATCCAAGGAAAATCAAGCACCACCTTATGCGAAGTCATATCTCTTAAATTTGAGGAGTATTTTGGTAGGTTGGTGATCTCTTCGCATGCTCAAAAAAGCTGGAGATGCATTGGGAAACTAAATGTCAAAGGCTAGCATGTACACTTGCTAAGCTATTTTTCATGAAAACCAAAAAGTAGGTTGGGCATGAAAAAGGGCATTTATGGTGAGAATTTGTTAAAAGGTGAAAACGACTAAGTCATTTGCAAAATTTGTGAAGCCTCTTGCGAATACAAAGAAAAAATGGCTGAAATTGGAGGAAGTTCAACATAGGTCCCGGCCCCTCAGAGCATTAACGAGCAAAGATTGATGGTGCCCTGCGTAGACATATATGGCCAAGAGTCTTATGCTACCCCAGGCATCCCAACAAAGCCATCCTGGATATTTACCAATCAACCGAACCAGAAAATTCTTAGCATGATTTCTCCTGGAAATCAAGCCCTAGTATTAGAGGATTGGGATAATGTCTTGGATCCTGAGTTATCTTAGAATCCCAAGAGCTTAAGGGAGGCTGCATGTGAAAAAATGAAGAAATTGTCGAACCCTTTCAACAAACATCTATGGGACTGTGGGCTTCCCCAGTACATGGTTCCTTTGGTGCATTATTGCCCAAAAATGGTAGTAGCATGTGCAACAAACTTCGATCCTCAGACCGGAGTTAGAAGTGGCCCTAATCTGAGGGTAGTTATCAGCCCTCATGCCCTGCAAGATATGCTATGCATCATGTTCCCTCTACCCAAAACTGTTGAAGATTTTGACATGAAGAGGATGCACGAATGTTGGAAAACATTCCAGATGGTGCTACACTTTTATTCCACTGAGACTGCTCAGTTGACAGATGGTTCAACACTTCCCAAGTTTCCAATTACTTTGGGTGCTTAAAAGTTAGGGTCTGCTTCCGTTACTTCTATGTTAGTGCTGGTTTGTGGGCTGGATATAGCCAAGGGAGTTTTCAAATTCCAAATGAGTCTCAACTTCATGCTGAGGAAGAACAACCAACCTCTGCTTATGGACTTCACAAAGGTTGTTGTAGATGAGATGATCCAGTAGCTGCGGGATTTCAAAGTTGGTTCTAGATTCAGGTATTCTTCCTTCCTAGCCTACTTAATTTTTTATCAGAATCCTGATTATTTCCAAAAATTCATGGGCCTAGCTATTTTCAAAGAAAGTGGTGAGAGGAAGCCAGTGTCAACATGGATTCTCATCTTGTCAAAAACTTTTGATTAATAAGCATTTTTGGATTTGTTCCTAGCTCTGACCTTGCGGGCTTTGGATCGATCTGGGAGTGGCATGTTAGTGCATTTGATGCCCAGACATAAATCATGGTTGGGAGGCCTCTTGCCACCTTGTGATTGGTTCTTTGGTGTGAACTTCACTATTCTCCATATGTGAGGTTTTTTCTGGGAACCCTTCTGGCTCCCATGCTTTCTTTCCGACAAAGTAATGGCCTTGGAGGCATTGTGACAGCTATGTAATATTGAGAATGACCACTGGGGAGGAAGGAATTTGACTTCCCATTTGGTGTTGTCTGTCATGTTCGGCTCTGTATCATTAGTTAAGAAAAGGACTTCAAAGGTTAACACCTCAGAGATTTTGTACTCAAAGTTGGGTTATCTCCGGCTGGTAATTATCAATGACACATGGAAATAAAACCCAAGAAATGATCTATCAGAGATTGGCATTAAAATTCCACACCAACCCCGGCCATTCTAGGACCCTTAGAGAAATGTTGAAGAGGGGAATTTGAAATTTTATGTAGGCCTTGAATATTTTCCTACTAAAGAGGGGCGACCGTTGTGGTTAAACTTTTACCATGTTGTGGGAAAGCCCAACCAAAACCAAAACATGAGCTCATACCTGTGTAGCCAGTTGAATAAGCTTGAATGGAAGCCCGAAAGAATTAGAGACTTCTAAATATATAGGCAGGAGACAAAGACAACAAGTGGGATTTTTCAAGAGTTCGACTTGGATGAAAAATTTGATGAAATTTGGGTTCACGAACACCCAGACAACGAGAAATCCCCAAAACCTTTTGTTTCAGAGTAGTACTATGAGAAGAGAGGAGCTACCATAGAACCCAGTGAGGAGGTAACCCAAAATGCCCTTGTCACCAAAAAAGGGCCAACACATGAGGAAGATGTCAGTGGACAATCTACACAGCAGGAGGGCTCTTCAAATACACAAATGTCAGCCTTCTAGCACCTCTAGATTGGGCAAGGAGAGGCAAATAAGTTTTGGTCATAGGTCGAGGGTGATCTTGAATGTTGAAGATTCTCTGGAGGAGAAAAGACAGTGAACAAGAGAGTCCTCTTGAGGGATGGAGTCACAACATGTAGAAGCGGTGGTGTCGGTTGTGAGTCTTCAAGAGAAACAAGTGTTATTTCCTCCCCCTTCCCTCTCTACTATGTCTCTAGTCTGATCTTCATCTACCCCAACTCTTTTATCTGCACCAGCTTTTTCTCTCATTGGATATCCTGGGAAGTCTAGTCTTTTCCCTCCTAGTTTTCCATTTCCATCCTTTGATTTTCATTCTACCCCTGAGATAATTTTTCACCAGTCCTAACCTAATATGCCAACATTTTTCATCCCCGAGGCCTGGCCTTTTAGTTGGTGCTTCCCTAGACTTTCCTCATATCATATTACCATCCTCTCCAAGTGGTCAATTCATTCCACCATTCTCCTCGATAATTATTACAAGGCCTAACAAATCCACCGATGAGTCGAGCACACTATCTTTCCCACTAGCGGTCCCTCGGGAGTTTCCTTTTGCTGGTGAACTGGGTATTTCTTCCTAGGAATATTTTTCGCAAGTGAATGTGACAAAAAGTGCTCACACAAGCTGAATTCAAAAGAGAAGAGAAAAGGATGTGGTAGGCAGGCAGAGCCTCTTTTGCAAACGGTATTCCACGAAAGTCAGAATTCGTTGATGTTTGCAAAGATCGCCCCTAATACAATCAAATCGGTCGAGGAAATGCTGCCACGTGATTACTCTGTCAACACCATTGGGCTGGATTTGCATCGGGCTCGTCCATAGGATAAGGTCGAGTTGATGGAGGAGACTCAGAGGTAGTAATGACATATTACCTCAAGCTCAATCACCAAGCAAGGAAAAAGGTGGAACAATTGAAGGAGCTGAAAGGCAAGGTTGATATTGGGCAAACAAGTTTAAGGCCCAAGAAAATGAGATAAATCGCCTGCACAAGGAGAGGAGTGCTTTTGAAAGAAAAATCAAAGAGCTTCAGGCTATGGGCGTGGAGATTGTTTTGGCCCTACAAAATGAGGATGAGCAGAGCCGGGCGAATGAAGAAAAAATTTGTGCTGACTTAACACAGATGAATGAAGGTATGAAGCAGATCTGGCAAAGCACAAATGACAAGGTAAATGAAATGAATGCTTCTTTAGAGTTAGAAATTAAGAAGAGAAAGTAGGTTGAATTGGCCTTGGAAGAGAGGGAGAAAGAAATTTCCACTCTAAGAAGCCAGGTTTTCGTATTGGATAGAAGCTTATCAGAGCTAAGGGAGGACCTGAACAACAGAGTTGCAGAGTTAGATCTTTTGAGAGCCCAACCTCCTGCACCACAGATGAGCTCATTGGAGATTTTCAAGCATTTATATGCATCGTACTCGGATAAGGTCAAGGCATTATGCCTTACTTTGCAGCCCACCTTGATGTTTATGGCGCAAACAACTGATCTATGTAGAACAGTTAGTGAAAGAATCCAATAGGTGTAGGAGATGACTGCGATAAAGTTTTGGAGGCTAGGCTTCTATTGGGCAAGCTGTATATGACTTTCGATGAGGCTCTGAGTAGCGTAGGTATTGAGGACCAGACAATGGTGGCTATGGGTGTGAAAATTCTTACTTCCATGCATAAGGTTGTCCATCAAGTGGTAGAATGCAGAGCCAGATTGAACCAAGTTACCAGTGACATGCAGGCAAAATTTTCTCGCTTAACTTAGTGTGTCCTCCCTTTGCCCTTCATTGCAGATCAGGCGATAGTAGGTGTCAAGCGCATAATTGTAAATATCAAAGAGAAGAAGCAGGACCTTTCTATTTTCCAATCTTTTGATTAGTCTCCGACCACCAAGAATAGTGAAGAAATCATGCATCAACTAGCACAACTCTTTTTCCAGCTTGAATTAGAGGTGAAGGTATCTAGTGGATTTCCTTTTAAGGCAATCATCGATCTTAAATTGGCACAAAAAATCTGCGAGCCCTCTTCGCACTGTCAAATGAGGTCTGGGTCGATCTGCAAGCTGCTCTCTCAAAGTTGTGAGTGAAAATGGGATGTTGAACCAAGTTTTCTGGGGTTCTTCATTTTGCATGCGAAATTTCCTTGTGAGTCACCAAACTATGAATATTATTTCACAAAAACCGCGGGCCTTCATGGTTATTATTTTTCCTTCACGGCTGCGCCTTATCTTTTATCGCTCATAATGTTTCACCGTTTTCCACGTGGCCTCCTAATGGAGATTCCTATCACTTCGTATCACTTCGCTTTTATTGAGTTCCATGTGCATGACGTGTGGCTTTCTCTGGCCATTTCTCAAGCTGGGATCACTATGCAGATATCTTCACTCGACGTCACCCATGTGGCTTCCTCTCAAAGCTTTTCGTTGGGCATCCCTCATTCTTTTTTCTAGGCTCCACTTGCTCGACACGTGGCGTAATCTTGTGCGCCAATTTTCTGGAAGTTGCTTCTTGTGCTGTTTGTTCTCGCTTGTCATCGTCTTTTCTTCTTCGATGTCGTGTGTTCATTTTTTTTGCTGCATGGCCTTCTTTTCTCTGAGACAGCTTTGTTGGCACATTGCTAAGCGTTCTTACTATTCGATGTCGACTCAAGAAAATCTAGGGCGTCGATGTTTGATCAAGGCATCTTTCTCTGTGGTTGTCAGGTGGTGGGATGGCCTATATAGACGGCCCTGATTCTCTTTTATTAGGTTGCTAGATAGATAGAAAAGCTTTCCAAGCACTGGGAATAGCCTTTATAATATTTTTATTGAACTTGAAGTTTGCAGACTATGCCAATAAATTCGACCTTTCTGCTTTTCATGTATTTGATAAGACTATTAAACTGTGTTTTTATTTTCCTATAAGATATGAATGCCTATTCTTCAAATTTTGTGATCTTTTATAACTTAATAGATACAGATCATGTTTTCGACTCCTCTGTGTTGGCCAAAGTTGTACTATATTATGCTATGCAGTTAGAAGGTGTTCTTATGTTTTCAAGTGCTTTTGAGAAAATTTATCTAATAAACAACATTTAGTGGTTCAAGCCTTTGCATCCAACACTGTGCTTGTATAATTCCGTTCATGATTTGGCGCATCGCCTTCAGTCTAGATTTAATGTTTTTAGTTATTTTAATATGTTTTTGGATTTTTTGAATGATTTGGATGTTTTTGGATTTTTGATGAATTTCGAGAAGACTCCAAGAATATACATGAATTTGATCTGATGCCGATACAGGAACATGCCCCCAGTGTGATGTGATAGACTACTTCAATAAAGGCAGGACAAACCGACCTTAGGAATATGCCAAGTAGTACTATGGTGGAACGTGATATGAACACTAGCTCAGGCTAGGTATGGATGCAAACAGATGGGTGGATGGATGAATGAGTGAGTTGTGATGGAATGGATGAGTGAGTCATGCAAATCTTGGTGGATAGAGAGTGCTTTATTTACACTTGACGCCTATTTTCTAGGTTTTCATCAAGGTGACCATTTTTTCAAGACTTTTTATGATTTTTTGTGTTTTTTTGGCTCTATACCTTGCAAGTGTTTAGGCATAAATTTTTTTGAGGTGAGAGCTATTCATGGGCTCCTATAGAGGCTCACCTTCTGGTGTTGATAACTAATATGCCCCTGATTTGTAGCTTGTGGTGATGATGAAGGGTCCCAGCCAGTTGGGCTCAAACTTTCCTTTTGTATTCGGGTTGGGCACATTCTTTTAGTTCTCTTTTGGCACAAGGTCACCAACTTGGAAGGTGCATTACCTGATCTTCTTGTTGTAGATCTGTTTCAGGTGATTCTGCTAGACTTGTAGATGATTTAGGGCATCCATGCATCATTCATCCAGTAACTCTAGTTCATTTAGTCTTGTGACCCTGTATTCCTCATTTGTGATGAGGTTTTGCAAAGATACTCTCAATGACGGAAGCTCGATCTCAATAGGGAGGATGGATTCTAATTCGAACACCAGGGAAAATGGAGTGGCACCTGTCGGTGTGTGGATGCTAGTGCAGTATGCCCATAAGGCAAGATTTAGCTGCAAATGCCAATCACAACCAGAGTCATTGATTATTTTCTTGAGGATTTTCATAATAGTCTTATTGGTAGCTTCTGCTTGGCCATTGCCTTGTGGGTAGTATGGGATGGAAAAGCAATGCTGGATTTTGAATTTTTCACACAAATCACGAACATCCTGATTTTTGAAGGGTGTCCCATTATCAGAGATAATGGATTGAGGAACACCATATCGACAAATGAGGTAGTTCAAGATGAACTTGGATATCTATTTACCTGTGATGTAGGTCATGGGAATTGCTTTAACCCACTTTGTGAAATATTCAGTGGCGGTGATAGTGAACTTATGGCCATTGGATGAGGTGGGTGAAATTTTACCTATGAGATCGAGCCCCCATTGTGAAAAGGTCCAAGGTGTAACAATGGGATGCAACTCTTGAGCTGGTGCATGAATGAGATCTCCGTGTTGCTAGCATTGTAGGCATCTTCTGACAAAGTCATGTGCCTCTCTTTCCATTGTTAGCCAATAGTACCTGGTTCTCAACAACTTCTTAGCCAAGGTCATACCACTCGAGTATGAACCACACGTGCCATTGTGTACCTCAGTCAGGGTAGTCATGGCCTTCTCAGGTTTTAAACAATGTAGCAAGGTTCCATCAATACTTCTATGGAAGAGGGTCTCTCCTAGGATGACAAATCGTAAGGCCCTTTTGACAAAGGTTCGCTTTAGGTTCGGGGTGATGTCAGTTGGGAGGATTCCTAACCTTAGGTAGGTGTAAATGTCATGGTACCAAAGATCACCGGGGCCAATGAGTTCACATGCGTATTCTAACTCCGGTACCTCAAAAGTTGGTATGAGAAGCTGTTCTACAAGAAATTCATGTTTAGAGACGTTGCGAGGGATATCTAGCAAGGATTTGATCATTGCCATTGCATCAGCTGCTCTATTTTTTGCCCTCGGTATTTGCTCAAAGGTGATGTCAATGAATGATGCCTTGAGGATTTCTACTACCTTTTTGTATGGTGTGAGCTTATCATCTTTAGTTTGATATTCACCGTTGGCTTGGTTAATGATAAGTTGCTAGTCTCCATAGACCTTTAATGGCATAATTTGCCATTGTGCCGCAATCTTGAGACCTATGGTTAAAGCCTCATATTCTGCAATGTTGTTCGTACAGGGGAATGCCAACTTATATGACCTTGGTATACAGTCTCCTTGTGGGGTAACGAAGAACACACCTGCTCTTGATCCATGCTGCATGTGGGAACCATCAAAGTATAGTTTTCAGTGGTGGATGCACCGAGATTGAAAAGGGACTCATCTAGAAATTCAGATACAAGCGGATTATCTGTGTAGAGGGGAGCTTCTACTAGCTGGTCTGCAATAAATTTTTCTTTGATCACCTTTTGCTCAACATATTCGATGTCATGTTCAGATAATATCATTACCCATTTAGCCATTCTGCCTGTATGCATTGCTTTTGACAATAGATATTTTAGAGGGTCTATCTTGGCAATTAACTTAATTTGATGAGCTAGCATGTAGTGTTTGAATTTATGGGCTGCAAATACCAGTGCCAGGCAAGCCTTTTCTATTGATGTGTAATTGAGCTCATGCCCTACCATTGTTCTGCTGATATAGTAAATTGCTAGCTCGGTTCCCTTTTCATCATGTTGGGCTAAAAGGGCACCAAGGGTGGCCGTTGTTGCTGAGATGTATAGAATCAACAGTTTCCCTACAATCAGTGGCATTAACACAGGTGGTGTAAGTAGGTATTCCTTGATCTTTTTGAATGCTTGTTCACACTTGTCATCCCACCTGAATGTGACTCCCTTGTGGAACAGATGTGAATAGGCTATCTGTTTATCTGCTAGTTGTGCTATGAATCTCCGGATGGACTGGTGTCTACCTTGTAATCCTTTGAGTTGCTTTAATGTTCTTTATGCTTCCATATCAAGGATTGCTTTTACCTTTGCAAGGTCCACCTCTATCCCTCTCAGTGAAACTTTGTACCCCAGCAACTTTCCTGATTGTACCCCAAAGACACACTTCTTTGGGTTGAGTCTGACCTTGTATTGTTCTAGCCTGTCAAAGATTGCACTTAGTGCTGCTAGTTGATCTTTTCTCTTCTTTGATTTGGCTAGTATTTCATCCACGTAGTCTTCAACAATTTTTTGGATCATGTCATGGAAGATCAGTGTCATGGCTCTTTGGTATGTAGCTCTTGCATTTTTTAGCCCAAATGGCATCACATTCCAGTAGTAGGTGCCCCAAGGACATGTAAAGGTTGTCTTGTGCTGGTCCTCTTTTGCTATCATTATCTAATTGTATCCCAAGAAGTCATCCATTAGGGATAGCATCTCATGTCCGACCGTCATGTCCACTATCATGTAGATGTTGGGTACTGGAAAATCATCCTTAGGACATGCTTTGTTTAGATCTCTAAAGTCCATGTAGATGTGGATGCCCCCATTCGGTTTTGAGATTGGAACAAGATTAGATACCCACTCTGGATAATCGATCAGGCATATGAAACCAACATCTAGGAGCTTTTTTAATTCTATTTTCATGAGCAGAGCTATCTGCGGGTGCATCTTCCTTAACTTTTGTCTGACTAGTTTTTCCCTAGGGTAAACAGCCAAATGATGAACCACAACCTCAGGATCCAAACCTAGCATGTCAGCATAGGTCCATGCAAAGTTTACCTTTCTTTCTTTTAGAAATGCTGCTAACAATTCTTGTTCTTCTATTAAGAGAGACTCGGCGTAGAAAGTAATTTGCTGCTCTGTTTCTGTTCCCAAGTTGACAAGGTTGCACTGCTTTACCAATACTATTGATTTCTCCTAATGTAGAGCAGTAGGGGGGAGATTGAATCCTTCATCCTCCGATGCCTCAAAGAGGTTTTCACCATTGGATGCATCCTTTATTTTTTTTGTTTTGTGGTTAGAGAGTGCAACAGTGTGGTTTTCACTCAATAACCCCGAGCTTATTCTTGATATTTTCCTTTTGCGACTGAAGGACTCAATCGTCTCCCCATAATATACCTATGTGTCCAACGTGATGTTGAAGCCTACCTTATGGTCCCCACATGGAACTATATCCCTTAGTCCCATGAATTCCAAGAGCGCCTCATCATTTTTGAATGAGTCTAGAATTGGCGGCCCTCGTTGTTCGTGATTGATGAGTTGCGGGTGTACTAAGGTGATTCACTGGGTTGGTTGGTTTGACTCGGCTGTGGAGGAACTAATCATTAATAAGATGGAATCCTCAAAGACTCTAGGGAGACCTGCTATGGTATCATCATCATCACTACTGACACATACATCAGTGACGTCAAAGGTGTAATTATCGAGTGGGATACCTAGGCATACACGTGGTCTAGGAGTGGTTGCTGTTACCTGAGGAGAGGACCTAACTGCCCTTTTGGGAGTACCCCTACCACGTATGGTTATACTCAGAGGAGTATATCCAAGGCCAAGGTTCTACATTCTTTTTTCTACGATGATGGGCTCCAGCCGTCCATCACTGTTCCTTCCAAGGCTTTCATTCCTATTATAGCCCATACCAAACATCATTTGTAACCCTCTGTTAGTTTCCTCCATGGGTAGAGTAGGGTTGGGCCTTTCATCTTGGTATAATATGTTTGAGATGTCCCCCTCATCCACATTTTCTCTACTGAGATCCCCCCAACGGTGGAATCCAAAAGGTTTTTCACTAACAGTGTGGGCAGGTGTTTCAACTAGCTGAGGTTGTCCCTATGACCTAGGGGATTGTGGTAACTCTCCTACAACAAATGCATTCCTTTTCATTCTTTAGCTGCCACATCCATCGTTCTAGATCATGTTTTTGATTTCTGATATGTCAAGGATGGCAAGTGTCTCTGTCGCAAAAGTGGAAGCGAGGTTGGCTGGGTCTATGTATGATGTGGACGATCCTTCATCATTTTTTGGTACTTGGGGGATCTTATAAAAATTGGCTTCCAAGTTTTTGCAATAGGTGAAAGGTTCGGGATCTCCATATATAGTGACCTCTTCATTTTGGTGTGAGAAATTGATATATTGATGATATGTCGAGGCCACTACCCTCATTTCGTGGATCCACGATCATCCAAGGAGGATATTATATGGTAGATCGAGGTCAAGGACCTGACAGGTGGTCTCCATTGTTGCTGGTCCCACTTCGATGGGGATTTTGATAGTGCCCTGAGACACTCTTTCTTGATCATCATACACCCTTATCGTGATGCTTTTGTTCTTATTAATGGAATCCTTGGTGAATCCCAATTTCTTTATAATCTTTAGAGAACAAATGTTAAGGCTTGCACCTCCATCCACTAGGACCCTTTTGACTTTCTTTTTATGGATAAGCACTTGAAGGTGGAGTGTGCGGTTATGAGATGGCTGCAGTGGGAAATCTTGGTCAAAGAATGTAATGAGATTTGGGGTAATGATGTTACTCACCATAGCCTAGAACTGCTATGTTTCAAGGGTGGCAGAGATGGTGGACACAACTAATGCTTCATCAAGGATTTTCCTATGGGATGCGGAGATTTTCAATAGTTCCATCATGGAGATTTGGGCGGGGGTTCTCTTTAGCTGGTCAATGACATTGTAGTCATAGGGGATGGCCTTTGTATTAGAAATGGGGGTCTTAGTTGGTGCCTCGACAATGGTAACTTTTTTCGCCATGTGTGGTGACTCCATAGTCATTGTTTGTCTCTTTTGACATTTATGAAGGTGCCCATCTCATCAACGCATCCAACTATCTCCTCGTATACTAGATTAGCACTAGCATACTTTTGCTTGCCCTTATTGTTCCCTTGGTTGTGGTTTGGCATCAGATTCGTGTATATTTTCAGGTCTTGGTTTCCAGCTGGCTGTTCGATATTGATGATCTTATGCTCGATGAGGTCTTGGATGATGTTTTTCAGCCTCATGCAATTAGCGGTGGTGTGTCCTTTGACTTTGTGAAAGTCACAAAGGATATTTTCGTTATACCATGGTGGTTTGCTCATGGGTTCTGCATATTTCTCTGAGTTAGAGACTTTGATTAGATTCTCCTTGACCAGCTTCTTCATTATGGAATCAATCGATTCACCAAGAGATGTGAACTTCCTCTTGGGGGGATACTTGCCTCGGGGAGGTGGTCCTCCTTGATTACCCAAGCTCTTGATTTGATTTGTGGGCATTTGTTGTTGTTGTGCTACTACCGCATTACCCTGTACATTGTTATGATTATGATTTTGTGGTTGATGATGATTTTGGATGTTTTGCTTAGGGGCACTAATGACCACTTTAGCATTGACCACACCGTCGTTCGTGATGTTTTTATTCCTCGACCATGTTTGAGGTTTATCATTGTAGTTGTTAGATGGGTGGTTATCCTAGGGTGGAGTGAATGTTGATGTGCCTCCTCATGCAGTAAGGGCTCTTTCGATGTTGAGCACCTTTGGGATCAGTTGATCATAGGATGTGATGCACTGCATTTTCAAGTAAAACGCCAATTTTTCATCTAGATTGGCTATGATGGTGCAAACTTGTTGTTCTTTCGGCATGGTCCACTTGCTCTGATTGGCCTTGGATTGCCATCTTTGCAAGAAGGATGTGAATAGCTCTCCTTTCCTTTGTTTGAGTACTGATAGTTCTTCCAAACTAACATCCACACCCATATTGAAAGCCTTATTTTTAAGGAAAGCTTCCATGATTTCCTTGAATGTTTTAATACCCATGGGTAGGCAAGAAAACCATTCCATGGTTGGACCAGTCAGACTATAGGGGAAGAGTCGCATTAGATACGTTTCATCACATGCGACCTCCATGCAATGCACCTGAAATTCCCTGGCGTGGTTCTCAGGGTTACCTTTTGCATTATACTTGTCAAATTTGGGGATCTCAAATCCCTTTGGGAACGGTATCATGGTGAGACTTCTATCAAAAGGATAAGGGCATAAGTTGCCCAGTTTTCTTGTGGTTTTTCTTGCTTGTAAGGCCAACACTTGTTGCGAAAGCAGTTTGATTTGTGTTGCGACATATTTGCTTGGATCGGGAGGTGGGATGAATGAGTTGTGAGTTGTTCTAGGTGTTTGATGGGTGGGGAGAGTACTAGTGGGAATTTGTTGCAAGCTCTCTTTTGCGTTCAAAGCCTGATGGTATGCCTGCATTTGTGTCAACAACACTTGTTTTTGATCTTGTAGTTGTTGCTCCAACAACGCTTGTTGTTGGTCCATCTGTTGTTTCTCCCATGAAGCTTGTTGTTGGTCAATCTACTATTGTGCTAGTAAAGTTTGTTGTTGGTCTGTCTATTATTGCACCAACAAAGCTTGTTGTTGGTCGAGTTGGTCTTGTACCAACAAAGCTTGTTGTTTAGCTTGTTTTTGTGCCTAAAAGTCTTGCAAGGCTTGTTGGTAGGCTTGCAATTATGCTTGGTATTGTGCTTGAGCTTGTGCTTGGGATTAAGCTTGTGCTTGTGCTTGAGCTTGGGCTTGTGCTTGTGCTTGAGCTTGTGCTTGAGCTTGAGCTTGGGCTTGTGCTTGAGCTTATGCTTGAGCTTGAGCTTGTGCTTGTTCTTGAGCTTGTTGCTTTTGCTTGAGTACTCTTTGTTGGTTGGCCCTTTGAAGGGTTTGGATTAGGGTGGTGAATGAATTGGCCATGCTGGCTTTTTGTGGAATTGGTGGTGGAACGAGAATGATGCCAACCGTTGTGGTAGGTGAGAGGGTTATGGTGGTGGTTGGAATTTGGGCTATGGTGGTGGTTAGGCTTTGGGTTGTGGTGGTGGTTGGGATTTGTGTTGTTGGAGGGGTGGTGGAGATGCTCGGTCCTTGAGAGGGTATGCTTTGGGATATTTGAGGACCAGTTGGTGCTCTTGCCATAGTGGTTTGAATGGTCGCCACCTATTGTTGTGATGTTGCGGGCAAGAAGAGGGATTTTGGTGTGATGTTCTCATTGCCCTATTCTAAGAAACTATCAATGTTTAGGGGAGGAAACCCCACTCTGAGTGGCGATGTGGTTGTGAATGAAAATGAGGGTAGCTGTGGTAGGCTACCCTAGAAAGAAAAAGGATCAACAACTTTAGTTGTTCTAAATAAATCAGCTTCTCCTTGTGGTAGAGAAGTTGGTATGTTCAACTGATAGGCTGGTGAGGCATGGAATGAAGATGAACCAGCAGGATTATGAAATGTGAGTGGGATGTATGAGTGCAATGGATTTTTCAGAACAAAATTATTTGGTGCAATATTGACAATGACCTCTTTGTTGGCCACAAGGTGGTGCTACTATAACTCTCAAAACATGGCACTTCCTTTGTTCACCAATGGTGAGTTTGACATGGTGGGAGGCACTTCTTGATTGACATTCGACATTGGGGATGCGTTCGTAAGGGGCATGTCCGTACTATTGCTTCGCCAAGGTTGGGGGGGAACTAGACCCCTCCTCTTGCTAGTGTATTTAAGTACTTGAACATGGCATTGACAATTTTGTGGTTCTCTGGATTTTGAACCATTTTCATTATTTTGGATTGTGTCATCCCCATGTCTTCGTTTGTGATTTCTTCCTCATGGCTCCCCTCTTGAGGATTTTGTGATGATAAAGGAGAGTTAATTGGGGGATTGCTCGATCCCACAAGGTTTATTTCAGGGGCTAACTGACTCATGTCCACAGAAGTTGATATTTCACTGATATTCTCCATGTTCTTCTTGTATTACGATCTTGTTTGAACCATAAAAAATAGGGATTGTTTGATCCTAACCTTTCAAGTTCAAAAGAGAAGAACTAGGGAAGTCAAAGATCAAAGAGGGCATTAACAATGATGGGATAATGGATGAAGCGAGTGAGTGAAACCTTTTGGATAACTTTTGAAGGGTTACGCTAAGCTTGTAAGGACCTAGATTGATTATGATGGTTTTACTAAGTGTACTAAGTCAAACAGGATTGTAGTGAAGTTGTAGTCCCTAGGAAGTTGTATTATCTTAGGGGAACTTGCACAAGTGGATGAACTAGCTAAGTGTGTTAAGCCAATGTGATTTGTGAACTAGTAATCCTCAGGAAGTTGTGTTATCCTAGAGGTAAATTTGTCCAAAAGTGTTGACTATTTTGGCTAGGTGTGTTAAGCCAAGATAGGGTGATGTTGGTTTAGCCCCTTTAAGTTTAGCACAAGTAATTTTTCTAGAGTTCACAAAAGGTTTGATGGAATGAAATTTGGTTTGATGAAGAGATGGATTAGGGTGACAAATTTGATTTTGAACCTTACCCTAGAAATGACTCTCTTTACAAAATCTTGGTATTGAAGAACACACTATACTTCCTATGGGAGAAAATAAAACCTTTCAAAAAGTTTGAGATTTTGTTGGTAGTAGAATGCATACAAAGTTGGGTTATTCCTTGAAGCCTTTTTGTAGAAGTTGTATACAAGTCTTTCTCCTACTTCAAGGAGCATCTCAAGGTGTTGCTCACGGGAATTTAGGCTTATCTTTTTAAACTTTGGCTTTGGGATTTTAATCTTGCGGGAAATCATTGGGAACAACACACATGAAGCTCAATTTGTCCTTTATCTTGGTTTAATGAATTTATTTTTATTAAAGACACTTGCTTGCCTATGTTTCAAACTATATATCTAGTGTCCCACTTTCTTTCTCATCCCACAAGGTCCATTGTGTGGAAATCAAGGAAAATAGGGAAAAATTTACCTATGTTTAACCTTTTTGAAAACAAATGACGATAGAATTCAAGCACTTCGAAACCTCTAAGGATAGAATCCCTAGGGAAAGCAAGAGTACTTTAAATTCATCAAAGGTATATGTCTCCTCAAAGGGGTTTGAAATTTGAAGGTCTTGTGAATGTTCGTTTTCAAGTGTTTTCGAGAACCAAGCAATGTGTTCCTTTATTTCAAACACTTTTACAATCCTAGGATGATGAGGCAATATCTTGTTGGGTTCCCACTTGGATAAATCCAGCTGCGCATATCTTGTGTGAATGGATAAATACTTGACCACACTGGCTCCCCTTCATGGCACACACTTCTTAGGTTAGCCAAGCATTAGTACCCATGAATCTCCCATGGCATACTTTCTATCTCTACAACAAAACCACATGTATAACGTGGAGCAGCTTCAAAGGACATGACCTTTTCCACCAACAAAATAGACAAGGTTTTGGCCTTTTTCTAAATAAGGTGTTCTAATTCAGGCATTCCGTTCATGGGGGATTATCCAACATCGACGAGAGTCCATTGTTGTCCATCTTGTCGGAATAATTCTCGTGATTCTTAAAATTTCCTTAAGAATCCACACTTATATACCGGTTGGAAGTTGCTTAGCTTTAGTGTGTTCCTGGTTGGGTTGTTCCCTTGGGTGATTACTTTTTCCCACAAATCAGGCCCTCTAATATAAACTACATTGAGCTAACATATCCCATCGTTTACACAACATTTGTTGAAAAACAAACGGGAAAACCTCTGCAATATGTCGTGCTCACACTCGCATGTTTTGTTCAATTATTAAGCACCCAAATTGAAATATGGAGGCAATCCTTTATGCAACTTAGTGTCACCAAAAAAGACTTTTGATTCTCAAGATCACCATGAGGTGTGAGAGAAGCACATATGCCTTTTCAAATGATACTACTTTGCAAAAAGGATTACAAAGCATGAAAAACACATGTTCAATTTTAAACTTCTCAAAGCAATGATGAATTCTTTTTAAGCACCAAATGAAATGTGAGATGTCTTGTTCAATTGTTAACCTTTAAAAAAAATCTAGTATGTTTGTCTAAGGTTTTTTTATCCCCTTGGCAACTTTTGAAAGGAAAATTGATTGTTTATTTTAGAACCCCAAAAGAAATCTAGTGTCCTAAGACCAATGAAGTTATCAAATTCCTTAAAGAGTGTTGAAGAACACTTTAGTGTTTAAAAACACTTTGTACAAAGTGAGCATGGAATCATAATAAAAATTTGCTTGTTCTTTTTAAACCCAAAGTGAATTTAGTGTTCTTAAGGTCAAAGATTTTTAGCAAATTTCTTAAAGAGCGTTAAAGAACACTTTTAGTGTTTAAAAACCTTTGTGTTTGGTGAACATGATCTCATGATGAACTTCTTCCTTTGCTATAACCTACAAAAAAAAATGATAGAGAACCAGAGAGCAAAAAAAAAATAGAAAACAATGTCAAAGATTAAATCAAATCCAAGTTTAATAAGCACATGTTAAATTTAAATCTCACTATTCAACCACGGCGTAGTTTGTAGAAGTGACAGACTTTGGAGTGAAAGCGATGCTATATAACACCGTGTGGTTGACTTTGCATGACGCTTTGCAGAAACAAAGAGTGCAAAAGTTGCGGGTTAGAGGTAAGCGACGAGGTTTGGAAGCGGCCCGATTTGGAATTTTGAATTTTTTAGGCGGGGAAGACAAAGCGGCAGAATTTGGTAGACATGCAGTGCGATATAGGGCCGCGGCATTGAAAGCGGCCCAGGTAAGACCCGCGTGGTGGAGTTAGGAAATTTTTAGAAAAGAAGACAGGCGAGAGAATCCGTGATGATGTTTGGGAATTTAAACGTAGGTGAATATGGTGCCACGCCTTTGGGAGTAGTGAAGTATTGCACCGCGGTGCTGAAAGCAGCGCAATATAGCACCGTGCGGCCGAGTTTGCTGTGTCTGCGAAAAAAAAGTCAGAAACCGCAAAATTTTTGAAAAACATGATTGAATTTTTGATTCAAGCCCTCCTTGTAGCACCAAAATGTGAACCCCTAAACCTGCATATGCACAAGAGCAACAAAACACATTAGTTGTTAGTTCAAATGCATGCAAACAAGTAAGAGAGATTCCCCATAAAATCCATCTATTCAAATTAAACTAGGAAAAATGAAAGACACAATAAACTTGAAACAAAAGAGATTCAATCCTAATTAAGCTAATATCATGATGATCTTATGGGGGAATTGGTGCCAATGAAGTGTTGCAATTGGCCCTTTCCCAATTCCTTAAGTAGCAATGGTGTGTGTAAATGAGAAATGGTCAAATCTCCAAAGATATTTGAGCATAACCTTGTTGCAAATCTTGAAATATGATGGATAGTTGATGGAAATGGGCAAAATTGGCTCTCAAGTTGAAGATAGTAACTTTGCATATGAATGTGTATGAGGAATGAGGAGAGAAGTCTCCAATTTATAGACTTTAATTTGGAAGAGGTGAGCAAGATTGAGCAATGTGGGACAAAAGATAATCCAATGGCATTGTGTCACTTGTCCACATGTGATTGGATGAGGACTGAGCACATTTTGGCCAATGTGCATGATAAATGCATAAATTTGAATTTTGAAATATTGAAATGACAAGGTGGATGAGAAGTCAAATGGAGTTATGACCACTTGGATCAATGCAAAGGACATGTAAGATGTCTTAAATGTCTTGTTGGAAGGACCAAGTCCACTTGGCCTTTTTGAATTCAAATGAGGGAATATTCCCTTTTGATGTTTTGTGAGGGAAAATAGATGAATTAATAAATCAAAGTATTTGATTTATTGTGCAAGTTGCATTCTCTAGATAAATTTAATGAAATGAATTAACTTAATCATGGTTTTGATTAAACTACTGAAGCATTAGGTGATGTGACAATCTAGACTTAGATTTATGAATTGATTTAAGTCCAAAATTGAGAGGAAGTGATTTATTGAATAAATAATTTGATTTATTTAATCAAGAGGGAACATGTTAGATTAAATCAAATAAGGTTTAATTTATTTAATTTAATGAGAGGACTTTAGAGAATTTAATCAAATAAAATGATTTATTTAATTAAACAGATATGTTAGGTTAATTAAATTAAATTGATTAATTTAATCAGAGGAGGTGATAGACTTAATCAGATAAATAGTGATTCATTAGATTAAGGGATAAAATTATGATGAAATGTTGAGAGTGTGATTTAAGAGGAAATGTTGTCAGTAATCGGGATTAGGTGTGCCAAAACAAACTTGTACATTTTCCATGTCTACAGAAATGCATTCTCTTCTTCTAGAAACATCTGCTATAGTAACAAAATAACTATAGGAACTCAAAAACTCATAACTCACTCCAATCTTGATGTGTACCACTAAAAATTCTAGACAACATACTAGAGAGGCTCAACAAGAAACCCTTTAAAGCATGACCTATGATTATCAACATACACAACTTTCCACCATTCAGGTCATCATAGCTTCATAGACTGCCTGCAACATATTTATTCTAATTTTCTCAATATCCTCGACACATACAACCTCTAGAATCATCAATGCTAATAGTGTTGACATCAATGACAACCACATATCAGAAACACTACCACAACATCCAACAATCTCCCCATTTTTCATTGATGGCAACACATGATGTGAAAAATACTATCAACACAACTAACTCTTCACAATCTGTTCTTCTCCTCCTTACATTGCACTTCTCCCCCTTTCTTCTACAAAGTTTTTTCACATTACTCTTGTCCCCCTTTAACATCAATGGAAAAGTTACACACGCTCTGAATCATCTGACTACTCCCCCTGAGTAGTAGCCACCACAACATCAATCTGAAGCAAGATCTAACTTTAAGTGCATAGATTGATGCAAAGACTTGCATCTTACTTCAAATTACAAGGGAAAATCACTTGTAACTTTCCTCTGAGATACTCAAAAGTATTCTTAGGAAACATTTTAGTAAATATATCTATAATTTGGTCATTAGTGGGTACATATTCCAATCTGACTTCTTTATCACTCACTTTGTCTCTCAAAAAGTGATACTTGATAGATATATGTTTTTTCTTTGAATGTAACACCACATTCTTGGAAATGTTTATGGCACTTGAATTGTCATAGAATATAGCAATAGGCTCATTATACTCAATTCTAATATCTCTCAACATTTGTTTCATCCATAATACTTGATTGCAATTTTTTGCAGCAACAATATATTGTGCCTCAATAGTAGATAAGGAAATGGGATTTTTCTTTTTACTTAGCCAAGACACCAAATTCTTCCCAAAGAAGAATGCACCACCACTTGTACTTTTCCTATCATCTACATCTCCTACCTAATCTGCATCTTTATTGAATCCAAGCTTCAACAAATATTTATCTAATCTAGCATACCATGTTCTATGAGCTTGTTTGAGTCCATATAGTGCTTTCTTTAATCAGAAAACCACATCTTTTTCATCAGTCAATTGAAATCCATCTGGTTGCTCAACATAAACTTCTTCTAACTCACCATTTAGGAATGTTGAATTTACATCCATTTGATAGAGTTTGTAATTCTTGAAAGTAGCATAAGCAATAAATAACCTTACAGCTTCAATTCTAGCAATAGGGGCAAAGGTTTCTTCAAAATCAATACCTTCCATCTGTGAGTATCCTTTACATACCAGTCTTGCTTTATTTCTAACAAATTCACCTTGCGCATTCTACTTTTTCTAAAAGACCCATTTGGTTCCAATCATATTTTTATCTTGAGGTCTGGGAACAAGAGTCCATGTATCATTTTTCTCTATCTACATTAGTTCTTCCTTCATTTCTTCCATCCAATATTCATATTTACATGCTTCATTGACATTACAAGGTTGAGCTTTCCAAATTAGGCAATATTCTTTTGCAATTCTTCTTCTAGTCTGCACACCTTTGTTCTTGCCTCCTGTAATCTGATTCTTAGAGTGATTTAGCTTTATATAGCTTGGAACTTTTGGATTCTCTCTAACTTCTAGTTCTTTTTTTCTTTCTTCTGCATTTCCACTAGCTTCTTCTTCATGATTCTCTTGATTCACTAGAACAATTTGAACCTGATTCAGTGTCTGTACATTCTTTCCATTATTAGTACTATCTTGTTGGTCATTTGAATCATATCCATAGTATCTAGATGATCTAATAGTGTCTTCATCAACTCTCACATTTTCACTTTCAACCATTTTCTTCAATCTTCTATTGTAGCATCGATATGCCTTGCTCTTAGTAGACTAGCCTAGAAATATTCCTTCATCACTTCTAACCACAACTCAAAAGGAGTCTTACCAGAATTACCATTAACATTTACCCAGTTGATAGTTTATATAGTAGTGCTTACAACTTCTCTCCAATAGATATGAGGAACATTACCTTCCAACATCAAATTTCTAGAAGCATCTATAATTGTTATGTTTTTCCTTTCAACAACTTCATTCTGTTGAGGGTTCTAGGGATCAAATAATTGTCTTTTGATTCAATGCTCTTCAAAAAATGAATTGAACTCCTGAGAAGTGAATTCATCACCTCTGTCTAATCTTAAACATTTGACCTTCAAACCTATCTCATTTTCTACCAAAGCTTTGAAACATTTGAGTTTTTCTAGAGCTTCATGCTTTTGTCTCAAGAAAGAAACCCATATCATCCTAGAGTAATCATCAATGATCAACATAAAGTACCTTTTTCCTTGTAGACTTCTGATTCTAGATGGACCACATAGATTAGTATGAACAAAATCCAACACTCCATTAGATTGATTTTGTTTTCTCCTAAAATAAGTTCTTGTCTGCTTTCCCATCTGGCATTCTTTGCATATAGTGTTAGTAGGATTTACTAACTTAGGTAGATCTCTGACTTCTTGAGTGGAGCTTACTTTGAAAATGCTATCAAAATTCACATGACGCATCCTCCCATGCCATAACCAACTTACATCAAGTTGAGCAATTAAGCAACTTTCACTAGCAACACTTAAAGTGAAAAATATTGCATCTTGTCTTTGTACCTGAAGCAATTATATTTCCAAAGATTCCCAATATCCTGCACTTACCATCTTTGAACTAAATATTGTATCCCTTGTCTACCATCTATCCAAAACTCAAAAATTTATGCTTCAATCCTTCAACATAAAGATCATTAGTATTACATTTACCACCAAGAGAAATAGTGCCTCTGTCACAAATCACACCAACATTGTTATCTCCAAATCTTACAAAACCATCGTCATAATTCTCCAAGCTTAGAAACTTGATTTTTTCACCATTCATATGATGTGAGCATCTGCTTTCAATCACCCATTCATCCTTTTCATCAATTTTTTCACCATTCATATGATGTGAGCATTTGCTATCAATCACCATTTTCCTAGATAGCAATGAATACCCATCCATCTTCATTTCTAGTTTCTTTATCAAATTCATCATCAGTAACACCTTCTTCAGCATAATAACATCTCTTTTTAAATCTAGACTTGTCAGGTTTATACTTAGAAACTCTTTTAGGACACCTTGATGCAAAATGACCTATCTTACTACAAGAGAAACATTTAATAGGTAGTTTTCCTTTAAACTTACCATGTCCTCTGGATTCTCTTTTCACAATCATTGCTTTGAGTTCTTCTAGCTCTCTTTCTTCATCTTCAATCTGTCTCATCTCATCTTCATACTTGAATGTCTTTCTGGAACTTTCTCTCGGATCATATATTTGTTCCCTTTTTTCAAATATAGTAGCTTTAAATGCAAATTTTGTCTTAGGAGTAGACTCGCCAAATTCACTCAACTCAAAGGCAGCAAGTTTACCAATCAGCATGTCTCTTGTCACATTTGTTACTATCTTGAGTTCTTCAATAGCATGATCTTTCATTTTGTAAGAGGTAGACACTAATCTCAACACTTTAGCCATAATCTCATCTTCTTCCATAACTCCACCAGCACATCTAATACCCATCACTAGTTCATTTACCTTTTGCATGAAAGCAATAATGTTTTCATCTTCACTCATCTTCAAGTTCTCCCACTTGCCTTTTAGACTCGTTAGCTTAGCAATATTCACTTGTGCATCTCCTTCATACAATGTCTCCAATTTCTTCTACATCTCATGTGTAGTCTTCAGACCTATCAAATTTGTCATCTCTGAATCGATCAAAGCACTTAGCGATTCCTCTATAGCCCTGATATTATTTTCACCTTCTTTAATCTCATCAGGAGTAGTGGGACCATTCTGAAGAATATTATATATGTTCTTTGTAATATTCCAGAAGGGTTCACCAATGCACTTCAAATGACACTCCATTCTGACTTTCCAAAGAGAGCAATTTGTACCATCGAATATGGGACTATCCTTCTGGTATGATGCCATATCAGATCACCTCAAGCTTTTAAACTTGTTCAAAGGAACTAGCTCTGATACCAATTAATGGCGAAAGAAGGATAGACAACTGAAAGGGGGATAAATCAATTGTTACAAAATTTAAAGTTATTCAACCTTAATCAAATTTTAATCTCAGATATGATAATTAACAATGAAAGAATAGATCAACAACATATCAGAAACACATGAACACCAAGATTTTATACATGGAAACCTTGTTAGGGGAAAAACCACAGTGGATGTTAGTCCACAAGATTATACCCTATTAGAAGTATAATGAAAAATGAATAAGGAATGCACATGCATTCAGACACACTACCTAGAGCTCACTGCTCAAAGGGAAGGCTCACTGCCTTACATAAAACAATCAAATTAAATCCATCTAATGAGGTTGAACTGAGAAATTAGCTTCTTCAAAAGCATGATGATAGTTTTGATTAGGCACAAAAATTTTTCTTCACACTTCGCTCAATCTTCTTCACACTCTTCTCTAAAATCAAATGATCTGATCTTTATTCACACATTTCGCATTCACACCACACTCTCTCTTATACTTTGTCTATTCAAAATGAAGAAACAATTGGTCTTATATATCCACTACATGAGTTTTCATCAACAACTCTCTCAGCCACAAATAAAGAATAAATTACAACTATCATCCCAATTCATGAACAATATTAATGCACACCAACTCGTTCCTTCTTCATGAACAATAAAGAAGGCCTAAAAAAAGTCCTTGAACATGTCAAATAATAAAACATGAACCCATAAGGATCCACAACACGCTACCACCATCATGTCAACCAAGAACATGACAACCTCGAGCACACAAAGGAAAATATTTGATCATGAGCATACCAATCAATGCAAACATACCATAATGATAGAACACGATCTAGAAACATCACTGAACATCACAGTAGCATACACAACAACTCAATTTACTAGAAATGCATTCTCTTCTTCGAGAAACATCTACAGTAGTAACAAAATAATTTTAGGAAGTCAGAAACTCATAACTCACTCCAATCTTGATGTGTACCACTAAAACTTCCGGACAACATACTAGATAGGCTCAACAAGAAAGCCTTTAAAATGTGACCTCTGATTATCAACATACACTAATTTTCACCATTCAAGTCATCACAACTTCACAGACTGCCTGCAACATATTTATTCTAATTTTCTCAGTATCCTCGACATATACAACCTTCAGAATCATCAATGCTAATAGTGTTGACATCAATGACAACCACATATCAGCAACACAACCACAACATCCAATAGCCCCTAGTGGGTTTTGAAATAGGTACAAGATTTGAGATCCACTCTGGATAATTGATCGAACATATGAATCTTGCATCCAAGAGCTTATGTAATTCCATTTTGACCAATAAGGCTATTTGGGGATGCATTTTTCTCAGCTTTTGTCTCACAGGCTTTGCTTCAGGATATACAGCTAGGTGGTGAACTACAAGTTCTGTATCAAGTCAATGCATGTCAGTATAGGTCCATGCAAATTTTATCTTTCTTTCCTTTAGGAAAACAACTAGGAGTTCCTATTCTTCTATGAGAAGTGACTTGGTATAGAATGTTATTTGTGGCAGTTCCTCCATTCCCAGATTGACTGGATTGCAATATTTTGCCAAAACTGTTGACTTCTCCTAATGAATGGCATTGAGAGGAAGATTGAATCCTTCATCCTCAGGTGCCTCAAAGAGGTTTTCACTATTGGATGCATCCTTTATTTTTAATTTTTTTTGGGTCAGAGAGTACCATAATGTGGTTTTCACTCAAAGACCTAGAAATTATTCTCAATTTTTCACTTTTGTGACTGAAGGATTCAATCGTTTCCCTGTAAAGGCTTGTGTATCCAGTATGATGTTGAACCCTACTTTATGATCTTCATATGGTACTGTATCTCACAATCCCATGAATTCTAAGAGTGCCTCATCATTTTTGAATGTGTCCAAAATTGGTGGTCCTGGTTGGTTGTAATTGATGAGTTGGGGATAGATAAGGTTTATTTCATGGGTTTAATGGTCTGACTCAAAAGACAAGGTGTTGATCATGAATAGGGAGGAATCTTTGAAAAGCCTAGGCAAGTCAGTTATGGGATCCTCATCACTACTATACACATCGGTTATGTCAAAAGTAAAGTTATCTAAGGGTAGACCTGTAGATACTGGTAACTGAAGGGTGGCTACCGATAGCTGAGGGGGAGTCCTGAATGCTTTAACTAGGGGGCTCCTGCCATGTATGGTTACACTCAAAGGGGTACATCCAAGGCCAAGATTTTTCATGCACTTTTCAACAATGATAAGTTCCAATTGGCCATTACTTTTTTCCCAAGACTTTCATTATTTTTATAGCCCATGCCCAACATTAATTGAAGTCCTTTGTTAGCATCATCCATAGGAAGGGTTGGTATAGGTATTTCATCTTGATAGAGGAGACTGGATATGTCTCTCTCATCCACCAGTTCTTGGCCTAGATCCCCCTAACTTTTAAATCAAGAGGGACCTGCTCTGAAGGTTTGAGTTGTATTGGCGAGTTGCAGCTATCCATGGGATCTAGGGGATTGAGGTAACTCCCCTACAAAAAATGCTCCTTTATTCATTTTGTAATCCCCACACCTATCTTCTTGGATTATGACCTTGATTTCAGATATGTCAAGAATGGCGGGTGCCTTTGTCCTAGAAGTGGAGGCTATGTTGGTTGGGTCTATATATGGAATTGAAGGGACTTCATCATTCTTTGGGACTTGGGGGATTTTATAGTATTTTTCTTCTAGGTTTTTGGAATAAGAAAAGGGCTTTAGATCACCATAGACTGTGACCTCTTCATTTTCATATGAGAACTTGATGCACTGATGGAAGCTTGATGCAACCTCTTGCATCTCATAGATCCATGGATGCCCTAGGAGGATTTTATAAAAAAAATCAAGGTCGAGGACTTGGCATGTGGTTTCCATAATGGTTGGCCCAACTTGAATAGGGAGTTGGATAGTGCCTTAAGACACTCTTTCTTGATCATCATAAGCCCTGATTGTGACGCCCTTTACTTTTTCAATGTAATCCTCAGAGAATACCAAATTATTTATGAGCTTGAAAGAACATATGTTTAGACCTACACCCCCATCCACCAAGAACCTTTTGACTTTGTTTTTATGCACCAAGATCTCAAGGTGGAGTGCGCAGCTATGAGATGGTTGGGTCGGCAAGTCCCGATCAAAAAATGTGAGGAGATTTTAGGTGGTAATGTTTTCGACCATAGCTTGGATTTTTTTAGTATTAAGATTGGTAGAGACAGTGGATGAAGCCAATGCTTCCTCAAGGATTTCTTTATGGGCGGAAGAAATCTTCAATAACTCCATGATGGAGTTTCGAGCGGAAGTTCGTTTCAACTAGTCTAAGAAATTGTAGCCATTAGGAGCAGACTTTAGATTTTAGGTGAATGCCCTAGGTGGCTCTAATGACCCAACAATGGTGACTTTTCCACTATTAGTGGTGACTCCACAATCAGTTTTGGCTCCCTTGATGCTAACAACAGTGACCCATTCATCTAGGGATGTGACAACTTGATCGTACCAATGGTTCACATTGGAATAATTTTGTTTCCCTTTGTTATTTCCTATGTTATGATTTGACATCGAATTCATGTAGATCTTAAGATCTTGATTTCCTATTGGTTGTTCAACATTTATGATCTTGTCATCGATGAGGTCTTGGATTATATTTTTTAGCTTCATGCAATTGGTTTTTGTGTGCCCCAGCTTGATTGTATGATAATTACAAAGGTAATCTTCATTGTACCAAGGTGGTTTCACTTGGGACTCTTGATAATTCTCATAAGTGGGGATTTTGATGAGATTTTCATTTACCAATTTCTTCATCATGGATTTGATTGATTCCCCAAGGGCTGTGAACTTCCTCTTTGGGGGTTATTTGTTTTGCAGAGGTGGCCACCCTTGATTATTTAGATTGTTGATTTGATTATTGGGTGGTTGTCATGCTACTACATTGGTTTACGTTTTGTTGTGATTATTGTTTTATGTTTGCTGATATGTTTGGCTATTCTATTTCGGAGCACTGATTATGACCTTGGAACCAACCACACTGTCATTAGTGACATTCTTGTTTTTCACCCACGTGCGAGCTTTTTCATTATAGCTGGTGGAAGGGTGGTTGTCTTTATGTTCTAGATATGTGGGTGTGCCCCCTTGTGAAATAAGGGCTCATTTGATGTTGAGCGCCTTGGGGATCAAGTAGTCATAAGTGGTGATGCATTGCATTTTTAGATGGAATGCTAAGGTTTTCTCAAGATTGGAAATGATGGTGTAAATTTGTTTCTCTTTTGGCATGGGCCACTTGCTCTGATTGGCCTTGGATTGCCATCATTGTGGGAAGGAAGCGAATGATCCCCCCTTACCTTGTTTGAGCGTAGATGGATCCTCTTTACTAACATCCATGCCAATGTTGAATGTGTCTACGATCTCTTGGAATGTTTTGATACCAATAGGCAAGCAAGAGAAGCACTCTAGTTTGGGTCTGGCCAAGATTCAAGGAAATAACTACATTAGATATGTATCGTGATATGTGACTTCCATACAACATACATGGAATTCCCTGATGTGATCCTTAGGGTTTCCTAGCCTGCGATATTTGTCAAATTTAGGAATTTTAAAACCCTTTGGGAATGGTACCATTGTAAGGCTCCTGCCGAAAGGATAAGGGCATAGATTAATTGGCATCCTCATTATTTTCCCTGATTGGAGATCGATCACTTTTTGTGAGAGAAATTTGATTTGTGTTGGCATATCATCTTGCGGATTAGGAGGTGGAATGAATGTGTTCTAGGGTGGTTGCAGTGTTTGATTGATGGGTTAAGCGTTAGGTATGTTGGTGGGAGTTTGTTGCAAGCTCTGTTGTGTGATTAGGGCTTACTGATACGCCTACATTTGTTGTTGTGCCAACAATGCTTGTTTCTAGTCTTGTTGTTGTTGTGCCAACAAAGCTTGTTATTGGTCTTGTTGTTTTTGTGCCAAGAAAGCTTGTTTTTGGGCTTGTTGTTGAACTACTTGTTGTTGTTCTTGATACAATTGCAGGGCTTGTTGATATGCTTGTTGTTGGGCTACTTGTAATTGTGTCTGGTATTGATCTTGTGCTTGTGCTTGTTCTTGTTGAGCTTGATATTAGGCTTGAGCTTGAGCCTATGCTTGTTTGGCTACTTGTGCAACCTAGGTAGCCTATGTGGCTTGAGTGGCTTGAGTTTCTTGCGTAGCTTGGGTGGCTTCTTGTTGTTGTAGTAAATCTTGGGCTTGGGAAGCCTATCATTCTTGTTGTGCCGCTAATTGCACTTGCAATTGTTGGGTAGCCAGCTATGCATCTTGTTGACTTTTAATTTGTTGAAGTGTCTTTTGATAGGTGGCTTGTTGAGCTACTTGCAATACGATGCTAAATGAGTTTTTCATGTTGTTTTTTGGTAGTGGTGGTGGTGGATTAGGAATAGTGTTGGTTGTTGTGATGAGAGGGACCGTTGTATTGATAATTGGGGTTTGGATGGTAGATAGTGTGATTGAGGTGCTTGGTCCTTGGGAGACCATGTTTTGAGATACTTGGGGGATGGTAGATGATGCATGGATTTTTGGGGTTGCTTGGATGGTTGCCATTTGTTGTTGTGATATAAATGGCAAGATGGTAGGATTCGATATGATGTTTTGATTTATGATTGGAGGGTTGCTTGGGTTTTGCTGATTGATGGTGGGTAAAGGGGGAAGGCCTAACCCAAGGGGTGGTGCAGGTGTCAATGGTAAAGGTGGAAATGGTGGAAAAATGGGTGGTGTATTCCCTTGAAGATATGATAATGATGATGAGGGATCAAATATTCCCCCTAGTCCAAATAATTCACCTTCTCCTTGCGAGGTCATGGGGAGAGAGGTTTGTGTGTTGAGAGGATAAACTCGTGTTGTGTGAAAATAGGATGGATGGGTAGGATCATGAAATGCAAGCATAACGTATGCGTGTAATGGATTCAATGGGACAGATTGGCTGAATATAGTGTTTACATCCAAATCTTGGTTGTTCACAAGGAGATGTGTTTGAAGTGCATGAAACAATGAGCTTCCCTTGTTGACAATTGGTGGAGTTGGAGCAATGGATGCTGTGATTTTTGGTATGCTTTGGGTGATTCTTTGATATGGTGGGTGGGATTGGAGGCATGATCCTGAGGGGCTTCTCCACAATAGTACTTAAGTCAAAATCAAAAGGCAGTTTTTTTGCCAACTCAAGCATGTATTGGTAAGGGATTGAGCCTCATCATGGAATTGACAATTATATGAGTCTTTGGATTTTGAACCATTTCAATAATTTCATCTTGTGTCATCCCTAAGAAATTATTGGTGATGTCCTCTACTTGACCTTCCTCTTGAGGATTTTGTGATGACAGAGGAAGATTTCTTAGATGATTGCTTGATCCTGTTGGGGATACAGGATGGGTCTGCCATCATAGAACATGTCTAAGAAAATAGTGCCTTAGTGATTTTATTTGTTTAAATCACATCAAAGACACAAACTATGCCATAAAGTGGAAGCACGCATAGTGGATCCCCCATTGATCTTTCTAAGAAAAGTAAATGCTTAACAAGATAGCAGATTCAACACAAGCATAGATGCAATAACATGAAATACAAACATATGGACACACAGATTTACGTGGGAAAAACATTTTCAGGTAAAAAACCCCACCCTCCAAAACACTCAGCTCACTTGTATTATTTAGTAACAAAATAGTTACAATACAAAGATAGAGCTATACTCTTCAGGAGATTACATCTTGTCCATCTAGAGAAAACATGCAACACAAAAATGTAGAACCTTCACACTATTCTAGCACCCTCACAACACACAGTGTAGATTTCCTTTAGCTCCTCAGTTGACTGTCACATCTAGCCTCATGGCCAGCCCAACCACATAGCCTCCACAAGTTCACATCTTTGCATAACTGAGAGACAAAGTGTTCACGGTCAGGACTGCTCAAACACTCTCTGCCTCTCACTCATTTTCTCTTCTTCTTTCACGTGCACACGAGATTACTTGTATAATCTCATACCGTGCGCCAACCTGTTCTACCTATCCAAACAATCAACTGTCATCAGGATATTCACTGAAAAATCTTATTGCATTGAGTCACAAGGAATTCAATTCCTTGCCTCAATTGGGTCTTATCTTCAATTGAAAACTCGGCTTGCAATAACTATCATACACTATTTTGGCTTCTAGCCAATCAACATCCTAATGTTGAGCAACGCGTTGCCTTTCTATTCATTCACTGCGCTGACCTCTATTCAAACTCGATCAAACTCAGTGGGCTGAGCTTTGAGCTCACCTCTTCCATCCACCACGCTACCACTCTAAGTCCATACACCCTTCTTAGTATGGTAGTGAGCCCATGTTGACCCTCAACCTCCAATCGTGCTACCGTCGAACTCAGTCGACTCGGCCGCAGTATTGCAGTGAGCTCACCTAAGCTCTACCCATTCTACCATCAAGCCCACTAAGCTACCCCACGATGTGACAGTTAACAGACCCGAGCTCCAATACTATTCACCCTGCGCTACCGAGCCCAGATCACCACACAACTATGGCAAGGTGATGACCACCATCACAGACTACTAATGGTCAACCGTGCTACCACGGGGGCCTCCAGGCCACCTCGCGGTAGGGCGATGACCACCAAGAAGACTACCAATAGCCTTTTCATGGCCACCATGGTGAGACATATCACCACCCATGATAAGGTAGTAGCCACTTTTGCTGACCACCAACCATCCACTGCAAACACTGTGGATTCCTCAAGCACCGAGCATGGTAAGGCGATAACCATCACCATACCACCACCCTTTAGTCGCCAACTGCTATCGAGCCACCGCGCCACGAACAAGCAACCTCCACGGTAAAATGGTAAGGCCTTGCTCTACCAATACATTGCCAACTGGGCTACCTCACCACCTCTGAGCAACCCCTATGGTATGATAGTAACCACCATGCCAACTGTCGTCGCTCACCGCACCACCACTAGTCTAGAAGAAGACCATTGCAGTAAGGTGGTAACACTGCCCAACCACTAGACTAAGCAAGGTGGCCCGTGGTAAAGCGGTAAACTGCACAACCGCGCCACCAAGGAAAGCTTGCAGAGGTATGGCGGTAAAGGCTAGAAATAGGGCTCCAAGGAAAAATGGAAGTCCAAGCCAGGAAGATGAGGCATAAATATCCAACAATATCCCACTTGAAAAATTCTTATTGGCTTCTTCTAAAATGTGAAGAAGGACCATCACCATGCTTCCATGCTCCAACCAAGACACCTGCAATAGCATTCAAAAAATGTCCACCATCTCAGGCTACAACTCCAAACATCCAACACAGGAAAAGGAACAAGCCAAGGCATATATGCACCAGTCTCTAGAACACAAGCATCGAATCCTTCAGGTGGAAAAGACACCACAGCAACAACAACAAAGCACAACGCGAACATAGAAACGAGAACCAAACTCCAGAACAAGATAAAACCATCAGCTAGAACAACAACCATAAAACTGACTTCCCTCATCCAACTGATCAAACCCATGCGGCTGAAAAGACAACACCCATACCTCAAAAGGTATGCACATCAGTAAACTCATGCCATCACACAACCAACCCAACAATAGGAAGAATAAGCACCATGTGTCAACCAATCAAATGAACAAACACATCAAGGTACTCCCACTACAAAGGTACTGTCCAGATGAATGCAAACAAAGCACCATCCCATGTGATTTAGGCATACCAAGTCCACCAAACCTGCACATAGACAAATGTAACCATGTAGTTCCAAGGAATTTCCACACTAATATGCATAACTTGCAACCATCTGCTGCAAGAAACATTTCTCTCAACACTCTTCCACATTCTTCCAAGGTTCCATATCTAAGTGAAGAAGGAAACAACCACCGCTCCACCTACATCTGAATTAATATGAAAATTCAGGAAGAAAAAGACTAGAATAGAGAGAAAACAACAAATCATAACAGGTAGCATCCTCCTACATACACTTCTAAATGCTAGCTATGTCAAGAATGATCTTCTTCACATCCCAAGGGAAATGCCTTAACAACATCCAACAAATTCCATGAATGTAAGCATCTCAAAAGAAGAGTATACTAACCCATATAAACATCTCCTATCAGTCCTCAAAAGCATAAGGAGATACACTATGATATCCACCTTCCATTATGAATCCTTTAGCATTTTAAAATAGCAACTCAAGATTCATATCCATGAAAGATAAAGCATATAACATATCGGAAATCTATAATGGGAAAATACCTTTCAAATAAACTTCACTATCGAGTAGACCAAGAGGAAAGAGATGCTCCTCCAAGATATACAAGTTACCGTGACTTACCCAAGAGCATTCTCCTTCATGGTCTCTTTTGAACTCGCATTCAACCAAGGTGCAGGCAACTCGGACTTTCAGCTATAACAACAATATTCTCAAAAGAATTTTGGCCTCACCTTATTATCCATGCATCCATGAGCACCAGCAACCTATCATCTCATGCTAACTCCAATTTGCATTATTGCACTTAACATGAATTCCTTCAGCATATGGCCAAAGTGCTCAAAACATAAAGAAACACCAGATCACTATCAAACCTCCAAACCAGTTGAACAGGAACTTATCATGACACCATGATCTTACACATCCCCCTTAGGAGATACCATGCTTCAAGTGAACTATCTACGGTCACAAGAGAAAAGCAACATGCCAAAACTCTAATGCACAAGCAAGAGTATACATGACATCAAGCAAACAAAATCTAAACCAACATCACGTGTCAAGCACCACCAACATCTCAACCAAAGAATACCAAGGTCCTTCATGGATGCTGTACATCTTCAAATAGTGACCATGCAAATGCAAGAGAACTCTTTTGCAACAAGAGGATCTAAAAGATCCACCATAAGCATCCGCAACACCAAAGAAGATCATTCACTAGCAAGTGATGAATCCATAGTCATTGCTAAAGCTCCCTCTAAACCGTGACACCGAGCTTTCCAAGAATCATGACCAAATATCTTTTGATCCAAAAACCTTTAGGTACAAATGACAACATGTCCATCGAACAACAACGCAAAACAACACCAAGATTACCAGATCATGTAGACCACATCATCACTGTCAAAATATTACACAAGACAATATATCCAGCTCTCCATGACATCGTGATTCACATGCTACTGGTCCATAACTGACTATTTAGGTACTCAAACACCATTCCTCCTCTCATCTCAAAACAACCATGCCAATGCACAAGTGACCACAGACAAGGTCAGCTAACAGATCTGCACCACACAGTTACAACCTCGTGGATATTGACAGTCCACTTCTGAGTTGTCTCACAAAAAAAATGTAGGTAAGGATAGCCCACAAAATTGCACAAATCATGGATGCAAACAGCGAAAAGATTGTAAATCTATCATCGCACTAGAAACTGCAAAAATGAGATCATCAAAGAGAACAACCAAAGAAGACAACCATGACTCAAACAACAGATCAGCAATAGATCTGATTTTTCAGTCACATCCACAACTCAAGCACCATAGTCTGGGGAAACTAGCAAAGCAAACACCACAAGAATGTTGAATGAAAAATACATACCAACATTCCTATGTAAAGAAGACATCACACCTCCTCAAAACATGTCGAACTGTAACTATCTCATCCAGTCATACCCCAGAAGCTAGGGTCTAGAAAAATAGTTGAACAACAGCTCCACAAACCACAAGTTTTCCTTGACCATGTAAAACCTGCAAAACCATAGTGTTTATAAAACACCGATGCACCTCCACATTCATTACTCATCTGGATGAGCCAAGAGTCTGCACATAACTAGCATGATTAACCAGAACAATGAAAGACATGAATATGCATGATAGACTCTTTAGGAAAATCTACAAAAAACCTTTAGAGCCAAAGACATGAAATTGAAACATGTGACTACAAGATACAAGTAAATATGAATAGCAGGTCCATTCCAAACAAGTTCCAAAACCACAACCATGCACAAGAATACGAGAGAGTCGGGCTATACAGAAGTTACAGACCACCCAGATCAAATTCATAGCCTTCATGCAAACAAAGCAATAGAGAAAACCGCCTTCAGTGCTAAGTCAAAACACCCAACACAAGCACAATAATCCATGGCTGAACAACAACACAAGCAACTCCATACTTCCAGAGAGCCTCTCACCAGACACCCAGTATGAAACCATGCACTATTGCAACACAACCATAAGCATATCTCACACCCCTTGCATCAGGATCATTTGCTACCAAACAGGAGCCTCAGACCAAATTTCCACAATATGATCAACTCCAATCTTCTCCAACGTCTTTCAAGTTACATGTTGAATTAAAGAAGCAGGAACTTCCACTCATCGAAGAATCAAAACAACAAAAGATTTCTCCAGATTTCCTCAAGCTTGCCAGTCTAAGAAATCTTCATAGGAGAAATACCCAGAAATCCAGTAACCAAGAGAAGGCTTTCACACCACTTGTTGGTATCATCAAGCCTTGACCTCCCTTAACCAGTTTTGATACCACTTGTTGGAGATACAAGATGGGTCTATCATCATAGAGCATGTCTAAGAAAGCAGTGACTTAGTGATTTTATATCTTCAAATCACATCAAAGACACAAACTATGCCATAAAGTGGAAACAGGCACAATGGATCCCCCATTGATCTTTCTGAGAAAAGTAAATTCTTAACAAGATAGCAGATTCAACACAAGCGTAGATTCAAGAACATGAATCAGACAACATGAAAGACAAACATATGGAAACAAATTTACATGGGGAAAACCTTTTCAGGTAAAAAACCCCACCCTCCAAAACACTTAGCTCACTTGTATTATTCAGTAACAAAATAGTTACAATACAAACATAGAGCTATGCTCTTCAGGAGATTACATCTTGTCCATCTGGAGAAAATAGACAACACAAAAATAAAGAACCTTCACATTGTTTCAGCACCCTTTAGCTCCTTAGTTGACTGTCATAGCCAGCCTCATGGATAGCCCAACGACATGACTTCCATAGGTTCACATCTTCGCAGAATTGAGAGACAAAGTGTTCACGGTCAGGACCGCTCAACACTCTTTGCCTCTCACTCATTCACTCTTCTTCTTCTTTCACATGCACACGAGATTACTTGTATAATCTCATACCATGCGCCAACCTGTTCTGCCTATCCAAACAATAAACTGTCATCAAGATATTCACTGACAGATCTTCTTGCATTGGGCCATCCAGGCATTCAATTCCTTGCCTCAATCGGGTCCTTTCTTCAGCTGAAAACTTGGCTTGCAATAATTTTCATACACTATTTTGACTTTTAGCCAATCAACATCCTAATGCTGAGCCACGCGTTGCCTTTTTGTTCATTCAGTGCAATGACCTCTAGTCAAACTCGGTCAAGCTCAATCGTCCGAGCTCCGAGCTCACCTCTATCATCCACCGTGCTATTGCTTTGAGTCCAAACAACCTTCGCGGTATGATGGTGAGGCCATATCGACCCTTAGCCTCCAACCATGCTACTGCCGAGCTCGGTCGACCCAGCTGCAGTATTGTGGTGAGCTCACCTGAACTCTACCTATGCTACCGTCGAGCCCACTAAGCCACCCGACGGTGCAGCGGTGAACATGCCGAAGCTCTAACACTATCCGCCTTGTGCTATCGAGCCCAGACCGCAACACAACCGTGACAAGGTGGTGACCACCAGCACAAACCACTAATGACCAACCATGCTACCGTGGGGGTCACCAGGCAGATCACCAATAGTCTTACCATGGCCATCGTGGTGAGACATCTCATTGCCCATGGTAATGTGGTAGCCGCTTTCATAACTGCCAGCCATCCACCACGGTAAGGTGGTAACCATTACTAGACCGCTGCCCTTCAACTGCCAGCTATTACCACATCACTGTGCCACCAACGAGCAACCTCCATGGTAAAGTGGTAAGGCCTTGTTCTTCCAACACGCCGCCAACCGCGCTACCTCGCCACCTCTGAGCAACCCCTGCAGTATGGCAGTAACCGCCATGCCAACTATCATCGCTCACCGTGCCACCGCTAGTCTAGAAGAAGACTGTCACGGTAAGGCGGTAACACCACCCAACCATGAGACCAAGTAATGTGGCCCACGGGAAAGTGGTAAACCGCACAACTGCACCACTAAGGAAAGCTTGCAGTGGTATGGTGGTAAAGGCTAGAAATAGGGCTCCAAGGAAAAATGGAAGTCCAAGCCAAGAAGATGAGCCATAAATATCCAACAGATCCAATGGGATTTATTTTGGGAGAGGTTTGGCTTAAATCAATCGAAGTTTATGTTTCTTTTTTGGTTTCCATTTTCTTTTTGTGTTGTGATCTAGTTTGCACCATAAAATAGGGATAAATTTTCAAGAATATGTGAGATGAACCTCTAATTCTTTAGATTGCTCTAACTCTAGGCACAAAAGAGAAAAACTAGGATGATTAAGGATCAAAGGTGATGATGAGAAAAACCGAAGATGTATGATGTGAATGATTGAACTCTTGAGAAATATTGAAGGAGATACTAGACTTTAGGACCTAATTTGATTTGGTTTGGTTTGATTTGATTTGATTTGATTTCGATCTTGGCTTGATTGGATTTTGGTTTGCATAGTGAACTTGTAAACTCTAAGAGGTTAGATGTTGTCCTGGAGTAGACTTTTACACAAGATGATAATTTGACTAAGTGTGTAAAGAAGGATTCATCTATACACTCCTAGTCAAACAAGGTGATTTTGGTTTGATTTTTCCTTTTGGATAATGAACTTATAAACCTCAAGATGTTGGATGTTATCAAGAAGTAGACTCATTCACAAATTTTGATAATTTGACTAAATATGTGGAGAAGGATTCATCTACACACATCTAATCGAACAACATGATTTGGATTTTCCAAAAGTCTAGCATGAAATATTTTTTCAAGATTTTCAAGAGTTGTTGATGAGATGATTTTTCTTTAATGTTTGAGGGATGGATGATGACTTTGATACTAGATTAGATCTAGATAGAACTCCTTTCTACAATACCTCGGTATTGAAGAACATTCTTGGTACCCGTTATGTGAAAAGAAAACTTTTGAAAGAGACTTGGATTTTGTTGATAGTAAAATTTATACAAATTAGGATTGTTCTTTGATGCACGTTTTTAAAAGTTGAAGGTCAATCTTTCTCTAAATTTCTAAAGCATAGACAAAAGTTTCCTATGAGCCTTTTGACTAAGACCTTTGGATTTTGGTTTTTGGATTTTGATCTTTCGGGAAATCATTTGGATCAACACATGTGTGGGGTTAAATTTTTTCTTATATTTTCTTCATGACTTCCTTTTACCACAAACAATTATTGATTAGGTTCTCAAACTAGATGTCTAATTTACTAACTTCTTCTCATCTGACAAATTCCATTATGTGGGAATCAAGGAAAAAATTTACTAACATTGACTTTAGTGAGAAAAAATTATGATATAAATCCAAATACGTAGAAGCCTCTAAGGATGAAATCCCTTGGGCAAGCAAGAGCACAAGTTGGATTTGTCAAAGGTATTTGTTCCCCCTAAACGGTTTGAAATTTTGAATACCTTATGAATGTTTTTTTTTCGAGTGTTTTAGATCCAAGTAAAGTATTTTAATTTCAAAGAATATGCACAACCTGTTGGAGTATGGACAAACACTAAGAGGGGGAATCAGTGTTTGATTGAAAAACCTAAAATTCAAACCTTTTTTATACTTTGACAAAGACTTCCAGTTCAAATATCCTTTCTATTGATAACATAACAAAGTAATCACTTTGAGAGCATTCATGAAAAAGATAAATAAAGATATGACAAGCTTAACTCAGTTAATTTAGACAACTTGTTCCAATATAACCTATGTGAGATATCTTACACTTGCCAAAATGTGATTGACATTGTTTAACAATCAAAGCATGATGAAAAAATAGGTGCAACTCATAAGACTGTGTACATGAAGACCAACAATCATTGAATCACTTTAAGACCACCAGATTTCAATGCATCTTTATAAGATATTACAACAACTGTGTAACTGAATGACACATGATAAGCATTGAAACAACATAGAGCTTTACTACATTATGGTAGATTGAAGCATAATAATATTGAACTATGAATCAATGAATGAACATGTGATGTGATAGATTAAATTCTCTTCATCACATCATGCAAAACATGTTTGGTTAAACATAAATTTTAAACCAGTTTGCAATAGATGATTGTGAAAGTACTTGTAGTAGTAGAATACACTAACAATGCAAAAATAAGAATTGATAATAGACATTAATGCATATGATAACTTATGAAAATAAGATAGACATGAAAAAAAATCACACAAAGACTCATCACATAACACCTTATATGTGCTGAGTGGAAAACCCTCTTGGGGAACAAAAAACCACTCAAAAACTATTTCTCTTTATTCACTTAGAGCACCAACTCTACGAAGTTCAGGAGTACCAACTCCATAAATATTAAAAGCACCAACTCCTTTACAAAGCATAATAGCAACATCGTACTATAAATACCCTAGAAGTGCAATTTTGCAGTTCTAGAATCTCAATAGTAGACTATAAAGATTTTCAATAAGCAAATTGAAGAATGTTGTGTGTCAACATCTTCTCAAATGATAAATAGATTTCAATATCGAACAACTTTTGTATAAAAAATAGTCTCTTTAAAGAGTATTCATGAAAATATTTTTCCTCTCTTTTGTCATATTTCGCAAAACTGAAAGTTCTCTTTTTAAAGCCAAATGCCTTAAAAGCAGTTTCAAAAAATTGTAGAATCAATCAAGCTAGGGTTAGAGAAACCCTAACAAGTTTTGCACAAGTTAAGCCTCCTTGTTTTTTAAAAAACTTAACAACAATTTCTTCAAATATTTAATCACAAAACCGAACTTCTAAAATTTCCAAGAATCATAATCCTTTTTCTTAACAAATTGTTCACAAGGTCCAAATAACACAAATATTTTTTGCAAATACATGAATATGGAGAAGGAAATCGAAAGAAAAACATGATGACCTATCAAGAAGATCCTAACGACCCAGCTGGAAAGATGCCATCGAATATTCTTCCATATTCAAGCTCTTATCCATTGAAAATCAGCAAACCAAAAAACCATTCTCATTATAGCTCATATAGTGAGCTTATTTTACTGTCTACAAAACTCGACAAAGAAGATTTGACCAAAAATCTGCATTCTCAAAATAACCATGGCAGTGGTTAGGGTTCCAGAAGTTTGTACATTGAAACCAAAAATGTATTTGCCCTAGCTTTCCTTTCCTTCAAGTCTTTCAAACACTTCATCAAAAATAATAATCGTTTGAAAATTGGTATGACAAAACAAAACTCATAATACCTTTAGAATCCACTGTTCATGAAAAAAGGAATTAAATCATTGTCACATGTGCATTATCAATGATGGTTGTCAGTGCCAAGTCACCACTAGCAATTGATAATTTAAACAACAATACCTGATACCTCATAATACCCAAATAAATATTATTCCAAATCAAAGACTTAAAAATGCTGACATAGTTAACGATTGAACCAAAAAATGATGGCTGCCAAATACCTTGTCACTTCCATGTGACATTCAAAATTTCCTTTGAAATAAACCAAGATTCATAGAATGTCGATGACCTTGAAATTTTAATACAATGTAAGTCAATAACCATGATGCCCGATAAAATGACTTTATCCATGTTACATATATAATGAAATACAAGCTGCCCAAAATTATGTGACTTTCTATGCTTTATGTCACAATGAATCAAGTATTGGCTCACTAATGAATCAAATATGTCTTTAAAAGAATAACCAAGAAGACTATATATACAAGTGACTTAAACTATTAATTAGCATTCCTATGCAAAACATTTGTAAACTCGTAAGTTTTGAGCAAATATAAGATGTTCCACTCATATATCATTTGATCTATCAGCCCAAGTTAAAACAAAATGCACAAATGTATAAAAAAATGTATACCTCAAAAGGAGTCTGCTAGTATATATGTTAGCCAGGATATGTATGTCACTGTGCATAGTGTCTAAGATACTTGTTCAATTAGCAAATGTCATCTTGTAAAGAGTAAATCTGAATAGTAAGCTTGAAAGATCAAATACCCTGACTTGTAACCTTGAAAGAACAATTAAATCCAAAAACCTTTAACAACATATTATATATCAACCAATATGAGAATGAATCCTGCCAACATCCAAAAAGCATATCCACATATATTCTCATATCAGCGAACCACTTTTGACATCAAGGACAAACCAAAAGCAACTGAGAGCTAGAAAACTCCCCCTTTGGCCTTGATGGAAAAACACCAAAGCTCTCTCCCACTTTTTGCATCAAGAGACAAAGGACTGCACAAAAAATAGATGAAGCAAATGTAACATAGAAGGAAATGGAACAAGAGATCTTGTAATAGTCATTGTATGTGCTCCAAACTGTGCAAAAGTCGGGAGTAATCCTAATATCCATCATGAAGGTTAACAACTGTAGGCTACCTCATTAACTCCAACACTAAAATGACACTGAGTCATGCACATAAGCTACCCTATTATAAACCATAGAAACTGTTAGAGCAGGCTATGAATTTTAAATTTCAAACACCAGGAAAAGTCAAATATATCACTGTTCAACAGATTTTTCACTGTTATACCACTGAAAAAAAAAATGTACAATGCCCTTGATAATCCACTATAACAATAAAACACCAAAAAATCTAACCAATTTGACAAAAATATTGCAGGATAACCAAGAATGAATATATGGTAACAATACCAATAATACCAACAACATTAGTAGGGGTAAGATTAAGCATGAAAATTTCCCCATAACTTCATGGAGTGAGAGAGATTCATAATATGCACTGTAATTGATAGAACAAACAAACTCTTCCATAGTATTGCCACTATCCAAGAAACCTTTCAAAGATCCATATCTAAAACTCAAACCAAGGCTAACTATCACTATGTATCAATTAGAAAACAAAGCACTATTAGCCAATATCAATGTTTCATCTTGCCCTTTATCACAGAGATATTACTTGCTCCTCCTGCAAGTTAAATTTGGTCAAAGCCACAATAATTTTCAAGTAACCTTCCATAGATCATCATCAAGATCATATCTAACAACTAATCCCTTCTCATAGTTTGACAATAATTTCAAAGAAGTTACAAGGAAGGATCATTATCTCCAGGTTGTAGGATATTCATTGACTACAAGTAACATTGAAAGTTCTGCAAGACTTTTGTGCTACTATTTTCATACACCAAGCATCTATACCAAGAAGTTGCGATACATTCACATCAAACAAAGTTCCAAGGACCAACCTAGAGCAAGGTTCCAAAAACCATTTTACTGTGTATGGAAAAAACAACATCACTATAAACCCACTACTCATAACACAAAACATAAAAAAAATATGCATAATATAGTTTGTCAATAACAAGAAGTCTGATTGGTCAAGCACATCATTGTAATTCTCAAGATTCATTAATTCAAAAAAAAAATAACTTACTGCAAATGATAAGCGTGACCGCCACCATTGAATTAAAACAACACTGTCCATTTTTTATGCAAGATGACCATATACTCGACAAAACACTTCACTAACTCCATAGTCTTTTTGTAGACACATAAAAATGGCCTAGACCTGCAAACCACATTTTTCTATATCATGCTTTGTCTCAACATAATTAAATATTTAATTATGTCCTATAGTCCAATGTCAACTATTAATTAAATAATTCTTAATTACTTAATTAATTCACGTCTTTTATTCCTCCGCGAAATTTAAATAAATAAATTAGATTTATTATTTAAATACATTACTAATTGATTGTGTCACTCTATAATTAAATAAATTTAGAATTTATTTAATTATTATTAGTCCATTACTTCCTCCTGATTATTTAAATAAATAAACTTTATTTATTTATTTAAAATGTCATTAACTATTTATGTCTGCTCATAATTAAATAAATTCCTATTATTTATTTAATTATTATCCTCTCCAACTTTCTTTCTAATTTTAAATAAAATCATTTATTTAAAATTATCCACTTTCAAATTTTCGTCCACAATTAAATAATTTTAATTATTTAATTGTCTTGTTCATTTTCTTTCTAAATTTAAATAAAAGCATTTTATTTAAATTGGCAATTTTCCTCTTTCCAAGTAAATAATTTTAAATTATTATTATTTACCGTCACATGAATTCACCATTTTGGAATTAATTTAAAATATTAATTTCAAAATAGCATTTCTCTCCACAAAGTAAGTTATTTCTAAAATAACTTGATTTTCTAAACTCATCCTTTTCCACTTGCTAATTCTTATCTCACTGTCACAACTATTCTCCTTCTTTGATTTAATTTCCTAAATTAAATTTCATCCACTCAATTTGAATTTAACCCTAAAGTTTCCCTAACCCTAATTAAGGGGTTGTTATTTTGAATCTTGACCATAGATTCTAGGGCATTTCTCAATCTTTAATCTCATCTATCCATCCAAAATTGCATTTTCTATAAAATACCAATTTTGTCCTCATTTTGGACATCTTGAATAATCTTGAATCTCTCTTCATATTTTAATATTTTAATCTTTTGCATTCTCCTAAGTTTTAACATAGTCTTTTTTTTTTCATTTAGCTACTTAGATCATTGCATGTAGGATTTATTTTTTATTGCACAAGTACTCAAATCCTTCAACACTTGCTTAGGGCTAGTCCATAGTATAGAGTTGCTCATCAAAATCTGAGGGCACTTCATTATTTCAGCAAACTAGAAGGTGCAATGGAAGTTAGCCATGGAGGATGAAGGACTGGGTGAGATCATTTCATTTATTTCTTTACTTATTCCTTTTCTTTTCATTATCTATTGTGGATTGATATACTATGCATGTATTTTGCTAACATCTAATCTTGTAGGAAAAATCCATAGTTACATTGGTGAACCCAACACTTTTAACATGTTTTTTGTAGGTTATTGTACGATTTTTTATCCTTTTTTCATAGGTATAGGTGTACAGAACAATGAATTTGATATCACTGCGACACAAGTGCTTTGTTGTGCTGCATCTTCTTGTGCCAGTGACACAACCACTCTATCGTAACACATTTGACTACTCGAGCAATGCAACTACAATCCCGAGCCGCATTTCACATAAGCCAAACCGCAATAGACATATCTAGCCACATTTTCTAGATAGAACGACGCATCTATCGTATCGAGCCACATTTGCTTTGTGAGATGCAACTAACTAGTAACCATTTTTTTCTATTTTGTCTTTTTCAGTTTCCTTCTATTTTTCTGCTTCTAGAATAGGGATTATGAGTTACTAATCTGTGGGTGACAGTGTGTGTCAAGCTAGAGTTTAACTAAATTTCATTGGTTGTTTTATTTAATTTAATCCAACAATTTTGTATTTCACCCATGGGTAAAATGAACAATCACGCATGTGCATTGGTTTAAAAAGAACAATCACATTTTTCATGGGTTTAAAATGAATTGTTAGTTAGCTCACACTAGAAACGGTTAAAATGAATGTGTGTTTGATGTGTATTGTGATTTAGTTAATTTATCACACCTTCACACTTTCAATTTGGGTTTAAAAAGAACAACCATGCGAGTGTGAATCAAACATATTAGTGTGCTCTCTCTTTGTTTTTCAACGAAGATTGATTGAACTATGAATATGTTTGCTTTCTTTTGTTAACTTTAGAAATTAGGTTTGCTTTGGTGGGAAAAAGTACTCACCCCAAAGTGACTCAAACCAGCAATGAAGCTCTTTAGCCGTGCTACTCCCAACCGGTATACAAATGTGAATCCTAAGGGAAAGCCTAGGATTATGAGTGCAGATATGTCATACGGACCAAGTAGTACTCCTCAAAACCCTGTTGAGCTTAACCTCTTCAAGATGGAGTGCCTCCTTAACGGAGCTTAATCTTGTGCCCCATGTATGGCCACTTGAATGGGTGCCTGAATTAAAACCCTTGTTTTAGTGTGACCAAAAACCTTCTATTCTTTGGTGCAACAACGGTCGTTGCCAAGGCACCCACACCTACACAATTTTTAGTAGAGATGATAAACTTTCCATGGGAGATTCATGGAATTTGGAAGCTTTTTTTACATGAGAAGTGAGTGCACTATAAGAGGGATTCCATGGGGCCAAGCTTCCGAATTCATCCGCTAAGAATATGCAGTTGGAGTAAAATCCATGTGGGATCCAGAAGAATACTGTCTTTGCAGCCATTGAGATTTGTAAATGTTTTCTATGTGGTTGTTTTTAAATTTCATACTACATGTGTTTGCCAAGTGTATTCAGACAACATGAACAAATGAACATCAACCTCAAAATTTGAAACAACATTGTCAAACTGAAACAAATTTCCTTGCAATCTACCAATTTTTTTTAACAAAATCTAACTTTACGACATATATGCCATCTTAAACTGCACCTGATTATTCTTGAGCCACATCTACTCTATCGAGCCACAATCACCAGTTGAAATTCTGCAATTGCCTATCATACGCCATATTTTCTAGCTCAAACACTGCAATGGATCTTTCGAGCTGCAATCGCCATTTGAAATGCCACAATTGCCTATCATTGGCCGAATTTGCTAGCTCAAACACTACAACTAATCTTTCAAACCACATTGGCCATCTGAAACGCCGCCTTTGTCATTTTGCACAATACCTGCTAAATCCTACAATGCATTTGCTAGAGTTTGAGACGCATCTACCTTCCTACAATGCAATTTCTTCTTGGAATGACACATTTGAAACTATGACGCATTTTCTTGTCAACTAGAAAAATATTATTACTTCCAGAAACTAGAGACCAAACATTTGTAAACAAATTTTTCCTGACATATTTTTCTAGCAGTCTCTGTCTGAAACCAGAAAAACACTTGTCCAAGTCATCCATCTTTGTATTTTTAGTTTGCATTTAGCTTGCAATCCAACATCATCTTCAGCATAAGCAAAGTATTAAGTCCTCAAATTTGCACACTTCGAGATAGGCAAAATTTCCTTATTTTGTCAAACCTTTGTCTCAAAAATACATTTTCATTGGACCAAGTCAAACAAATCAATTCTTATTTATTTTCCTCTTGTGAGATATTCCAACTCATAAGTCTAGTATGGAAATCTCACCTTGTCATTTTGTCATATTTTCCTTCAACCCAGTCCTTTGAAAATCCAAATCAAGACATTGGCCAAACTTTGAATGGTTAGAAAACCTTTCCTAAAAATCATTTGACATAGGACACTCATTACCAGTTTGCATTTGACATTCCTTTAAATCTTTTTCTTCACTTTGAATTGTCACCTTGCATCATACATAGTCTTAGTCTTAGTCTCATTCCATCCACCATCATGTCTTCAAGTCACTATGAAATGCTTGCTAGTCAAATTGAGTGCCAATTTATTAGTAATGGTCAAGCACACCTAGCCATGGACTTCAAAAAAATATACCTCCAATCCAAACACAAATTCACCTCAACCTCTAATCCTCCATCCATCTATCCATCTTACCAAAAATCCATGAGACCTAGTCCTCTATCCATCTACTATCAAGAGTCTGCTAACACCATCCATGGCACTAAGTCACAACAAACTTCCATTAGTAATACCCACCCTAACTTTGACAAGGGAAATCAGCCATTCATCAATCCAATCCAATCATCCATGTCATATCCTAGTCCTTCATCCTATCTTGGTCCACCATTCACATCATATCCTAATCCTCCATCCACATCATATCCTAATCCTCCATCCACATCATATCCTAGTCCTCCATTAACGTCATATCCTAGTCCTCCATTCAAATCATATCCTAGTCCTTCATTCACGCCCTATCCTAGTCCTTCATCCACGTCCTATCATGGTCCTTCATCCACTAATCCATTCCAAGAAACTCCATCCCAACATACATTTTTTCAAGAAAACATATCTAGTCATGGTCTTCAAACTCCCATCTTCTTACCTACACTTGAGAATACATGTCAAAAAGAAAATCCAAAGCATGAGATCATAACTCCCCCTTCATGTCCAGATCAAATTTGTCCATCCCATGACCCTATCTTTAAATCCATTCAAGAAATCCTCCTAGACAATCATGGCATACCAAACACACCTATCCTTGGCCAAGACTCCATCCACAACCATGTCATCCAAGACAGCCCCATCTTTGACCAAGACCCTACCATTGATCCATAAGTCCAAAATGATCTACTCCTTGACCTATATGCCATTCATGATGAAACACTTGAAGATGATTCTATCCAAACTTCAAGTATTGAAACTTCTAAAAATGAGACACTTGCCTCCATGAGACACATAGATGATCTTCCTATAGAGCAAGAGGCTACTATTCTTGACATATTTTCAAATGATCCAGCTATAGATAAATTTAGTGGGCTCTATGAAAATGACCATAAAGACGGTTTTGACATCAACTTCGAAGCACTAGAAGAATCATCAGAATCTGATATGTCAGAAAATCAGACCAAAGATGTCAATCATAAATCTATCCAACATGTCAGTAAATATACAACATCCTATCAATTAGGATAATCTATCTTTTTTAGAGCAGGCTTTCTTACTGATGAGAAGATTCCAAACATTAATTTCCATAATAAGGATGAGCTGGCAACTTGCTTCCAAAATAACAAGTACCCCATCACAAACAAAATTTGTCAGAACCTACATTATCAAGTAAAAGGTCTAGGCCTACATGAGCAAGGAATTATAGAACCTGTACAAGTTCAAACAGATTATAGACATCAAGGTCTTGGCTATTTATTAATCAAAAAATCTAATGATGTTAGTGGTCCCTCCTCGATATTGGGGGAAACTTTATTAGGGACAAACATCAAAATGGATGTCATGAGTAGTCCTTGTCATAAGATTGTTTCCAACACCCCTTCCCTCCACACCTCAAACCATCATTACATCATGAATAAACCTTCCATTTGGAACCAACAAAATTTTTGCAAATACAAAATCCAAAATCACATATCAAAGGCCATGAAATCAATCAAAAATACAAGTGGAAAAATGAAGCTGAAATGGACCCCAAAACAAAATAGATCAAGTCAAGAAAAGAATGAATCAGAAAAATACAATATGTTAAATCCAAAAGTCAATCAAAATATGGAGCCACAGCACAGCAGGACTCCCACGTATAATATATGTCCACCTCTGTCAAAATGGCCATCAAGAAAGACAGATAAAAGTGTTGGTTCCAAACACCATCCTAACCCGACACCTAAAGTTTGGAGAATAAAAATGGCTACATCCAAACAATCCTCTGATGTCTACCATCATCCGTCATAATCCTACATCTCGCCTATATTTCAAACATACCATGTCACAAATCCGTGACATATTGGCAACAACTCTCTATCATAAGGACTCTCATGGCTGTCTATCACAATGTGTGTATTTTGATAAGGAAAACTCTAGTATCAACAAGGATCACAATGACATCATTCAGCTATATACAAGCATTATGATCCTGACAAGGCAACTACTTTAGAAAGGTCATTATTGGCATGTCATGGCACCAGTCTCTACATTGGCACCATCAAAGGCTTCAACACAGTCAGTGGTCATCTAAAGCATCAAGGCTATCCGAAAAAAATACACAAATAATTGAAAAATCAAAAAAATTGTCACCTAGATGAAAACCTGGCAAACAGGCATCATGGTGACACAAAAAACAATAAAAAAATATCAAAAATAGTAAAGAGAAAAATTTTGTCCAACGGTGAAAACCTAGAAAACAGGCGCTTTGGATAAGTAGCATGATGAAAACCTAGCAAACAGGCATCATGGGTAGAATAAATCATATATGTGGACCATTGCACCTGGGGGCAAGTTGTCTCATCTCCCTTACCCTTTGCATGACATATTTATTATGACATTTTCATCCATCCATCTAAGCCCTATCATGTCCATCCATTTTCCCACCTATTTTGATCTTGACAAAGACTAAGGCACAAACACAAATCATGCTTTGGAAATTTTTTGACATGTCCATCCTTTGGTCATACACTAGTCTCAAAATATCATGTCATTATATTCATAGCCTCATTATCCCTTATGCAACGTAGTCCTTGGAGACCATAGTTTATCTTTATGCAACATAATCCTCAGGTCTCCTATCTCTTACCAAGGCCAGCCATCATCTATCTTGGTTTCCCTTGTCAATGGTCTAAAGATCTTTCGTCATCCCATCTAGTCCTCACGAAGTCATTCAAAATGCAACAATCTCAAAACCTAGCGCATCATCCAAAACATTCCTTGACTTTGTCCTTGGCCCTGCTGCATAATTTTATCCTCTTATCATATCATTGTCATCTTCACGATGTTTTGGGATGTGTCCTTCCCACGTCAAACAACATTTTCGTTGTCATCATCACCTATCAATTGGTATTCAACTTGACTAGCAAAAAAATCATGGTTTTCCTTGGATTCATGTGTGTCGGCATCATTCACATGCATTTTGTCAAAATTTTCACAAAAACATCAAAAAATCATAAAAGTCTTGAAAAAATTCAAAATATCATATAAAGTCTTGAAAAAAGACCTAAAATTCAGAAAATGTCCTGAAGAAAACACAAAAGCATCCAAATCAATGTCAAAATCCCAAAAATAGAGTCAAAGTCGGTAATATCTTGTCAAGTCTGTCGAGTCAGTCAGTCATCGTCATCTATTTGAACTACATTGTCTCTGTGCATTTTCTATGTAGGCAAGACCATCAGTCGATGAGTCCCCGAGACATTAGGTCAGTCCTTTTAGGTTTGTCAAAATAAAAATCATAAGTCAAACATGGTCGCGTTGGTCAAATAAGTCAGACATAGGTGCACTTAACACAAGGTAGTTATTTGAAATGTCAATGCCAAAATTGGTCAAAATCAGACAACATAAGCCAATCAATCATACAGTCAAAATCAGTCAACTTGCCAAAACATTAGTCAAAATGTCAATCTCAGTCATTTTTGGTCATCTTCAAGATGTGTCCTTCTTAGATTTGGACCTCATCAAAATTTCATTTATCTTTTTAGGATGTGTCTTTTCTGACCTTAGGCACCATCAAACCGTCAAAACTGTCAAACTATCAAACAATTAATCTTCGGAAAACAAACATTGTTAATACAATTAAATGGCTATTAATTTTTGGCTATTTTGTGTTATATTTTTATTGACTTGTCTTTTGGTCATGTTACTAGCTACGTCGAGGATGTCCCATTAAGGATTTAGAGGTACGATGATGTCTCATGACCTTTTTTATTTCTTTTATGATTGTGTGTGGATTATCTTGACAAAAAGACTGGGGAAACTTGGCCCTTAGTATGAGTTAGGACATTCCTTGTCTACGATTGTCTATTTTGCAAGTGGATGACCTTGCACACCTTGGTATTTGTTGTCCATTTGTGTCATTTTTACCACCCAATGATGATTCGAGCAACACTTATTAGTACTTTGGAAAACATTGAAGGATTATTTTTCCACATTAACTTGCATTTCTTTCCCCATATCGACATCCATGTCTTCTATCATAACATTCATCTTTTTCTCTCTAACATTTCTTCTTGTCTGCATCATTATCATCCTTATCCATCTTTCCTGTATACTTTTTTCTTTCATCTTCTCGTCCTTTCATCCATTTCGAAAGCCCACTCGTATTCTCGGAACCAAACTGTCCTCTCGAGGAGGCATACTGCTACCTCCTCATCATCCTTCCTCATCCTCTTTACACTGGGGAATATTTTTTACTTATTTTCTTTACCACAATGCAACAAGTTGCATTATGACAAAGAGGGGCAAATGTAGACACATAAAAATGGCCTAGACCCGCAAACCACATTTTTCTATATCATGTTTCGTCTCAACATAATTAAAATATTTAATTATGTCCTATAGTCCAATGTCAACTATTAATTAAATAATTCTTAATTATTTAATTAATTCACATATTTTATTCCTCCTGGCTATTTAAATAAATAAATTACATTTATTATTTAAATACGTCGCTAATTGCTTATGTCGCTGTATAATTAAATAAATTCTTAAATTTATTTAATTATTATTAGTCCATTACTTCCTCCTGATTATTTAAATAAATAAACTTTATTTATTTAATTAATACGTCATTAATTATTTATGTTTTCTCATAATTAAATAAATTCCTACTATTTATTTAATTATTATCCTCTCTGACTTTCTTTCTAATTTTAAATAAAATCATTTATTTAAAATTACCCACTTTCTAATTTTCGTCCACAATTAAATAATTTTAATTATTTAATTGTCTTGTTGATTTTCTTTCTAAATTTAAATAAAAGCATTCTATTTAAATTGGCAATTTCCCTCTTTCCAAGTAAATAATTTTAAATTATTATTATTTATTGTCACATGAATTCACCATTTTAGAATTAATTTAAAATATTAATTTCAAAATAGAATTTCTCTCCACAAAGTAAGTTATTTCTAAAATAACTTGATTTTCTAAACTCATCCTTTTCCACTTGCTAATTCTCATCTCACTATCACAACTATTCTCCTTCTTTGATCTAATTTCTTAAATTAAATCTCATCCACTCAATTTGAATTTAACCCTAAAGTTGCCCTAACCCTAATTAAGGGGTTGTTATTTTGAATCTTGACCACAGATTCTAGGGCATTTCTCAATCTTTAATCTCATCCATCCATCCAAAATTGTATTTTCAATAAAATTCCAATTTTGTCCTCATTTTGGACATCTTGAATAATCTTGAATCGCTCTTAATCTTTTAATATTTTAATCTCTTGCATTCTCTTGAGTTTTAACATAGTCTTGTTTTTTTCATTTAGCTACTTAGATCATTGCATGTAGGATTGATTTTCTCTTGTACAAGTACTCAAATCCTTCAACACTTTCTTAGGGCTAGTGCATATTATAGAGTTGCTCATCAAAATCTAAGGGAACTTCATTATTTCAGCATACTGGAAGGTGCAATGGAAGTCAGCCATGGAGGATGAAGGATTGGGTGAGATCATTTCATTTATTTCTTTATTTATTCCTTTGCTTTTCATTGCATATTATGGATTGATATAATATGCATGTAATTTGCTAACATCTAATCTTATAGGAAAAATCCATAGTTACACTTTCCATTAAATATTACTTACCAAATCACATATCTTCGAAAGATAGACTTTGGAAAGCACTGAAATGATCAAACATAGAATTATTGACCCTAAGGAAGCAACTAGTAATAGAAATTACACTGTTAAATTGACTGTTAACAAAATAATTATATCTATTATCATGAACCCGAATATAGTGTAGTCTAGCCCCAATAAAAAGTGTCAGCTCTTCAATAATTGTATGCTTCACACATACATCTCCATTTCCATACTTATATAGTTTCATAACATCAAACATTGAAACCATTGGATAATATACCAACATGTTGTTATCAGAACATATTACTTAACTGAGTATATAGAGAATGTAGTGATAAGTCAGAATGTAGATGCTTGTGATATAAATTTTTTATTCCAATGTCATTACTTACCATGAATGAAAAATTCTTGACATCTCATGTTAATTACATGAACTCATAAAGATCATCAGTATTACTCTCTTAACAACTTATATAGATATTCAATATGCATACACTACAATATGAGTTTGCAAAGCGTGCTAATGAAATAATCAAATGGACCATGACCAAATAATATATTTTTATAACCATTCCTTTGAAAAACTTTTGCATCATTCATCATTAAAATTTTGTATCAATGAATGAACTACCTTAAACCCATTGTGAGCAATGATCACTTTTGCATTAATATTGTTGTGCAAATTTTGCACACACGACCCATTGGAAGTAGGGACCCTTTTTTCCTGGTCTTTTGGCTCTTGTCTGTGGCCATGCCTTTTGAGATTGTATTTGAAAATCATGAGATTTTGGTCTTTGATGCTTTGGTCCTTTGGTCGTGGGATTGATTACTTTGCATTGTTCCTAAATGCTTGTCCTGTTTATAAAGTACCCCTATTCTGAGTTAGTGGTTATGAAGTCTTGCAGATGTCCTCTCTGGAGGTGGGTTCCCTTTGGCTTTTGTTTGTCCTTGGTGTTTTGTTTGGGTTTTAGGAGTTATTCTTTTCCTCCTAATACCTTGTTTCATTTGCTTTGTCGGAGGGGGGATGTGGGATGAAACTAAACTCTAAACCTTCACAAAGTTCTTGGTTCAATTTCTGTTTTGGTTCCGACTCCAGCTCTGGCTTCTTGCCTTCTCATTTTCAAAGTTGTCTTGCTTGTGTTCGGCCTTTGGGTTCATTTCCTCCCTTGGGTTTTCTTTGTTTTTCCTTTTTTTCTTTCATCTTCGAAGGCAAGACAAAGGATGAAACTAAACTCTGAACCTTCACAAAGTTCTTGGTTTGATTTCCATTCCAGTTCTAGCTTTGACTCTAGTTTCTTGCCTTCTTGTTTTCTGTGTTGTCTTGCTTGTGTTCAACCTTTGGGTTCATTTCCTCCCTTGGGTTTTCTTTGGTTTTCCTTTTTTCTTTCGTCTTCAGAGGCAGGAGGCGGGATGAAACTAAACTCTAAACCTTCACAAAGTTCTTGGTTTGGTTTCCATTCTGGTTCCGACTTTGGCTCCACTTCTTGCCTTCTTATTTTCTTCGTTGTCTTGCTTATGTTTAGCCTTTGGGTTTGTTTCCTCCCTTGGGTTTTATTTGGTTTTCCTTGTTTCCTTTGCTTTGCGAGAGGTGGGGTGCAGGATGAAACTAAACTCTGAACCTTCACAAAGTTCTTGGTTCAGTTTTTTTTCTAGTTCCATCTCCGCTTTTTTGCTTTGGCCCTGGTTTATGCTTGGATTTATTTCCACCTTCGTCTGGCTTTGTTTCTGCCCCCATCTAGTTTTGGTCCTGCCTCTGCCTATTTTTTTCTGCTTCTATTTTGTTTTGTTGTTGTTCCCATCTGGTTTTGGCTCCACTTCCGCCTAGCCCGTAATTCCTTGAAATTCCCTTTTGGTCTGAATTTCGCAAGAGGATAAAAATCTCGAACTTTGAAGAAGGGTTCCTTGATGATATTTTAGGAGATTTTAATTGATCATTTGGATTTCTTTGATTATTAGCATGTTTTTTATGATGAACTAACTTAGATTTTGATGCTATAATGGGTATTAATGGCGGTCCTCATTGAATGCAGGTTGGATCGGGTAGAGCAGTCATTGGCTAAGTGACTCCAGGATCAAGGAATGAGCATACTTTAAAGATGTTGCGGGATCCACAGGATACAACCAAGTACACTTTGTGGCTATGGGCAGGTGGAACTCGCTCGTACGTGGGAAGGTTAGGTAATTGAATGCTCGGTGGTCATTCATCCAAGATGGGCATGATGGGGCAGATTCAAACATGCTTGACTCGATCAGGGTCGTTCAAGTGCCCAACTTAGCTATTGATTGGTGACCCATATTCAAACTCAAGTTGTGCGCCCATTATAGTTCGTCTACTTCACGCAAGTGAGACATTAATGGTGGAAGTGACTTGTAGGGTTTATTTAGTCTAAACCAAGATTTGTAGAGATCCAAGGCTGATCTGAAAGGGGGCACCTCATGCATTCAATGCATGGTGGTGATTTATTGTGAACTATCCAGGGCCAATTTGGTTGGTGGCTGACCTTCTTTGTAAACCTAGCTTGGGCTCACATGAGATGTATCTCTATAAGTATGGCATTTCGCCTCTTCTAAAAGGGGTTGGATGGTTAGTTAGTCATTTAGAGAGTTAGACTAGAGTCAGATAGGGTATATAGGATTATATTTTAGAGAAGAGAGTTAGAATTAGGAGTTAGTTTCATTTTCAATCAAGTTTTGTAACACATAACACCATAATTGTGACTATTATTGGTGATTCAATACAAGTGAAGACATTGTGGTAATATTGGTGGCTTCTTTGGATTGATTTGTTTTGCATGGTTCTTATTCTATCCTTGAAATTGCTTGGAAATATTTGAATGTGTTTTAGATTTAGAGTTAAATTATTTAATGGTGCTTATGATTTAGTGCTTGGAGTGTTGTAGTGATCTTTGGTTCATACTTTGGGAAGCTTCTTGATTTTGGGATTGTTGTGCAAGGTCAACCTATACTTGATATTTATGTGCTTAGTTCAATTGTGGGCATTTATCCAATTGAATTGAATGAATGTCTATTATATGAAAAATCTTTAATTCCTTAGAAGATTGCACTGTTTCTATGAGATTGCAGGTATAGCCCAGGTTAAGCAGAAATTAGTTTTGAGGGATTGGTCCATTCCAAGCATTTCAACATTAGTATTGTTGATCTTAGGAGTAATCTTAATCTTAGGATTTCTGAAACCCTTATCTTTTGACATTTCTTTGAACTTTGGTTAAAATGGGAATTTGAGTATCATTATATTGCAAAATATGATAACTTTCTAGTATTTGCTTTATAAGGTTCCTTTGTGATTACCAACATTTTCACATTTATCACTAAGTTGTTTTGTTGCAAGTCATGACCTGACACTCGAGAGACCTTGGGGTTATCTCTTTTTCAATAGAGATTGAAATTTCAAGAGAGATAGGATACTACATATTCTATCTGAGTTTTTGTTGTGCATAAAACACCATCAACAAGATTGGCACTAGAAGGAGGTCCTGAATAAGCAAGCTGAAGAATTTTCTAAATGCCCTTTCTCTTGAGAGACTCAGAAGGAGAACTAGATCTACACCAAAAGAAGAAGATTTTCAAGAACTGCCACCTCCAACTAGGTCAAGAAGGACCAGAAGAAGGGAGGATTCATCATCCAATCCATCATTTTGACCATCCTCACCCTCATCCACCTCATCTTCATTTGATTTTGAGGATGGTTCCATTCAACAACCCCAACTAGCCATCAATCGACCTTTGCCACCTCCACCTCCACCAATGGATTTCTTGGAAAATAGACCATCACCTCTATTCTTCAATAACTACAATGTTATGCCCAAGAACCCTGAGCATTGTTTCTTTTAGTTTCACACGTATGATTCTAATAGGACAATAGAGGAGCATATTAGGATTTTTTAGACTTGCCTGAGAGATAGAGGGATTAATCATGAGGATGTTGCATGCAGAATTTTCCCTTATTCTCTAGTAGAGGATGCATTTTATTGGTACAATCATTTACCTACTGCATCAATCCACAATTGGGTTGAACTTGAGGTTGCATTTCTATAGAAGTTTAAAATCCCCATCAGTGCCAATGAGCTCTACATGCAGTTTACCGAGGTTAAGAGATAAGTTAATGAGCCTATATGGTCATTCAAAAATTTGTTTCACCATGCATACACTAGATTGCAAGAACCTTATGCTATGGTTGATGCCACTACCCTAGAGGTCTACTTTGAAGCCCTTGATAGCCTTACATCCACCTTCCTTAAGTGGAGAGCTAATCCCCCAACTACCTTGCTCACTGCATATACAAAGGTTGTTAAGGTCAGTACAGATCTGAGACAACACTTGTCAGGACCCCTTCCATCTCTAAGACCAACTACTCACCCTGGGCAAGTCCAAGCTCTTAACTAGGCATTGACTAATCACACTCCCATTATGAATCCCATTCCATAACTTCCTTTGGTTCCACACCCAGGTCATCCAATAAGTTAGGCTCACCCAATGCCCAGTTATCTGCAACAGGGTGCCAATTAACCCCTTCATCCACAACAATAGGTTGGTTTCCATACATATTTACAAAAATCAAAAGTTTTGAATTAGTCTATGGGTCCTAGAGGAGTGTCAAGATACCCTCAAAATAATGCGAATTCAGTGCCTTACAGTAACCCTGATAAGGAGAGGTTAGATGAGCTAATCAAGCAAGTAAAAAAATTGAATATGGAGTTAACCTACTTGAGGAACCAGAACAACCAACTCCAAGTTGCCCAGAGGAGCATGCAATCAAATTACAATAAGGAGAACTGAGATGTTGCATAAGGGAAAAACTTTGACAGAGGGCAGCACTCTGACAAAAATTAGAATTTTGAAAGAGGACAAGGTTTTGGTTAGAACTTTGATAGGGGACAACAAGGTGGACAAGGGTTTGAAAGGAGATAACCACCCAGGTAGAATAGGCCATGGAAAATTGTACCTAATAATGGAGGATTCCCCACTCCATTGGATCAACCTTCCAATCAAGAGAAACCTTTGAGTGGAGTATATCTAGCTGAAGCAACTTTGTCAGGGTGGTGCAGGCTTCATAAGACAAGTCAACAATCTGAGCTAGATTATCTTGAATTTCAAATTGTTGCTTCCATCTTTCAGTACAAAGTTGAAAACAACTCCACTGGTCAGGAATTGGTACCCTCAAATCCTTTTTATTCCCCAATTTTGGTGTTGAATCATGCTCCTTTCCCTATGGATGAAGAGAATGAACCAGAAGAGGATTCAAGTGGCTAGAATGAGGATGAGATTTCTCAATTATTCAATGAAGGAACTAAGAATGATAATGGTCCCTTGGATGAAGAGGAAGTTGGTGTTGAAGAATTACAGATGTTTTAGCAACCTACAAGAAAGCATGATTTGAGGAATAGGCCTAACAGGAGTCAACTAGCTGGTGGCCCATTTACTACATCTATACCTCCAAAAAATTTTACCACTCCATCAGAGCCACATGCCAGTAATAATCTATATTACCCTCATGTGCCAACATAATACTCTACAAAAGGAAAACAACCTAAGGTGTCAAAAGGGAGCAATGTTGATACAACAAAAGATAACCAAACTAGTCATTCTAAAGAGACCCATGTCGACATGAATGTGGAAAAATTAGGTGAATGCATGACTAAGGAACTCAGGAAGGTAGAGGTGAGCCTTTCTACTTTTGAGTTGTTAAGGGTTCATGCAATCGGAAATATAGTCATAGGGTCTTTTAATTCAAGTACAACACCATAAGGAGTAGCAATCAACGAGGCAGTTGGTAGTCCTCCTAGTTCATAGGCACCTAAAGGTCTAAGTCAAGCACCACCTGGAGACAAAGGGAAATAAAAAGATAGGAATCAGGTTGTGCAAGTTGACACTCAATTGAGTTTGTTCCAGGGAAAAATGGAAACCCCTCCCTAATTTCTATTTGTATCTTTGGAAAAAATCTGCACAATTGTCTTCTAGATTCAAGAGCATCTACAAATATTATTCCTTTTTCTGTCTGTAGGGCTCTAGGTATTACCCTTGCAACCTCTCAGAAGAAGGTCACCCAATTGGACTAGACAAAGGTAAATATAGTGAGAGAACTGAACATGATTCCCATGCAAGTTGCTTCAGATCCTAGAGTGCAACAAGTACTTAATATTTAGGTGGTAGATATTCCTAACACTTATGGTTTGATCTTGTGTCGAGATTTCACCAGGGCACTAAATGGATACACATCCACAAATCATTCTCACATATGGCTCCCCTAGAAAGGAGTCCCAAATTAAATCAGAATTGAAAGAGAACCCATAATGAAGTATGTGATGACTGAAAATATCATAATACTTTGAATGAGATATTGGTGTCAGATGTCAGCATGGGGAACTATGTCTTGGCTTCCCCTGTTTTAGATACATAAGAAGTTTTTATGTTACAAATCTCCTCTGATGAATCCACATCATAAGCCAACAGTTCTGAAGCACTGCTTGAACAAGCAAAGGAACTTGATGATCAAGAAGATAGACAACTCAATTTGCTAGATAATTTCCAAGAGTTTATCCAGAAGTGTGTGGAGGATCAAATCCAGCTTGGCAGAAATATGGATTTTAAAGAATTATTTCTCCCTAATTGGTGCAGAGTTCACAATGCTCATCACTCTAAGCTGGAATACTGCTTGTGCCAAACTGTAGTGGATCAGATACAAAGATGCATTAATCCAACCCCATCTATCAGGTTAGATATATAAAGCATTCAAAATGATCCAAGAAGAAAGATCCCAATGTGGATCAGATACAAAGATGCATTAATCCAACCCCATCTATCAGGTTAGATATATAAAGCATTCAAAATGATCCAAGAAGAAAGATCCCAATGCCTCTTGAAGAGCCTTTGGGCAGCAGCAAGGATAAGGGTAGTTTGGGGAAATCAGGAGCTGATGGTTGTTGGGCATTGAGATTTGATGGATCCAAATCAAAGCAGGGTGCTAGAGTAGGATTTGAATTGATCATCCCTAAAGGTAAAACCTATTTTTCTGCTCATAAACTCCAATTCCAATGCACTAATAATGTAGCTAAGTATGAGGCTTTAGTCCATGGTTTATTAATGGCATTGAGAAAGAAAGTCAGGATCTTGTAGGTGTTTTGAGATTCTAAGTTAGTGGTCAGGAAATTAAGGAAATAATACTCATGTCATGATATAAGAATGACATGTTACAGGCATAGAGTATGTGATCTCATTGAAGTATTTGATGCCTCTGATATCCAGTTGATCCCTCAAAGTAAGAATCAAACTGTAGATTCCCTGACACAAGTAACTAGTACATTGCAACCCTTATCACTTTCGGGTTTGAATAATTTCACTGTAGATCTCACTCCAGTACCTTTAGTGCCTGACAATGTAACCAATTTCTAGGTGTTTGAGGATGACAAACATATTCTTGATTTCATCACTAGTTGTAATGTGTTTCCTTCTCAGGTGATTGATGAGGTAGAACCTCAAGAGATTGAAATGGACCTAGAAGGGGTCATTAACCTGAAAACTAATACTATCCCAAGAGGAATGGTGCAATTGGAGAGAATATTTGATTTGGATAAGATAAAAGATCAAGAACAACAAGTGAAAAGGGAGCCCCTCAGCAGTCAATGTGAAACATACAATATGGGGACCCATGATGGTGTGAAAATGTTTTTTATCGAAAAAGTGTTCACTCTAGAGGAAAGGAGAGGAATTATTGATGCATTAAACACATATCAAGATGTGATAGCCTAGAGTTATGAGGACTTAAATACATATGATACTTTGATCATTACACACACCATTCCCTTGAAGTTGAATGCCAAACCATTCAGGCAAAGACAAAGGCCAATTAATGCCTTGGTAGAACCCATCATTCATAGGGAGGTGCACAAGCTACTTTCAGCACGAATCATATTTCCAGTAAGACACTCAACATGGGTTGTAAACTTGGTTCTAGTAAGGAAGAAAAATTGAGAAATCAGATTGTGTGTTGATTTTAGGAACCTTAATAGGGCATCAGAAAAAGACAACTATCCAGTTCCTTCCCTGGATGAAGTACTTCAAATTATCAATGAATCTCAAATGATGTATTTTCTAGATGGATACTCTGGATACAACCAAGTTATGGTACAATATGATGATAGGCACAAAATTTACTTTACTACAAAATGGGGGACTTTTTCCTATAGAAGAATGCCCTTTGGATTAATAAATGTTGGAGCTACATTCCAGAGAGTAATGGATATTTCTTTCAAGGACATTTTTGGTAAGTACATAATTACCTATATGGATGATTTGACAGTTTTTTCTAAGAAGAGAGATGATCATATAACAAATTTATGCGAAGTATTCCAAAGATGCAAAGAGTTTGGCATCTCACTTAATTTGAAGAAATGCATTTTTGGAGTCATTGAGGGAAAATTTTTAGGGCATGTTATTTCAGGACAGGGCATTGCCATTGATCCAGAATGTGTGGAGGGTATACTAAAGATTCAACCTCCTACAAGAAAAGAGGAAATAAAGTCATTCTTTGGGAAAATTAACTTTTTTAGAAAGTTTATCACTGGATTTGTAGAGATAGTGAAGCCCTTGAATGCTATGTTGAAACAAGAAGAAAAATTTGAATGGAGTGCAAAAGATAAGGAGACATTTACAGAAATCAAGAGAGCTATTATTGAGGCTCCAGTGTTGGTAAGTCTCGATTATGCCAAGCCTTTTTACATATACTCATTTGATTATGATCACTCCTATGCTAGAATGTTAAAAAAAAAGTTTGATCAAGGAGATGAACATCCAATAGCTTTTATGAGTGCTCCTTTAAAGGATGCAGAACTAAGATACCCTAATGTGGAAAAGTAGGCCTATGCTTTGGTTAGAGCAGTAAAGAAGTTAAGACATTACATTATGAGGAATAAGGTCTTTTCCATAGTGCCTGACCCCACAGTGAAGATTTTATTGATGCATAATGAATTGAGAGAGCGTAGGGATAAATGGGTAACCATGCTACAAGAGTATGATATTGAGATTTAGCCCATGAAATTGGTGAGAGGGTAGGGACTGAAAAAGACAATGGTTGAGATGGGTCCTGACCTCATGGCTCAACAATATCAACTCCAAGAAGTGTCTCCAGGAGACTAGTATGATGATACTATCTACTATTTGTTGAACCAACAATGTCCTGAACACCTTAATGCACTACAAAGGAGAGGTTTACATTTGAAGAATGACAATTTTATAATGAAGGGAGTCGTCTTGTATAAGAGAAATCATGAGGGGGTTTATTTAAGATGCCTAGGAAAGGAAGAAGTTGGAAGAGTGATAACTAAATTTCATGACAAATACAGCACAGGCCATGGCTCAACACCTTCCACTGCAAATCCAATCTTGAGGGCAGGCTATTATTGGTCTACCTTGTTCAAAGACACACATAACCATGTGAGGACTTGTCATGTATGTCAAATTGCAGCAAGTAGGGAGAAACATGCAAACCTTTCACTTCGCCCTGTTATAGAGGTAAAACCATTTGCACAATGGGGAATGGACTTTATAGGTCCAATCAATCCACCTTCATTTGTAGGCCATAGGTATATTCTCACCATAATTGATTACTTTACCAGATGGACTGAGGCTCTTGCATGCAAACAATGCACTTCTTAAGTGTTAATCAATTTTATTGAGTCAGGTATTATTAATCACTTGGGATGTACATTGGCTTTAGTTTGTGATAATGGTCATGCATTTGCATCATTGAAATTTTCTAACTGGACCTTTGATCATGGAATTGTCATAAAATTTTCATCTAATTACTATCCATAGGGTAATGGCTTGGTTGAGTCTTCCAATAAGAATCATTTAACAGTCATCTATAAGCTACTAGAGAATAATCCCAAGGATTGGCATACCCAACTTAGATTTTCTCTTTGGGCAGACAACACCAGACATAAAACATCCCTAGGAACCTCTCCTTATCACCTAGTGTATGGTTTGGAACCTATATTTCCCATCCAACTGAAGATCCCTACCTTGCAATTTATTAATGAATATTATGATGGAGAGGATAAACTTGAAGCCCACCTGGCTGAACTGTTACCCCTTGAAGAGATAAGAGATCAAGTCCTAGAAAACCTTGTCAAACATCAAGGTGTAGTGAAGAGATGGTTTGATAGGAGAGCCAAGGTGAAAGCCTTTAGAATCTCTGACTTGGTTCTCTACTGGGATAAATCCCATGACCGAAAAGGGGAGCATGGAAAATTTGATAGAATTTGGCTCGACCCATATCAGATTGCAGATATTCTGGGAGATAATGCTTTTCATTCGAAAACTCTCACTAGAGAAAATATCCCACTGTCTGTCAATGGGCAACATTTGAAGCATTATTTCTAGTCCTGATTTTTTTACAACTCTTTCCTTGTACATAGGTAGATTAGGTTTCCTTTCTATTTTTCTATTTTTTCTTTGGTTAGATTAGGGTTTCTTTTGTTTGTTTTTCTCATTTTCTGCTTTTGGTTAGAATAGGTCTGCTTTGGTTGGTTTTTCTTTTTGTTATGCTCTTGCTTTGGGTTTTCTTGCTTTCTTTTGGGCCTGTTACATCTGTATAACTGGTTACTTTCCTGGGGCTATTCTAAGGATTTCTTTTACAAACTCTAATCATCTTTTTAGATTCATTTGGTGGAATTCCTTCATCTGATTGTTCCATATGCTTGGAATTGGAGTCACTTGAGTAATTCAAATTTTGGAATGTATTTGCGTCTCATACTTTCACACAAATTTTAAAGTTTTTGAGGTTGCATATGGTCCTTATGAGGTCTAACTGGGTGGAAAATCTTATATTCCACTCTAGCACCACTATGGTTCTCATCCCTGAGTGTGGGATTCATTGCTTGCAAGGTAAAAGGGAAAGTTTAAAAGATCTCAAAGAGAATATCAAAAAAACAAAAAGGGAAAGAAAATTTTGAAAATCAAAGAAATGTTTACCTTTTCAGGGGTATCCTAGTATCTCTACTAGGGCTATGGATGACTTTCTGGCAGTAGAGCTATGCTAGGGAGGATCACAGTGATAACCTTTTCCAAGCTATGAATGCTTGACTAGCAGTGAGGCTCTATCTGGGTTGATTTTGGAGTTGGAATTGTTATGTAGCCCTATTAGACTAATTTTGGTCCCTTTTGCAACCGAGGAAAAGGAAACGAATGCATACACATACACTTTCACCCAAGTATAGGAAAGGTTTGCTTGTTTGTGATTTTTGAAACCATGTTCATAGGGTGACCCGATGTAAGGACTAAAACAAGAGATTTTGGGTTCCTAATTCTAGTTTTTCATTAAAATGCTCTGGAGCATTTCCCCAATAGAGTCACCATTTGTTGTGCAGTTTTTGCACACACACCCCACTAAAAGTAGGGACCCTTTTTGCCTAGTCTTTTGGCTCTTATCTATGGCCATGCCTTTTGACCTTTTCTTTGAAAATCATAAGATTTTTTTCTTTTATGCTTTGATCCTTTGGTCATTGAATTTGGTTACTTTGCACTATTCCTAAATGCTTGTCCTGTTTGTAAAGTGCCCCTATTCTTAGTTAGTGGTTATGAGGTCTTGCAGATTTCCTTCCTAGAAGTGGGTTTCCTTTGACTTTTGTTTGTCCTTAGTGTTTTTTTTGGGTCTCAGGAGTTGTTCTTTCCTCCTAATACCTTGTTTCATTTTCTTTTTCAGAGGCGGGACGTGGGATGAAACTAAACTCTGAACCTTCACAAAGTTCTTAGTTCGGTTTCTGTTTTGGTTTCGGCTCCGGCTCCAGCTTCTTGCCTTCTTGTTATCTTCATTATCTTGCTTATGTTTGGTGTTTCAGTTCATTTCCTCCCTTGGGTTCTCTTTGGTTTTTGTTTTTTCTTTCATCTTTAGAGGCGGGATGCAAGATGAAACTAAACTGTGAACCTTCACAAAAGTCTTGGTTCAGTTTCCATTCTGGTTCTAGTTCGGACTTTGGCTTCTTGCCTTCTTGTTTTCTTCATTGGCTTGCTTGTGTTTGGCCTTTGGGTTTGTTTCCTCCCTTGGTTTTTCTTTGGTTTTCCTTTCTTCTTTTGTCTTTGGAGGTGGGACACGAGATGAAACTAAACTTTGAACCTTTACAAAGTTCTTGGTTCAATTTTTGTTCCGGTTTTGGCTCTGGCTCCACTTCTTTCCTTCTTGTTTTCTTTGTTGTCTTGCTTGTGTTCGGCCTTTGGGTTCATTTCCTCCCTTGGGTTTTCTTTGGTTTTCCTTGTTTCCTTTGCTTTTTTGGAGGTGGGGCATAGGATGAAACTAAACTCTGAACCTTTGCAAAGTTCTCAGTTCAGTTTTTGTTTCAGTTTCGGCTCCGCTTTTTTACTTTGGCCCCAATTTTTTTCTAGCTTTGTTTCTACCTCCGTCTAGTTTTGGTCCCACCTCCACCTATTTTTTTTCTACTTCTATTTTGTTTTATTGTCGTTCTCGTCTAGTTTTGGCTCTACTTCCACCTAGCCTAGAATTCCCCAAAATTCCCTTCTGGTCCAAATTCTATGAGGGGATGAAAATCCCAAAATTTGAGTATGTTGTTTATGATGGACTAACTTGGATTTCAATGCTATAATGGGTATTAGTGGTGGTCCTCTTTGAATGCAAGTTGGATTGAGTAGAGCAATCATTGGTTAAGCAACTCTAGGATCAAGGAATGAGTGTACTTTAAAGATGTTGTGGGATCCGCAAGATACAAACAAGTACACTTTGCAGCCATAGGCAGGTGGAACTTGCTCATACACAGGAAGGTTAGGTCAATGAATGCTCGGTGGCCATTCATCCAAGTTGGACGTGATGGGGCAGATTCAAATAGGCTTGACTTGATCAAGGTCATTCAAGTGCCTAGCTCAGCTATTGATTGACGACCCGTATTCAAACTCATGTTGCATGCCCATTGTAGTTCTTTTGCTTTGCGTGGGTGAGACATTAATGGCAGAAGTGACCTGCAGGGTTTATTCAGTCTGAACCAAGATTTGTAGAGATCCAAGACTGATCTAAAAGGGGGTGCCTCATGCATTCAATGTAGGGTGGTGATTTATTGTGAAGTGTCCAAGGCCGATTTGGTTGGTGGCCAACCTTCTTTGTAACCTTAGCTTGGGCTCACGTGGGATGTATCTCTATAAGTATGGTATTTTGCCTCTTCTAAAAGGGGTTAGATGGCTAGTTAGTCATTTAGAGAGTTAGACTAGAGTCAGATAGGCTATACAAGATTAGATTTTAGAGAAGAGAGTTAGAATTAGGAGTTAGTTTCATTTTCAAGCAAGTGTTGTAACATGAAACATCATAAATGTCACTACTATTGGTGATTTAATACAAGTGAAGACATTGTGGTATTATTGGTGGCTTCTTTGGATTGATTTATCTTACGTGGTTCTTATTATATCTTTGAAATTGCTTGGAAATATTTGAATGTGTTTTAGATTTAGAGTTAAATGATTTAATGGTGCTTATGATTTAGTTATTGGAGTATTGTAGCGATCTTTGGTTCATACTTTGGGTAGCTTCTTGATTTTTGTATTGTTGTGCAAGGTCAACCTATACCTGATATTTATGTGCTAAGTTCAATTGTGGGCATTTATCCAGTTGAATTGAATGAATTTCTATGATCTAAAAATATTTAATTCCTTAGAAGATTGCACTTTTTCTGTAAGATTGCAGGTATAGCCTGGGTTAAGCAGAAATTAGTTTTGAGGGATTGGTCTATTCCAAGCATTTCATCATTAATAGTGTTGATCTTAGGAGTAATCTTAATCTTAGGATTTTTGAAACCCTTAGCTTTTGAAATTTCTTTGAACTTTGGTTAAAATGGGAATTCGCATATCATTATATTGCAAAATATGATAAGTTTAGAGTTTCCAGTAGTTTCTTTATAAGGTCCCTTTGTGATTACTAGCATTTTCACATTTAACACTAAGTTGTTTTGTTACAAGTCATGACCTAACACCCGAGAGATTGACCTTTCAAGAGAGATAGGATACTATATATTTTGTTTGAGCTTTTGTTGTGCAGAAAACACCATCAACAAATATCAAAACATAAAACAAGTGCTTTTACCAATAAATGCCTTTACCACTACAAATAATTTGACTTGAACAACAACCATTCTTTGGAATCTCATGCACCTTAACTATTCGCTGAATACCAAACTTTTACATCAATTAAAAATTGCATGTTATTGATACTATTCACTGTCTTGAGTACTACCTTGAATTTCATTATGCTTTTTCACACAAGTCACAATAGTTGTGCAAAGCTCTCAAGTAATTGAAACAACCAGTGTCACACAACAAATGAGATTTTTTCAAAACACTAAGAAACAACACTACAAGAAGCATTACCCACTATCAAATAGTGCCTCAGAGCAGAGGAGATTTGACCATTTTTACTACTTGCTACAAGAATCTCTTAAGACAATATGTCAATATAGTTGAACTGAATGACTGCCGAATGTTCCACATTCTTCTAGACTTCTCAAAGGGATAAAAGATACAAATAATAATCTTCTCACCCTTACCTCATGTGACCTTTTATGTGCTGAGAAAATTTTCTTGTGCATCATGCACAAGATTAGGTCCTATCTCTTCTATTATTTTCTTTCTTCTCCAGACCATATGTGATCCTTTCCTTTTGTCTTGATCTCTAAGTAATCTTTCAACATTACTTCTACAAAAATGTGCTATATGCCCAAGATGATTACATTTGAAACATCTTATATTCTTATCTTTTAAGAACACAATTTTCTTAATAGACTTTGCAGACCTTCTACAATGTGTTTCCTTATGACCAATGTTATGACAATTGAAACACATTTGATCCTTTGAAACAAGAGAATTTATTCTTGAAAATCCAAACCACCTTTCATCAACAAACTTACAGGATGAAACCTTATGACCATAAGTGTTACAAATATAACAATAACCTTGAAAATGAGTATAATTGTACCTCATTGATTGATATTGCTTGGAAGGTGGAGGTCTTGAGAATCTATTTGTTCTTTTTCTTCCAACATCAGAAAATTTTTCTTCTCCTTTCTTCTTATCTTCCTCAAGAGCAGCAAAATGATAACTCAAGTCTATTTTATTTCTAGGAGTTTGTCTAACTTTAAAATTTTTCACTTTTCCATCTGCAGATACAAAGACTATCTCATGTTTTGGCTCCTTTTCATTTGAAGAAGTTTTCCCTATCTCATATCCTAAACTAGTAGGATATTTATGTTGTTTTTGCTTCCCTAGCATTTCATTCAGCTTGTTGACACTGTCGTCAAAATTTTGAATCTTTTCTAACTGCTTCCTAACAGTCTCAAGATCTTTTCTAAGAGATACTATTTCTTCTTCAAGTTTGTGGCATTCAATAGTTTTAACTTCCAAATCTGATTTAGTTTCTCTACTATTCTCTTACATTCTTCAATTTCAATTTTCTGACTTATAATCATGTCATCTTTAAGAGTTAGTTAATTTAACAAGGAATCGTTATCTGAACTTTTCTTCAATGAAGCAACTTCATTTTCTAGTTTATTACATAATTAATCCTTGTTTTTCAACTTGACTTCCAATCCCTCTTCAGTACTTTTTCTATCAACCATTTGAGCTTTCAGAAATTCAATAATATTTTCATCATCATTATGATTTATTATTACAACTTTATTGACATCAACACTTTCTTATTGATATCTCGATTTTCCTTTCTAATCCTCTTAAGTTCATCTAAGGTAGCAAGCAATTCTTCTTCCAAATCAATCTCAAATTCATCACCTTCATATTTCTTTTCACCTAATTCTTGTTCAAAATCACTTACTAAGTGATCTCCTTTTTCTCCAACTATAGGATCACTTTTTAGTATCAACTGGCAGAGGTATTTCTTGAGACAAAAGTTCACTAGACTTGACAGGGGTTGATTGATAAAATTTTTACTTGACACTAGTGGTTATCCTTCGAACTTTGTTTCTTTTTCACTTAGCCATAAAAAATACTCCATGACCAAGAAACCCTAAGTTTGTTAGACTTATGCATGGGTATGGCTCTGATAACACTTGTTGGAGTATGGATAGACACTGAGAGGGGGGGTTGAATTAGTGTCTGATGGACACACCTAAAATTCAAACCTTTTTTAAACTTTGACATAGACTTTCAGTTCAGATATCCTTTCTATTGATAACAGAGCAAAGCAATCACTTTGAGAGCATTCATGAAAAAGGTAACCAAAGATGTGACAACATTAACTCAGTTCATTTAGACAACTTATGCCAATATAACCTATTTGAGATATATTGCACTTACCAAAGATGTGATTGACATTGTTTAACAATCAGAGCATGATGAAAAAATAAGTACAACTCATAAGAATATGTACATGAATACCAACATCATTGAATCACTTTAAGACCACCAGATTTCAATGCGTCTTTAAGAGACATTACAACAACTATGCAGTTGAATGACACATGATAAGCATTGAAATGATAGAGAGATTTAGTACATTATGACATATTGAAACATAAGAATCTTGAACCATGAATTAATGAATGAACATGTGATGTGATAGATTAAATTCTCTTCATCACATCATGCAAAACATGTTTGGTTAAATAGAACTTTTAAACTAGCTTGCAATAGATGACTGTGAAAGTATTTGTAACAACATAATACATTAACAATGCAGAAATAAGAACTGATAATAGACATTAATTAATCTGATAACTTATGAAAATGAGATAGACATGAAAAACAATCACACAAAGACTCATCACATAACACATTATATGTCCTGAGTGGAAAACCCTCTTGGGGAATAAAAACCACTTGAAAAATATTTCTCTTTATTCACCTAGAGCACCAACTCTACAAAGTTCAGGAGCACCCACTCCACAAATATCAGAAGAACCAACTTCTTAAGATATAGGATCACCAACTTCTTTACAAAGCATAATAGCAACAATGCACTATCAATACCCTAGAAGTGCAATTTTGCAGTTCTAGAATCTTAATAATAGACTATAAATATTTTCAATAAGCACATTGAAGAATGTTGTGTGTCAACATCTTGTCAAATGATAAAAAAAATTCAATATCAAAAGACTTCTATATCAAAAATAATCTCTTTAAAGAGTATTCATGAAAATATTTTTCCTCTCTTTTATCATATTTCAGAAAACTAAAAGTTCTCTTTTTAAATCCAAATTCCTTCAAAGAAGTTCCAAAAAATTGTAGAACCAACTAAGCTAGGATTAGAGAAACCATAACAAGCTTTGCACAAGTTAAGCCTCCTTGTTTTCTCAAAAAACTTAACAAAAATGTCTTCAAATATTTAATCACAAAACCAAACTGCTAAAACTACCAAGAATCATAATCCTTTTTCTTAACAAATTAGTCACAAGGCCCGAATAACACAAACAATTTTTGCAAATACTTGAATATGGAGAAGGAAACCAAATGAAAAACATGATGACCTATCAAGAAGATCCTAATGAACCAGTTCGAAAGATTCCATTGAATCTTCTTCCACATTCGAGCTCTTATCCATTGAAAATCCACATTCAAGCTCTTATCCATTGAAAATTGGCGAAGCAAAAAACCATTCTCATTCTAGCTCATACAGTGAGCTTATTTTACTGTCTACAACACTCAACAAAGAAGATTTGAACAAAAATTTGCATTCTCAAAATACCCATGGTGGCGGTTAGGGTTCCAAAAGTTTGTACATTGAAACCAAAAATGTCTTTTCCCTAGCTTTCCTTTCCTTCAAGTCTTTCGAATACTCAATCAAAAATAATAATCATTTGAAAATTGGTATGAAAAAATAAAACTGATAATACCTTTAGAATTCGTTGTCCAAGAAAAATGGAATTAAATCATTGCCACATGTGCATTATCAATGATGGTTGTTGGTGCCAAGTCACCACTAGAAATCGATAATTTAAACAACAATACCCGATACCTCATATACCCGAATAAACATTATTCCAAATCAAAGACTTAAAAATGCCAACATAGTTAATGATTGAACCAAAAAATGATGGCTGCCAAATACCTTGTCACTACCATGTGACATTCAAAATTTCCTTGAAATTTTTAAAAAATGTAAGTCAATAACCATGATGCCCGATAACACATGACTTTATCCATCTTACATATATAATGAAATACAAGCTACCCAAAGTAATGTGACTTTCTATGCTTTATGTCACCATGAATCAAGTATTGGTTCACTAATGAATCAAATATTTCTTTAATAAAATAACCAATGAAGAGTTTATATATAAGTGACTTAAACTTGTAATCATCATTCCTATGTAAAACACTTGTAAACTTGTAAGTTTTGAGAAAACATAAGATGTGCCACTCATATATCATTTGATCTATCAGCCCAAGTGAAAACAAAATGCACAAATGTATAAACAAATGTATACCTCAAAAGGAATCTACCAATATATATGTTAGCCAAGATATGTATGTCATTTTGCATAGTGTCTAAGATACCCGTTCAATCAGCAAATATCATCATGTAAAGAATAAACCTGACTAGGAACTTTGAAAGATAAAATACCTTGACTTGTAACTTTGAAATATCAATTAAATCCAAAAACCTATAACTGCATATCATATATCAACCAATCTGAGAATGCATCCTATCAACATCCAACAAGAATATCACATATATTCTCATATGAGCGAACCACTTTTGACATCAAGGATAAACCAAAAACAATTGAGAGCCAACACAACCCTAGGATGAAAGGAGGCAATATTTGTTCAATTCCCACTTGGATAAATCTAGCTACGCCTACTCTTAGAGGATGATTAGTTTTTTGACTACACATGCTCCCCCTTATAGTGCACTCACTTCTTGGTTCAACCAAGCATCAGTACCCATGAAACTCCCATGGCATACTTCTCATCTATACCAAGAGTCATAAAAATGTGGGACAAATTTAGAAAAATCATTCTTGCATCAACAAATAGATAAGGTTTTTAGCTTTTACACAATTTTGGCTCTTAATCAAGGAACCCATTCAAAAAGCCACACGAGAGGAAAAATCAACTCATATAAATATTATCACCTGCTTATCCGTAGGAGTTCATGTAATGATGAGATTTCGTCAACATTCAAATATATATACCGGTTGGGAGTAGCTTGGTGTTTAGCTCGTTACTGGTTTGAGTCGTTCCCTTGGGTTGAGTACTTTTTCCCATCAAGGCAGGCTCTCTAAAGGTGAACAGTAGTGAATAAGTGTATTTTTAGTTTGACCACCTAACACATTTAGGTGGGAGCACACACAATACCTTTTCTTCACACTCGCAAGGTTTGTTCAATTTTAAGAATCCAAATTGAAGTGTGGAGGTAATCACTTATACAACCTAATATCACAAAAAAGACTTTTGGTTCTCAAGATTGTCATGAGGTGTTAGAGAAGTGCATACGTCTTTTAAATGATATTAATTTGGATAAGGGATTACAAAAAAAAAGAGCACATGTTCATTTTAACCACAAAGAAATGATAAGAAGCTTTTTTAAACACCAATTTTGAAGTGTGAGATTTGGTTGTTCATTTATTAAGTCCAAAATAAAATCTAGTAAGTTTTCCTATGGTTATTTTTAAATCCCTTTGTTTTGTTCTTTTTAAGCCCAAACAAAATTTAGTGAATCCTAAAAAGAAAGAAGGTGGCAAATCCTCAGAAAACGGATTATAATTTCCCCCTAAAGTGTTTAAAAACACTTGATACAATGAGATAATGAGGTCATAAAAAACCCTTGGTCTTCACTTCTTTCCTTCACCTTTGATCAAGTCATCCTACAAAAAAATGGTTAATACTACAAAAACATAGGCCAAAAACCAATTAGAAGTCAAAATAACCAAAATGTAAAAAAGCACATGCTGAAAATAAACTAAAATCGGCCTTTTACTCAACCCCAACGGTGCAATCTGCATATATGGTGCAGTTTGGAGATGCTAGTAGTACAATATAGCACCACTTGGGACTGACAAAGATGCTCTATATAAAAACAGTGAGCACAATTATGGCACAATTTGGTCTAGCAGTGAAGTTTCAACTTTGGAGACCAACGATGTAGTTTGAAAATTCAAATTTTCGGGCAAGAAGACTTTAGCGGCGTAGTTTGGAGTTTGCAATGGTGCTATATTGTGTCGCTGGACTGATAGCAACGAAGTTTCTTGTAAACACAAAACATTAGCAAAAAATCATGGAATTCTTAGAAAAACGTGTTAGTTTTCTCCAGATTCGCCCTCCTTCTAGTGCCAAAATTTGAATGGTGAATCTATACCTGCACAAACACAAGAGAACAAACATATAATTAGATCATTCTACAAGTTAGATCAACATTCCCCATGAAATTAGTTTGAAACATGAAAATAGGAAATAAAATGAAGAACACAACAATAAAAGCTGTCAAATCCTATTCTAATAGGCAAACTCTCAATCCCATGGGGGAACTGGTGTCATTTTGATGTGAAAAATGGCCCTTTCCCAATCCCTTGCAAGCTTGATGATCAATGGTGATGACTTTATGCTCCTTGATGAAATTTCTTCATAACCTAGCTATGAAAACATGAAAATGGGTTAAAATAGATAGCAATTGCTCAAAAACTTGAAGATAATGATGTTTTATGAAGTTGTGGATCCAAAATTCAAATGAGAGTCTCCTATAAATAGAAGAGAATGATGGAGGAATAGTAAAAATGGATCAATGTGGGACAAAATACCAACTAATGAGAGAAGGCCACATGTCCACATGTGATTGGAGGAGGAATGAGCACATTTTAATGAATGTGAAAATAAATGAAGTTAGGTGGAATTTGAAATTTGTGAAATGACAAGTTGGAGGGAGAGAAAAATGAAGTAAATCCCACTTGGCTCAAGGAAAAGGACATGTAAAAGGCCTTTAATGCCTTGTTGGATGTACTCATCCATTTTGGAGGGATTTTCAAATTTGAGGAATATTCCCTTATTGATGCCAAGTTGAGAGAAAATAGAAGAATTAATAAATCAATTAAATTGGTTTATTGTGCAAGTTGTAAAATCTAGAGGATTTGATGGATTAGGATTAGCATTAATCAAGATTTGATTAATTTAGGTGAAGATTAGCTGATTTGACAATTTTGACTTACATTTTTGGATTTAAATAAATCAAAGTTGAGAGGAATAATGGATTTAGATTTAATTAAATAAAGTTTGATTTATTTAATTAAAGAGGGTGGTGTTAGATTAAATCAAATAAATATTAATTGAATAAAGTGAATTATTTAATTAAAAGAGAACCTATCAGATTATAAAATAATTTATTTAATTAATAGAAGCGGGTGACTTAATCAGATAAATTTGATTTATTTAATTAAAAGAGGAAATAAGATGAATTTAATCAAATGTAGATTATTCAATTAAATTGATTAGTAAATGAGATGATTTAGGAAGAAATGATGTTAGTAAGATCAAGATCATATGTGTAGGATTTATCTGTATGTTTTCTGTGTCTACACTTACACATTTATAAACATGATTAGTCCAACACCATAGAAGCCCAAAAGATCTTTGCAAACAAATAACCTATTACAATGTGAGGATCCCCTAATGTGTAGTGAATGCCATATGAAGTGGTGCCCTGAATGTACCTCAAAATACACTTGGCAGCTTGCCGATGACTCTCATGAGGATCATGTGAGAATTGAGAGACAAGACCAACCGCAAAGGAAAGATCAGGACAAGTGTGAGTCAGGTAAAACAAACTGCCAACCAACTGCATGTAAAGTGTAGAATCTACTGAAGGAGTGGGGAAAGTAGTAGTCAAAACAACCCCTAACTAAAAAGGTGTGGGGTAGGCTTGCAATCAAGCATGCCAAAGCGCTGAAGCATATCAAAAGAATACTTCTTCTGGTAAATGGAGATCCCCTCTGAAGATTGAATCACATGAAGACCAAGGAAATAGTGTAGAAGGCCAAGATCTGTCATCTCAAACTGCTCCATCAAGGCTAGTTGAGAATTCTGAATCATAGAGGATGAGCTACCAGTGATGAGAAGATCATCAACATATAGCACAAGAATCAGGATCTCACCCTCAAGATGCTGAATATAGACCATGTGATCAGAATGACAGCGAGTGAAACTAGTGGAGAGCAAAAAAGAGTCCATCTTCTCATACCAAGCCTGAGGGGCCTGTTTGAGACCATATAATGAACGCTGAAGTCTGCAAACCAAGGAAGCATCATGAACAAATCCCTGAGGCTGCTCCATATAGATCTCCTCCTATAGGTCACCATGTAAGAAGGCACACTTCACATCCATCTGAAAAATGAGCCATCCTCTAGAAGTTGCAAGTGATAATACAAAACGAATAGAATTCATCTTGGCGTCAGGGGAAAATGTCTCAGAGTAATCAATACCCTCAACCTATGAGAAACCCTTCACAACAAGATGTGCTTTGTACTTATCAAATAGAACCATCAGCAGCATACTTGGTGTGATACAACCATCGACACCGAACCATCTTTCTGCCCTTAGGAAGAAGACATAGATCCCATGTACTATTCCTCATCAAAGAAGAATACTCCTCCTCCATAGCACTATCCCACTCAAGGTGACCTTTCACCTCTAAAAATCTTTGAGGATCCTTTGAAAGAGCATGAGTCAAAAGACTAGAACCCGTAGTATGAGAACGAGTGTGACGAGTGTCTGAAGGATCACCGGTCATAGATCTTGCTGCCTCAATAGTAAAGCGAGCCCATTTGGGCCTCTGAGGTGGAGCAAGTGGAGGTGGAGATGGGGGATCATCAATATCCTCATCAGAATCCTCAAAATAATCCTGAAGAGCTATAGTGGGTGGAGTAGGTAGTGAAGTGGACACTAGAGACATGGTATCAACTGGAGGAAGGCGCTCATCAAACTGAACATCTCATCAAAACAGGACCTCTCTAGAATCAGGATCAAACAACCTGTACACCTTAACATCCTCACAGTAGCCAACAAAAATGAGGGGTCAACTCTTTTGCTCCATAGCTCTCCTCTGAGCATCAGGAATAAAAGCCCATGCCTCACTACCAAATACTCGAAATGATGAAATATCAAGCTTGTCATGAGACCAAGCCTCCTCAGGAGTCATATGTCGAATTGCCTTATGAGACATCTAATTCTGAATATAGTTAGCACAATTGGCTGCCTCAGCCCAAAAAGACGAATCCATGGACCTAGACTAAATCATACAATTAGCCATCTCTCGTAAAGTCCTGTTCTTTCGCTTAGTGATACCATTCTGCTAAGGGGTGTAGGGAACAGAAAACCAATGCTACAAACCATGCTCAGTGAAAAAATCTTTGAAAGCCTGATTCACATACTCCCCCCCATTATCTGTATGTATCCACTGAATAGAAAGACCAGACTGCTTCTCTCCAAATGTCTTGAAGACACGAAAGGAATCAAAGACATCAGACTTGTACTTAAGAAAGTACAACCATGTGCGTTTAGAGAAGTCATCAATGAATGTGAGTACATACTTGGCCCCTGAAAAAGGAGTAGGAAATGACATGAGGTCACTATGAATCAACTCCAAGGGTGCCAAAGCATGAGTGGTACTTCCCTTCGGAAAGGGATCCCTGTGATGCTTGCTAAGCACACAACCATGACAAACACCATCAATGCAGGAGATTTTTGGAAGACCAAGAACAAGTGACGGTGTACTCATCTGCTGAAGATATCTGTAATTGACATGGCCCAAACACTCATGCCAAAGCTAACTCACTGAATCTGCATGTGCTATAAGAGATGAACTTGTACCATCAGAAGGTGCAAATCCATCAAATCTATAAAGATGAGATGCGGTATCAACACTACCAATAGCCACAACCAAATCAGAATCATGGAGGTCCTGAATAACCACATCATGTGGTGAGAACTCAACTATCTTACTAGAGCCAGTGTGGAAAATTTGATAAATGGACAAGAGGTTCGTCGAAATGTTAGGAACAACCAAAACATCCTATAGAGTGCCCCCATCCAAAGAGATAGAACCTGACCCCAAGACTAAAAGCTATGAAGAGTCACCCACTGCAATCTATGAAGTACCACAAGAGGCAAGAGAAGTGTCCAATTGCTGAGTGTGAGTCATATGGTGAGAAGCACCAGAGTCTAAAATCCAAGTGGACCCATTGGTCGATGCTCGTGCAGTGAGAGCATGACCCTTCCCTGTGGTGGAAGAAGAAGAAGACTGAGGTGAGGAGATGTGTTGCTACTGCATGGAATCCTCTAAAGCCTCTAATTGTTTCCAACACCTGGAAACTGGATGACCTTCTTGCCATAGAAACTGCAAGTGTCTCCTGATTTCTCCTTAGTCTTGGAGGAAGACTCACCAAACTTTGAAGATTTCCCATGTTTTGAATTAAATGGTGGTTTAGAATCAAACTTAGGAGGCGGTTCGGAGGAATGCTCACTACCTGCAAAATCTTTCTTGGGCCTCGATTTCTGCTTCTACTTCCCCTTCGGTGAATGAGCAACCAATGCTTTGCTCTTTGAACCTGAGAGCATATCCATTTGAGAAAGGTAAGACTATTCCCAAGACAAATGCTCACAAAATAAATCAAAGGTAGGCATGGTAAAACTGGCACCCAAACCATCCACGGTGGAGTAGAAGGAGGAAACAAATATCTGAAATGGACCATGAAGCTTTGAAAGAATCAAGTAAATGCACTCTGTGTCTGTCTTGTTCTTCCCACAACCCTGTAAAATAGTGCGGATAGTTTTGAACTTGTTCAAAAAATCCTCAATAGTGGGAAATGAATCAAGTAACACTGAAGTCAGCTCTGCCTCAATCTGTAATGCGTAGAACTCATTAACAGCCCCAAAAAGTGTCTCAAACTTCAGCCACATGGCTCGAGGAGTGAGCAAAGCATCAAGGTGAAACAAAAGACTGTTTGAAACATGCATGCATAACAAACCTATAGCCTTATCCATCTTGTTCCTATGCTGCATAATCTCAAAAGGACGTTGCAACTAAGGCTGAACCTCATCTAAACAAGACCATAACCCTCATGACCTGAGTGGCCTCATCATATAAGACTTCCAAGTGTGATAGTTATGTGATGTGAGTAGCTCAACTGAAGAGTATGCCATGAAACCTTGCACTTGTACCTACTTGTGTTTTTTATTATTATGTGATCTTTCAGAATAGACAGAAGATGCAGAAGGGTTTGTATTTTTTAGAGCTTTTGGTATTTTGGTTTTCTGATATAAATGACAAAAAGCAAGAGAAAAACACCCCCCACAAAAGATAAACCCAAACCCTAGTACAAATTGAGAAGAAGGAAGCAATGCGTAAGCAAAAAATACTTCAAAAAAAATTATCATGTATCTGGTGAAAATTCTGATAAAATAGATCACATCACTGAATAGAGCATGTTGAGAACTTTCCAATGCCTATTCAAGTTTGAAAAACGGAGTCCATTTGCATCTTCTATGACTCTGAAAGTGAAAAAAGAAGACCTCACTTGGACTAGTAAAAACTATCTAGATTGGTAAAAATTTTACAAAATTACCTACACCGTTAGATCAGTGCCAAAACTAGCTTTCCAACACTTCTTCCTGTTCGAAAAATGGAGCTAAAACGCCCGAGTTATGCTTGATTTCGTGAGAGAGCAAACAAATGCCCTATTAGACCCCTTTAGCACCTGGGGGCTAAAAAAAATGGCCCCTGGTCATGTGGGCGGAAGCTGGGCCGAAGCCCTCGGTTGCCATATGACCCGGCGGTAGGTTGTTTGAGGCCCGCGGGGGCTGAGGAACCGACTCAGGTCGGTGAGCCCACAGGCAAGCTCGGTGTCGACGGGGAGCTCGGCGTCGGTGGGCGAGCTCGGCGGAGCCCGTACGGTGGCGGGGCGGTGTCGGCAGGGAGTCGGAGGCTGATAGGGGTGTTGGGCGGGAGGTGGCCGAGCATGGGCGGCACGAGGGTGGTCGGGCGGTGGCTACCAGGTGGTGAAGCGGTGGTGCGACCGGCGTATGTGAGCAGTGCAAAAATTAAACAAAAAAACCTTTTTTTTTTTTTAACGGCCTTAGGGCAAAAAAAATTTTGCCTTCCAAATTGACTGTAACTAAAATTGACAATTTGACAGTTGTTTTAGGGGTTTTGGAGCACTACAAATCCAATGGCACTGTCCATTTGAGTCCAAAGTGAACCTAAAATTCAGAGTAGGCTGAATCCACCCAAAAAAAACTTAGAACCCTAGATTTGCTTCCAATACAAATTTCTCAAAACAAGAACAAGCAGCTACAAATCTGAAGCTCTGATACCATGTTGGAGTTGAGAAGATACAACACCACAGAAGCCCAAAAGATCTTTGAAAGCAAATAACCTGTTACAAGGAGAAACAAAGAGAAGCAACAAAGAAAATGCTCAAGAATGTGAAGCAATGTATTCACCTGAAAATGTAAAATGAATAATGATACAAAAGATAGTTTTCAACCATATATAGATGAAAACCCTACGCTTGCACAATAATAATTAATAAAGTAATTAATTATTATGTACCTAATGTAAAAGGGAACTTTACGGAATTAAACAAATATTGTTTAATTAATAAAGTAAATGTCCAATTACTCTAACAATAAGATGAATTTAATCAAATGTAGATTATTCAATTAAATTGATTAGTAAATGAGATGATTTAGGAAGAAATGATGTTAGTAAGATCAAGATCATATGTGTAGGATTTATCTATATGTTTTCTATGTCTACACTTACACATTTATAAACATGATTAGTCCAATCACTTGTCACATCCTCCCAAAAAATACTAACCATACATTTCTTCCTAGAAAATATACACATCTTGATTCTAATGTTATGTTTTTTGTTTTGTGAGAAACCACATACTTGTCATAATAGATAATAACACATATTGAGCATAAACACGCAAAAGTGTACACAAATAGATTTTGGGAGATATTTTAGAGCTATTCTCAAGCTTAGGTTCTCAACCATTTTGATCTCAAATAAAGGTTCAAGGGAAGTAATGTACATGTTCTTTTCATTGTGTTTTGAATCTTTCTTTTCTTTTCTTTCGTCTTTCCTTGTTCACAATTTAGCATACCTTATGGGACAACTGTAGTGTAGGAAAATGCATACCCTTGCATTTTCACACTTGTTTGGGCACACCTTGCTTTATTTATCCCTATTTATGTCTTAATTGGTATTTATTTTCATCCACAAGCCTTATAAACTATATCTTTTTTTTGGAAAATACCAACAAACATCAATGGATAAATGATAATTTAATGATTATGGTTGAATGTCCTTGATTTTTGGGTCAGGACTAAGATGCCACCTAGGGTGTCTTTGTTTCCCCGAGGTCTTGGGACCCCCTTTTCAATGGAACCTTAATTGGGTCCCTTTTTGGATTCTATGCCCCAAGCTCTTAGGACTTGGGACTAAGATGCCACCTAGGGTGTCTTAGTCCCCCTTAAGTTTTTCTTGGGATTTAATTTCAAATTCTAGCAGCATTTGGCCTCCTTTATTTAATGAATTTATATTTTGGCTTGTTGTGGTGTAATTTCAAGATATTAAGCATAGATAAGTATAAATACAAGGTTCATTCACTCATTTTCATAACAAGCCTTTTGTGAGAGCATTCATCATAACATAATTAAGTTCACAAGAGCATTCAAGAGCAATTCTTCAAGAATTTGGAGCCATCATCAAGATTCAAGCATCATATTAAGGAGATTGTTGCATCATGTGTGTTTTTGAGCTAACATTTGTGATGTGGGGTTTTGATTCAAGCAAGCAATTCAAGTCAAGATCTACATTCAAGCTAGCCATTTCACTAAAGTTTTCAAACTTCATAACAAGGGGAGTTGTAACATTGCATGTTGTTCATTCATTATTTCAATTTATTTCAAGGTTTAATTACCAACAAGGGGTTTGACATGTTAGGTCTCAAAAATCCTAGTTGGAAATCCTTAAGAGGTTTTCAAGCTCTTGGTACATTTTAGGCTAATGAACAAGGCCAATTAGTGTATTTGAACCTTCTTCTCTTTAGGATCTGCCAGACCTAGGTGGGTGTACCTATGCAATTGAGGCAGACTTAAACTGTGTGTTTCCTACTTAAGCAATTTATCCACAATAGCAATTGAGAGTGGAAAGATGTAATTCAAATTTGGTATAAATTTTATAAGCAATATCAAGGTAAAATTTAATATGTTTAGCTAACATATGTAAGGTTTTGAAAATGGATTTGATAAAACTAACTAATGAAATGGGTGACACTAGTGCCCTATTGGGTAAATGGAGTCAAATGAAGATCTAGAATGAATAACTTATATTGGTTGTAACTCAAACTATTTGGCACACTAATATTGGTTTATAACTTGTATAAATGTGTAGGCAAGTGATTGACAAACTCTATTTATTTATCCAACTGACAAAACTAGGTTACTTATAATTTATCAAAAGGATTTAATCGCTACTTGAAAGAACCAATTGAATAAATTATGCAAGAACACAGATAACACCAAATTGGAGACATATTGACAATCCTAATTATATGGTTCTTCTTACTAATCAAAATAATACTTCTAGATTACTGTGATTGACTAGAAGGATTTTAATTCATTTGGGGAAACCGATTAATCATATCACACAAATACAACAAATGTGCATTGATAAATTATATATATACTTGATATACCAATTTATATAATAAAGAAGCACTAAAATGGAGACAACCAGATAATTGAATAACTTCAACAAAAAATTGATACCAAGATAATGCCACAAAATCAAAGTATTTTCATTTAATTTTTTAAAATACTACTTGCAACATAGTCTTTCAGAATATAAACATTATGGAACTTAATGTAATTAGATTTCCACAATCCATATGAAATAGTTTTGTTGCTTCTAGATTCGATTGTGTTGGATTTTTTCATCAACATTTCGGATCACACTCCATGATCCATCATCAGGATAGAGAGTTGAAGAGGATGAGAATATCCATCATCAGGATAGAGAGTTGAAGAGGATGAGAAAGTATTCTCATCCTCTTCAACTCTCTATCCTGATGATGGATCATGGAGTGTGATCCAAAATCTTGATGAAAAACTCCAACACAATCGAATCCAGAAGCAACAAAACTATTATGGAACTTTTCTGCTAACCATTAATTATCCCTATTCTACTAATATCTTCTCTTATATCCTGATTATGGTCCCGGTCTCTCTTATATATACGAGAGGAAACAAGCTTCAAACCGTTTACAATGTTTCAAAATGACTTTTTATAAAGTTTGTTAGACATAACTAAAACATGAATTAAAGAGATAATTAAACACATTTGCATGCTCAGTTAATCTCCATAGAAGTATATGTGGTCATCGAAGACCTGTTCAAGATATTTCCTCTTCGCGATGTACATAATAAATATTCTTCAAAGCTTAAGTATTTATCTTGTCACTTATTAATTTTCATGTCACTTGGCCATTTTAATTCTTGTGTAGCTATGAAGTTTGTAAGGTGACTCTTCCATCTATTATCTAGGAGGTTTGTGAAATCCACCATGAACTTTTTATATCCACTGTCTAGCATGATGATCCCATCGAGTAAAGTATGGAACTTATTGAAATTTGTAGAAGTTGTGAAATCCAACTTCACAGACCCCAAAGATCACCTACATGCAAATAACTTGTCACAAAAGAAGACATTGGAGACAAAAACGCAAGGGTGCTCTGAAAGCTGAAAAAGTATTAATCAAAAAGAGGAAATAAAATACAATGATCAATCCTTATGAAAGGAGATTGTACAAAACCTAAAAGAAACCCTAATAGGTAGACATTTAATAATTAATATAATTATTAAATGTCACAATATGCAAACTAAACATGAAATCTTAAGAGAGGAATAAAGGAAACTTAATTAACATAATTAAGTTAAAACCTTTACTCTAACACCCCCCCTTAAGATGAGCAAGAGTGCAGCTACAAATATGTGCAAAAAAGAAAAGGTAACTACAATGCATGAAAGGAAACATGGGTCCCGACAACTAGGCCTGATCAATTACCCATTTACAAAAGCAATGCAAACTAAATGAAATGGGGTAAAGGAGAAAACGTAGTGGGAACAAAACTCCTCCCCAAAATAGAATGCAAAGAAAGGAATGTGATGCACTAATGAAAGAAGGATAGGAGGTGGATTATATGATACCCCCCATAATCAGTTTCTATCATATAAGTCCATATGCAATGGTCTCCATAGAAGATATAGAAAGAGATAAGAAGCCCCCCCCACAATGAAGAAACTCCTGTCACAATGGTAGATGCCTGATGTAGAATCCAAAAGGAGATCCTAAAGCGGCAAATGATATTCCCCCCCTTGGAAAGAAATGGATCCAAAGGACGATGTCGAAGAAACCCTACGAAGAGTGATGAACCATTATGTCTCAAGATGTGTGCCATGATAGGATGTTGAAGAGACTCTTTGTCTGAATTGAAACAAATTGATGTGGAGAATCTTGAAATGCAACCTCTGAATTCACTAATAATGGTGGGCGTATAGTGATAACCTGACTGTCAAGGTAGAGGAGATGAATGTCCTCAAAATAATCCTCCAAATCTGCAATATAAGACTCAACAAATAAGAAAGATATGTTTGCAACATAAGAGTCCAAAGTAGCTATGTCTAGAAGTTGTATGATGCTTTGCTGCACTGAATCAGGAACAACAGGAGATGCTGATGAAGTCTCAATCTGAAGAGTGAGAACATGAATACAAGTCTCTAAACGATCGACACATGCAAGACCTGTAAGATACTTAAGCTCTTCTAGAGTACGATTATCATAGGGTATGAAATCTACATCTGCAAGAGGTATGAGACAATCTATAGCAGGATCCTCTGGGAATGGAGAGATATTAGAGTCTCCAAAAATATCCCAAAGATGTTGCCAAAGTGTGTGAGGACAACGAATGTCGGATAAAGCACACAAAGTGTCAAAATCAACACTACAACCAATAACCCCTACAATATGATCTCAACTAATAACCCATGTAGATAAACCCCTTGATGTGTCTACTACAGGTATGAGATCATATAAATAAGGCAAAATATTTAGCCACTTACAATGTGTAAGTATGCCCTTTGCCCATGACTCATAATTATCCTTATCTAGAAATACAACTGAAGGGTGAGTAGAAAAACTCATTATACTCAATCAAACATAAAAATAACAGACAAATGATCTCAACAATGATAAATCATATTAACCTAACCCATCCAACGCAAACAAAACCCATGTAGGTGCCATAATGGCCAAGTAATTGAGCAAAGTGTAAAAGCACACAAAGCTGAATAAAATATACCTGGTAAACTATCTAATCAAATATACTGTAGATCTAGAAAGAGCATTGCAACACCTTTCCAATGGCTATTCGTTTGCGTAAAACGGAGTTCAGACACAAAATATATGCTTCTGGGAGTCCCAAAAACATGTTTTGACTTTGAATGGTAAAATATGCATCAAAACGGAAAACTCAAAATAAAACATGCACCATAGGATAGCTCCCAGAACCAGCTTTCCGACAGTATATCGTTTGCCCAATTTCGACATCGTATGCCCAAGATATGACCATTTTACTAAAATGTGCTCATTTAAGAAATTAAACCAAATATTTTATTAATTTAAAGATTTAAAAATTAATAAAATATTCGGTTGTACCTTCATGGCACAAAAATCGAGGCATCATGGAAATTGGCAAATTACGAAAATCATGGCAAAAATGGTACAAAAACCTAAGCAACTAAAAATTTTTTTGGATGCCAAGAAAAAATATGGCACAAAAATAAAGGTAAACTATTATGAAAATCGAGGCATTCATACAGATTTTTTTGGCAGCATTTTTGGAAACCCCTAAAAACTCAAAAAAATTAATTTTCAGCAAACCCTATCATATTTTATATGAAAATAGGGGTTTTTGGGTCTTCTGAGTGCAAAAGTGATGTCCGTTTTGCACTAGCATGCACCATTTGAGAGATCAAGGTCGAAATATCTCAAAAAATGATGGAAAAAGTCTCTGATTTGGCCAAAAATCTGTCGTAGCTTGAAACACTTGCACAAAAAAAAACTCTGTAAGCTAATATCTTCAAATCATGAATAGACAACCATAGGTTTGGAGCTATGATACCATGTAGAAGTTGTGAAATCCAACTTCACAGACCCCGAAGATCACTTGCATGCAAATAACCTGTCACAGAAGAAGACATTAGAGACAAAAAATCAAGGGTGCTCTGAAAGCTAAAAAAGTATTAATCAGAGAGAGGAAATAAAATACAATGGTCAATCCTTATGAAAGGAAATTGTGCAAAACCTAAAAGAAACCCTAATAGGTAGACATTTAATAATTAATATAATTATTAAATGTCACAATATGCAAACTAAAGGTGAAATCTTAAAAGAAGAATAAAGGCAACATAATTAACATAATTAAATTAAAACCTCTACTCTAACAAGATTGATCTCCCCCTCATCTTGTATATGTGCCTAGAATTTAGGAATCATCTAATCAAATTCTTCTCTCCATTCATCTATACCTCTTAACTGATTGTCATCTTTGAGGATTGAAGGGCTGAAGATGTATTTGATGGAGTCAAATGTACTACTTTCCACTTTCTTATTTATATCCACCAAATACTTATACTCATCAATCACACCTTTTACCATTTCTTGTGTAGGTTTGAGCTTTTATGGGGCATATGGATCCCTATGTGTAACTTTGCATAAAGTGGTCAGTATGTGGAAGGTGGGTTGTCATCTCTTTTGGAGTTATTTAAGGATGGAGGATCTAGTGTTTATCTATTACAAAGCTTTAATCAAATTGATAAAGTTTTCATGTACTCCATTTATCTTCTCCTTTATTATCCTAACTCTATACACTAATATCCTTCTTAGAGTCTCTATGATATGACACTTGACATCCTCCATGTTATGCTTCTTCAGCTTATCAATTTCATCTCGCATTTGTTGTATATGTGGATCCTCTGTCTAGACAGGTGGGTGATAGAAAATTAATTCATCTCCTCTTACTATGGTGGCTTGCTGCAACTGGTTTTTTAGCTTTACATTTTCAATAAACAACGTGTTCACCTCATCATTCAATAATTTCAATCTCTTCTCATATTAATTAATCTTCTTCTCCATATTTTCTACTACATCCTTGGTGAACATTGCAGAATGCATGGTCATAGTGTCAACTTTTGTGGGAATTGTGTCTCATTGTTCTAACCATAGTTGACCCCCTCAATTCCTGTACTACATCGAAGAGTCGAGGTTTCCTTGTATTTTTCTATTTTTTCCATAGACAAAGTGTTTGAGTAGTAGGATTATACCCTGTTCTTGAGACACCCTCTTCTGAATCGAATTCTACTACTAACATGGGGTCATCATGTACTCTGATCTAATCTAGAAGAAACATTTTAGACATCTCCATCCCTAGTATAATTATCATATCACTTTTCAATACCATTTCTCTTGCCTCCTAGTGGGTGACATTAATTTTATCAACACTTAACTCTGTAAATGTTTGAGCCTAGATCTCAATTTGCTTCGACTCATCAACTCCAATAAGATTGATTTTAACCTTTCATTAAATTGTTTCATTTTTATTTTAATCCAAAAATCCTTAAACTCATTAGTGTGGATAAAATTATCAACTTCCATGAATCTCACAGAGGCCACTACCCTCTCATCTTCTTGAATTTCATCAACTCCTTCCTCTGAAAGCTTGATCTTAGGATCTTGAGGCTTTTGACTTATTTGTTGTTCTGCGATCTCCTTTATTTTAGTTAGAGCTAGGATTGCTTCTTCTTCTTCTTCATCATCACTTGAGTCATATCCAACTAATGGCTCAATCGTATGTCTTTTAGCCTATGGTTCATGAGTAGGAGATCGAGGGGATGGATGTGTAGGGGATGGGAGTGGTGTCTATGATGTGGATGCTTCATGTGGTGGTTGGTGAGGTGTGGGAAGTGGGATCAACCCCTCATCTTGGGCCATTTTTAACAATTAATCAAACATATTAAGGATCATCTGCATCCTTTTTCAAAAGGTTGGGTTCATTTGCAAAAAATCCTCTAAAAATTGTATCCTTCTCCTTCTTCTAATTCTCCCACTTCATCATTGTTGTCCACCTTTTTCTGGTCTACATTACATTAGCAAAATACACCAGATTTCTTATGAAATCCTCCTGAGGGTCAAACTCATGTGAGATGGCCCTCTTTGTCAACAAGGTTCTTCTGATCATGTTGATATGACCCTTTGGGTCACACACTCTCTCTTTTCCAAATTTGAGGGGATAGTTAACCCTCATAAACCTTTGTAGTTCCTCTAACATGTCAAACCCGATAGCCAACTCTTCAAATGCAGTCAAATCAAAATGTACCCTTCCTTTGATTTCTCATCAAATCATGCTCCATCCAAATCATTTCCCACATAAACTCCATAAAAAAAACCCTTGCAGGTGCTAGCTTAGGAAAAATATGTGTTGCTTGGTTGCATCCATATACTTTGATAATTGTGTGTTGAGGCATAAAAAACTAGTCAACATAGTTATGGGTATAGCCCTACTCTGGCTTATACTTTACATGCCTCATCACTTTCATCAATGATTCATGTAATCTTGGTGTTGGGTAACCAAGGGCAGTTATTAGTCTAACAACAAAATCATCTCAAAACACTATGAAGTTGCACACTATACATCTGCTATCCCAAATGTAACACCAATTTTGCACAGGGATTTTTACTCCATTTTCTTGTGTATATAATTGCATTCTTTCATTCCAATTCATTTCATTTTGACACAAGATTAAGTGACACAATAAAGAATATTTCCTAAAAGTAATGGGAGCCTTAGCTTCCCTAACTTGGAGCAAGCCCTCATGTATTTGTTCCTCAATTATAGATGCAAAATCAAACTCTATATTTCACTCAGAATGTTGAATTATCATGGCCATTCTCATCAATCCTATTGACATGTGTTCCTCTACATCTATCCCCAATATTCGACACAATGCATAATAAGTTTCTTTGAAATAAACTTGAAATTCTGAGACTTGGAAAGGTTCTATTTTAGAGGAAGGGATGGGGATTTTTCTGTTATCATCACCCCTCTTCATGTGCAGGGGAATCTCATCACTTCAGTATGTTCTTCTCAACCTCTTATACTCCTACTCCAGTTTAACTAAATTCACTTCCGTTACAGCTTGTTTATTCAGCTTAAAACACTTTATAATGGCATCTCTTGTGACATCAACTAAGCACTCACCATTTGGAAGCCTAACAGTTTTGGTTGGGGCATGGTAGTTGTGGGAAAGGGATTTAATTAGCTCAATGGCAATGAAAAAATTAGGGAAAACCAATTTAGCCAAATCTAGGGTCCATGGGTTTGATGTTGGAACCTTGTCGTTCCTATTCTGATAGAAGTACCAATAAAGGTTCCAACCCAACGGAGATATAATGGGGTCTCTACAGCCTTGCGCTAAGTCTCTAAAAACCTTTTTAGGTCCTTTTTCTACTAAACTAGGCAACAAGGAAAGCAATGGGGATTGTAAGGAAGGTTTTTTGGTTTTGGTTTCATCCCTTTTAACTCCTACTTCATTCTTCTTTGGTGCCATTTTATGAAATTCATAGAAAATGATGAGCAAAGCTTACTTAGGGATAGAACTCACTTTGAAGAATTCCTTTTACTCCCACAATTTGAGCTCATATAGAACTTGGTTTCAACTATTACAAGTTAAAAATCTCAACTTGTTTTCATGTTTTTCAACACCAAGATACATTTACTCCTGGCTCATAAATTCACGCAATTCAAATCTTTGTGTCGAGCTCAATTTTATGTTTTGATGTTGACTAATGTGATTGGTGTGTTTAAATGACCCAACAACTTAGTTAACACACTACCTCATGTCATTTTCCACTCACTTGTGGTATTGTGGTGTGTCTTTAGTACCTTTCTTCAATGTACTGCTCTATTGCGGTATAATGTGTAGGGTTCGGTATATGGTAGTGGCTCCTCTCGCCATCCTACCACAAGCTTCTTGGAGATGAACTATGGTAGAGAGGTATGGTATGGGTGTTATGAGGGGTGACTAATGTGATAACGGTATTGCGGTAAAGGGTAAAATGACTTTGTGAATGGAAATAATGTGATTTATTATGAAAATAAGAGGTAATTTTGGATTTTAATTGATAAAATACTTTAAAAAATTATGATAATTCTAGTTTCAACAATGACTCTAGTTGGGGATGAGTGATTTACCAATCATTGCAAGAATCCATAATATCTCTGGGTGTAGACCGGGTGTCCCCTTCATATGGATTTTAGAAGATATGAGAAAATGGAATTGTGGTGAGGGTGGAATGAAGATGGATATGGAGGTGAAAATGATGGAAATGGAAATGATCTTATTCTACTGTACATGGAAAAAAACTTTATTTTCATTAAGGGGGTTCTAGGATTGTCCATGTAACGGCATCTCCTAGTCCCTTTTGATTCCCTAAACTACTATGCACGGAATGAATAGTAGTATCTTTGAGAGTTTGTTAAGAGCTATACATGTACTGACAACACTTATCCCTCTTTATATTACTATGCATGGAATTGGTGATTTTATGAAAATAAAAGTTTTAGAACTATCCATGCACTAGTAGTTCCTGTTCTTCTCTGGACATGTTTTGCAAATAACAAGAGTCCTCCCCTCCTTTTCCAATGATAGCAAAGGTACCTAACCACAAGGCTTCAAAATTTCGATGCTTTCCCTTTTCTTGGCATCTAGCATTCCACATTAGTACCAAATCATTCACCTCAAATTTTATATCTTTGGCTTTCTTTTCAAAAATATTTTTCATTTGTGATTCTAACTTTATATTTTTCTTTTGGGTCGTTCTCCTTACTTCATCAATTTTTGCAAGCTACTCCATCGTTTCCTCCATTGGTTCTGGAATATCTAAGTCTTCCTACAAAATGAACCTACTTACTAGTAGCAGATTATGTAAAGGGTGTCTAACCTGAGCCCCATATACAAGTTCAAAGGGAGACTTTCCAAAAGCCTTCTTCATAGTAATCATGTCTGCCCATAAGGCTAGCTTTAACTTGGAATCTTAGGTCTTCTTGTTATTATTCAACATCCTCTTTATGATCTTTAGAATACTTTTGTTACTAGATTCAGCTTTCCCATTAGCCTGTGGATGATAAGGCAAAGCATATGAGATGATGATTCCATAAGACTAGCAAAATTCATTAAACTCATCATATCTAAAACACATTCCATTATTAGTTGCAATCCTTGTTGGGGCATCAAATCTTGTGATGATGTTTTCCAATAAGAAATTGATCACAAATCTATTGGTTGCTTTCTTGTTGGGTATGGCTTCCACCCATTTTGCGAAATAATTCATGGCTACCAATATCCATTTGTGCCCTCCACTATATTTTTCTATAATTTATGAAATCAATTCCCCACTGATGGAATGGGGCTTCAACCTACATAGGTTTTAGAGGTAGTGCTCCTTGATACTTCAATTTTCCTATTTTTTTTTGGCATGCCTCACACTTTCTATTATAGTCATGGGCATCATTGAAAACCTTAGGCCAATAGTACCCTACCCTTAATATCTTATGAGTAGTATTTTTTGCTGAGAAATGTCCCCCACATACTCCTTCATTCATCTCCTTCAATACATGTCTTGATTGATATTCATCTAAGCATAACAATAGGACACCATCCCTATTCTTCCAATAGAGGTCTCCCTCCATGAATACATATTTTGAGGCCTGCAACTTGAGTGTCCTTTTTCTGTTATCATCAAATCCTTCTGGACATTTCAAATGCTTCAGATAGTATACAATATCAATATACCATAATGTGTTCTCAATACTAGTAACTGTAATTTCCTCATCATTCACATTGCAAACTTGGGAAGCTTCCATATTTGTTTCAGCCATTAATTTGGCTAATCATTGTCCTCTTACGAGCTTGGTGAAGTGAAACTCAATATCAAACTCTTGGATTTTGTTTATCCATATGCACCTACACCCCGTTGTTTCACTTTGTATCAATACATCTTTCACAACAACATTAGGCATATCAGCTATAAACTTTTCTCCCACTAGATATGGTCTAAATTCCTTGACAACTCTTACCAATGCATATGCCTACTTCTCTACAATGAAATATTTCAATTATGCATTTTGGAGGGATTTACTAAAAAAGGATACAACCTCTTTTTTGGAAAAACATGGATAGACAACTAAGAGGGGGGGTGAATTAGTTGTTATAGAAATTAAGCTTATTCAACCTTAAACAACTTATAATATCAGATATGATAATTAACAGTGAAAGCATGAATCAACAACACATCAGAGACACATGAACACCAAGATTTTTATACGTGGAAACCCTTTTAGGGGAAAAACCACAGTGGATGTTAGTCCACAAGATTATACCCTATTATAAGTATAATAAAAGAACTGAATAGGGAATGCACATGCATTCAAGCACACTGCCTAGAGCTCACTACTCAAAGGGAAATCTCACTGCCTTAAATAATACAATCATATTAAATCCATTTAATGAGGTTGAACTGAGAAATTAGCTTCTACAAAAGCTTGATTATAGTTTCGGTTAGGCACAAAAACACTTCTTCACACTTCGCTCAATCTTCTTCACACTCTGCTCTTCACTCGAATGATCTGATCTTTATTCACACATATCTTGCATATACATCACATACATTCATCGAGCATCATTTAAAATGAGTAGACAATCACTCATATATTTGTTACACGGATTTACATCAACAACTCTGTCGGCCACAAATAAAGAATAAATTACAACTTTTAGCCTCAATACATGAACAAATCTTAATGTGCACCAACCTAAGTCAGTCACAACATAGTGAGGACCTAAATCAACATCCTCAAACATTCCAAACAATACAATATTAATCCATAAGGATCCACAACACACTACCACCATCATGTCCGCCAAGAACATGAAAACCTTAAGCACACAAGGAAAAAATCTTCAATCATGAACACGCTGATCAACATGGATGTACCACACTAATAGAGAACAATCTAGAAACATCATTGAACATCTCAGAAACATACACAACAAATCACTTCACCAAAATTGCAATCTCATCTTCTAGAAACACCTACTACAACAACTAAATAATTGTAGGAACACATAACTTCATAACTTCCTCAATTCTTGATGTGCACATCTAAAACTTTTGGAAAACATACTAGATAGGCTCAGCAACAAACCCTTTAATGTACACCTTTTGATCATCAACGTATAGAAATTTTCATCACTCTGACCTTCTCAACTTCACTAGCTACCTGTAATATATTTATTACCATTTTCTCAATATCCTTGACATATACAACCTTCGGAATCACCAATGCTAATAGTGTTGAAACCAATGACAACCACATATTAGCAACACAACCTCGACATCCAAAAATATCCCCCTTTGGCATTGATGGCAACACATGATGTGAAAAATAATACCATCAGCACAACTAGTTGTCCACATAGTACACTTCTCCTCCTTTATTCAACAGTTCTCCTCTCATAGCTCTTCTCTCCCCTTCTTGAATCTTCTCCCTCTTTCTTTAAGATTTTTTTAACATTATTCTTCTCTCCCTTTGAATTCAATGGCAAAGGTACACATGCTCTGATCCACATATTATTTGAATCATATGACTACTCCCTCTGAGTAGCAACCACCACAACATCATCTGAAACAAGATCTAACTATAAGTCCACGGATTGATGCAAATACTTGCATCTTTTTTTTGATTAGAAGGGGAAATTACCCCTAACTTGCCTCTGAGATACTCAAAAGTATCCTTAGGCAATGGTTTAGTAAAGATATCTACAATTTGTTCCTTCGTAGGCACATATTCCAATCTGACCTCTTTATCACTCACCTTGTCTCTCAAAAAGTGATACTTGATAGATATATGTTTTGTCTTTGAGTGTAGCACCAGATTCTTAGAAATGTTTATGGCACTTGAATTGTCACAAAATATAGCAATTAGCTCATCATACTCAATTTTCATGTCTCTCAGCATCTGCTTCATCCACAACACTTGAGTATAATTGTTTGTAGCAACAATATATTATGCCTCAGTAGTAGATAAGGAAATGGAATTATGCTTTTTACTTAGCCAAGACACCAACTTCTTCCCTGGGAAGAATGCACCACCACTTGTACTTTTTCTGTCATCCACATCTCTTTCCCAATCTACATCTGTAAAGGCATTCAAAGTAAGATCATCATCCTTTGGATACCATAACCCAAAGTCAACTATTCCTTTCAAGTATCTAAAAATTCTCTTTATTGCAATCACATGTGATTCCTTTGGATCAACTTGATATCTAGCAACAATGCACACAACATTCATAATCTTTGGTCTTGTTTGAGTCAAATATAGCAATCCATTGATCATTGAACTATATCATGTTTGATTAGCCTTAGGAGAATCATCATTCTGAGATAATTTGCATCCGGTTACCATGGGTGTACCAACTGGATTTGTATCTTCAATGCCAAACTTTTTCAGTAACTCTCACATATTTGGATTGTGAAATAAAGATTCCATCATCTAACTGAGTAATTTTCAATCCTAAAAAGAATTTTAGTTCTCCTATCATTGACATTTCAAATTCAGTTTTTATTTCATCAGAAAATTTCATACATAAGTTATCATCACCTTCAAAAATAATGTCATCAACAAAGACTTCAATAATCAATTCTTTATCCCGATCCATCTTGAAATACAAATTTATGTCAACAATACCTTTATTGAATCCAAGTTTCAACAAGTATTTATCCAGTCTTAAATACCAAGCTCTAGGGTCTTGTTTGAGTCCATATAGTACTTTCTTCAACCAAAACACCATGTCCTTTTCATTTGTCAATTGAAATCCATCTGGTTGCTCAACATAAAATTCTTCTTCTAACTCGCCATTCAGAAATGCAGACTTCACATACATTTGATATACTTTGTAGTTCTTGAAAGTAGAATAAGCAAGAAATAACCTTACAACTTCAATTCTAGCAATTGGGGAAAAAATTTCTGTAAAATAAATACCTTCCATCTATGAATATCCCTTACATACTAGTCTTGCTTTATTCCTGATCAGTTCACCTTGTTCATTCAACTTATTTTGAAAGACCCATTTGGTTCCAATCACATTTTTGTCTTGAGGTCTAGGAACAAGAATCCATGTATCATTTTTCTCTATCTGCATTAGTTCTTCCTTCATTGCTTACATCCAATATTATCTTTCCATGCTTCATTGAAATTGCTAGGCTCAGTCTTGGATATCAGACAATATTCTTCTGCAATTCTTCTTCTAGTTTGTACACCTTTGTTCTTGTCTCCTATGATCTGAATTTCAAAATGACTTCGCTTTACATACCTTGGAGTTTTGGGTTCTGTTCTTTCTTTTGCATTTCCACTGTCTTCTTCTTCATGATTTTATTGATTCACTAGAACACTCTGAGTTTGATTTTATGTCTGTGCATTCTTTCCATTATCAGTACTATCTTTTTGGTCATCTAAGTCATATCCGCAATACCTAGATGATCTTTCAATATCCTCATCAACTTTGACATTTGCACTCTCAACCATTTCTTCAATATTTTATTGTAACACCGGTAGGCTTTTCTCTTAGTAGAGTAACCCAGAAAGATTCCTTCATCACTTATAGCTTCAAACTTTCCTATATCTTCATCTCTTTTAATATAACATCTGCTTCCAAAGATTTTCAAATACTTAATAGTATGTTTATGACCAAACCATAGCTCAAAAGGAGTCTTACCAGAATTACTATTGACGTTCACCCGATTGATAGTATACACAATAGTGCTTATAGCTTCTCTCCAGTAGAAATGAGGAACATCACCTTCCAACATCATAGTTTTGGCAACATCTAATTTTTTTTTGTTATTTCTCTCAACCACTCTGTTCTGTTGTGGGGTCCGGGGGGAAGATAACTATATTTTTATTCCATGCTCTTCATAGAATGAATCAAACTCCCAAGAAGTGAATTCACCACCTCTATCTAATCTTAAACACTTGATCTTCAAACCTATCTCAGTTTCTACCAAAGCCTTGAAGCTTTTGAATTTCTCTAATGCCTCATGTTTTTCTCTTAAGAAAGCAACCCAAACCATTCTAGAATAATCATCAATAAGCAACATAAAGTACCTTTCTCCTTGTAGACTTTTGATTCTGGATGGACCACATAGATCAGTATGTACCAAATCTAGTACTCCATTGGAATGGTGTTTTTTTCTCCAAAATGGCATTCTTGTCTTCTTTCCCATCTGACATTCCATGCATGTATTGTTAGTAGGCTTCACTAACTTAGGTAGATCTTTGACTGCTTGTGTGGAGCTTATTTTCACAATGCTTACAAATTTCACATGACACGGCCTTCTATGCCATAACCAACTTACATCAACTTGAGCAATCAAACAAATCTCGCTAGAAACATTCAAGTGAAAAATATTACCTCTTGTCTTTGTACCTGAAGCAATCACATTTCCTGAGCTTCCCAATATCCTACAATTACCATCGTTGAATTGAAGATTGTAACCTTTGTCAACCATTTGTCCAAAACTCAACAAATTATGCTTTAAACCTTCAACATAAAAAACATCATCAATATTGCATTTTCCACCAAGAGAACTAGTGCCTCTACCACAAATCACACCAACATTGTTATCTCCAAATCTTACAACACCACCATCATAAATTTCCAAGGTTAGAAACTTTCTTTTATCACCAATCATATGATGTGAGCATCCATTGTCGATCACCCACTCATCCTTCTCATCAATTCTAGCTGCAAGAGATTTTTCAATATTCTAATTACCAGTTGATTCAGTGGACACCAGACCATTTTCCTTGATAGAAATGAATACCCATTCATCTTCATTTCCATTTTTTTTATCAGATTCATCATCAGTAACTCCTTCAACATAATAACATTTCTTTTGAAATCTAGTCTTATCAAGTTTATACTTAGAGACTCTTTCAGGACATCTTGATGCAAAATGACCTATCTTACTGCAAGATAAACATTTAATAGGAAAATTTCCTTTGTACTTATCTTGTCCTATGGCTTCTCTTTTCACAATCAGTGCTTCCAGTTCTTCTAGCTCTCTTTCTTCATCTTCAATTAGTTTCATCTCTTCTTCATACTTGAATGTTTTCCTAGAGCTCTCTCCCAGATCATATCTTTGTTTTCTTTTTCTGGATACAATAGCTTTGAATGAAGACTCTGTCTTAGGAGAAGATTCGCCAAATTCACTCAACTCAAAGGAAGGAAGTTTTCCAATTAGCATGTCTCTTGTCACATTTTTTACTGTCTTGAGTTCTTCAATAGCATGAGCTTTGTTTTTGTAATAAGTAGACACAAATCTAAGTATTTTAGTCATAATATCATCTTCTTCCAAGGTTCCATGAGCACATCTAACTCCCATCACTAATTCATTTACCTTTTGTGAGAAAGAAAAGATGTTTTCATCTTCATGTTCTCCCACTTGCCTTTCAGACTTTGCATCTTAGCAAATTTCACTAGTGCATCTCCTTCATACAATGTTTCCAACTATATCTAATCTCATGTGCAATATTTATACCTATTACAATTTTCATCTCTGAATCTATCAAAGCACTTAGCAAGGCTTCTATAGCTCTGGTATTAGTTTTTGCTTCTTTGATCTCATCAGCAATAGATGGAGCATTCTGAGGAATTGTATATGCATTCTTTTTAATCTTCTAGAAAGGCTCACCAATGCACTTCAAATGACACTCCATTCTGACTTTCCACAAAGATTAGTTTGTACCATCAAATCTAGGACTATCCTTCTTGTATGATGCCATCTTAGATCACCTCAAGCTGTGATACCAATTGTTGGAAAAACAAGGATGGACAACTAAGAGGGGGGTGAATCATTTGTTTAGAAATTAAGCTTATTCAACCTTAAACGAATTATAATCTTAGATCTGATAATTAACAGTGAAAGCATGAATCAACAACACATCAGAGACACATGAACACCAAATTTTTATATGTGGAAACCCTATTAGGGGGAAAACCATGGTGGATGTTAGTCCACAAGATTATACCCTATTAGAAGTATAATGAAAGAAATGAATAGGGAATGCACATGCATTTAGGCACACTTACTATAGCTTAGCACTCAAAGGGAAGGCTTGCTTCCTTACATAAGACAATCAAATTAAATCCATCTGATGAGGTTGAACTAAGAAATTAGTTTCTACAAAAGCTTGATTAAAATTTCAATTAGGCACAGAAACACTTCTTCACACTTTTCTTTGCACTCAAATGATCTAATCTTAATTCACACATATCTTGCATATACATCACATACGTTGACCAAGCATCATTTAAAATGAGTAAACAATCGCTCTTATATATCCGCTACATGGATTTACATCAACAACTCTATCGGCCACAAATAAAGAATAAATTACAACAGTTGGCCTCAATACATGAAAAAATCTTAATGTGCACCAGCCTAAGTCGATCACAACATAGTAAGGACCTAAGTCAACATCCTCAAACATTCCAAACAATACAAGATTAATCCATAAGGATCTGCAACACGCTACCACCATCATGTCGACCAAGAACATGAAAACCTTAAGCACACAAGGAAAAATATTCAATCACGAACACATCGATCAATGTGGATGTACCACACTATTAGAGCGCAATTTGGAATTATCACTTAACATCTCAAAAACATACACAACAACTCACTTCACCAGAATTGCAATCTCATCTTCCTGAAACACCTGCTACACTAACTGAATAATTGTAGGAACACAAAAATTCATAACTTCCTCAATTCTTGATGCACACCTTTGAAACTTTCAGACAACATAATAGATAGGCTCAACAACAAACCCTTTAATGTGAACCTTTTGATCATCAATGTACAAAACTTTTCATCACTCTGACTTCTCAGCTTCACTAGCTGCCTGCAATATATTTATTACAATTTTATCAATATCCTCGACATATATACAACCTTCAAAATCACCAATGCTAATAGTGTTGACACCAATGAAAACAACATATCAGCAACACAACCTCAACATCCAACACTCCTCACACCCTTCATCATTCTTTCGGAGCATTACTGCAACAATTGTATGATAAGATGCAAATGAAAATATTTGGAAAGGTTTGCTGAAATCTAGAGATTTCAATACTTGTGATTCCTTGATTGATCTCTTTATGGATATGAATGCATCTATAGCCTTAGTAGTCCAATCAATCTTTGTGCCTTTCTTCAACATCTTTGATATTGGCTTTACTATCTCAGAAAAATTTGATATGAATCTTCTTACAAAATTGATTTTTCCAAAAAAGGATTGAATAGCTTTAACTATCTTAGGGATAGGTATCTTATCAATGGCCTCCACTCTTTCAGGGTCAATTCTTACTCCTTCTTTAGAGACTATATTCCCAAGTAACTTTCCTTCTATCATTGTAAAATGAAATTTCTTGGGATTCAGAGAGATACCATATTCCAATGATTTCAAAAATATTTTTTCAAGATGAGCCACACAGTCCTCTGCCTTTTTGGAATATGTAGTCAAATCATCTTGATAGACCACCATTATTGCATTAATCAGGTCAAAAAAGGCAACATCCATAGCCCTTTGAAATGTTGCTCCAACCTTTGTGAGTCCAAATGGCATCCTAACACAAACATATGTCCCCCATGGTGTAGTGAAAGTTATCTTATATTGTTCTGATTCTTTGACTTTCACCTGGTTATAGCCTAAGAATCCATCCATCATGGACAGTAACTCATAGCCTGTAACTCTTTGTAACATAACCTCCATATTTGGAAGCGGGTAATTGTCCTTGAGATAAGCTATATTTAGGTCTCTAAAGTCTACACAAAGCCTTATATCTCCATTTTCCTTTCTAACTAGTACCAGGATGAAGATCTAATTGGTTTGATAATTCCTCCTTCCCTAATCTTTATAAGTTCTTCATGCATTTTAGGTTCCAAGGTAGGGTTTATATGTCTTTGTTTCTGCCTGAATGGTTTGGCATCTGGTTTTAATGGAATCTCATGTTGAAAAAGATCTTCTCTATATGCTTTAAGATCCTCATAGGACCATGCGAAAACATGCTTATATTTTCTTAACAGTTCAATCAATATTTCTCTAATTGTTGGACTTATCTTCTTTCCAATGTACACTCTTTTTGGTGCCAACACTGTCCCCAAATTTATTTCTTCAACATCTTCCTTTTTCAAAAGTGTTTGTTTCATTAGGGATCTATCATTTCCATCAAACACCCTTTCTATCACCACAAGTCCTTTAGGAAGTTTGTTAGTTTTAAGATGAACAACCTCTTTTCCTAGCATAGCCTGTTTTCCATCTATTTCCTCTATAAATGCATTAAAATCAATCTCATGTGCTTCATACTGGTCAATACAATGTAGAAATTTGATCAAATCAGTATCATCATTAAAAACTTTCCAACTGTAAATGTTGTCAGGGATAGTAGGTCTTGTTTTGAATTCAACTTGAGATACTCCAGCCAAGATGATATCATCTCTTTTTAGGGATACATTTGCTAGGAAATATGCCATAAATTTTTTGGACCTATCTATCCATTCAATGGAAAAAGCATCAAATACTTCAATTGTATCCCACACAACATTTCTATATTGTTTTAACCTTTTGTTTTTTGCAACATATTTTTGTTAGAAACCCTAGATCAGACATGCAAACCTAAACACCTTCCACAGAAGAGAAAAACAGAAAAAGCAAAGCTTCGCATGTCAATGTGCAAAATAATATTATTCAGGAATTCAATATTACAATGAGATGATTTGCTTTATAAAAGCAAAGTATGCAACCCTAATGTTGACCTAAAATTAGCTCAACCTAAGTAAAGTTATGCAAGTGTAATTAAATATTAATTACACTAACACCCCCCCAGAAGTGCAACTTAGGGAGACTAAATAAGCATGCACCTAAAACTAAGATGAATGCAAGAAAGCATGAATGGGTCCTGACAACAAGGCCTAATCAGGCACCCATGTACAAATGCAATAATGAGGTAGAGAAGGAAAACCCAGTGGGACAACCCCCCCTACAATGAGATGACTACTGCAAAGAAAGCACTGGAAGTACACTGTGGAGTAACACTGGAACCATAATCTGGAAAGCAAGGAAAGATACTTCTGTCTACAAGAAACCATATCGGAATGATAATAATGTGACAGCAGACCTGATGCCACGGAACACTCGAACACTCCAAACTAGAACAACCCTGGAATCCATAAAGCAACAGTAGATAATATGATGATGACAGAATCTGGAAGCCATGAATCTTGATGCCGATGCCAAACTAAGAATGAAACTCTTCCATGGGAAAAAGTACCATACATACTCGAGAACAATAACCACAAATTTAGTGGCCCTCAAACTGAGATGGATCCGATGCAGATCACTAACAATAGGCTCTCAATCTAAAGTGTGAACCAAAATGAATCTGGTATGTGTCAAAATAAGACAAATTATGGCCAAAATAACCTAAGAAACCAGATTACAACCCATGCGAGTTTCCATCAAAACATGATGAAGATTATTATGCAAGAAACCCCCCCGATGGAACTTTATATCAGTTCGTTTATTACAATCCCCAATGACTGAAAAAGGAGAGAATGCCTAACATGCATAAATAGACAATGAAAATAGACTCAGATCTATCTAGAGGACTAAACCAGCTTTCCAATGCCGCAAGAATGGCGAAAAAAAGATCACTGATTCAGAAGATATGCCCTCCGGAGTGAAAACAACAACATCTGAGTTCAAATACCTATAAAATAAATCTGGAGCAAAATCTAGAAAAACTAAAATATTGAATAGATCGGTGCCAGAATCAGCTTTCCAATGGTATCTCGTTTACAAAAAATGGACACTGTGTGCAAAAGTTATACCCGATTTCGTGAAAGTGCTCCAGAAAGGCCAATAAGGCTTGCAGGCAGCCCAGGGGGCTAAACAATTTGGCCGCTGGTCCTACATGCGACCAGGGGCTGGTAGATAGGGGGCTAGAGCAGAGCCCCTGGTTACCCATATGACCGCGGGGGTGCTAGAACTCCGGCTGGGGGCTGGGCACTGAGCAATTGGTTGTCCATAAGACCTTGGCCTGAGTGCATGGAGCCTGTGGGGGCTGGGCGGAGCCGGCGGAGCTGGAGGGGCAACCACCGGCGGCGGCAGCGGACGGGTGGCCGCTTGGTGGCTGCCCGGTGGCCGCCCGGTGGTGGAGCCCATATGCACAATGAGCGTTGGCGTAAATCCCGAGAAACACATTTTTTAAATTTTTTTCAAAAACCTCGCCTCGTGAAGCGTGCTCGGGAGGCCATACGGCCTCCCTGGCAAAACAAATTTGCCTTCCGGATCAACTTCACCAAAATCGATGAAACAAAGGGTGATCTTAGGGTTTTTGGCCACTGCAAACGCAATGGTGACCTCCATTTCTGCTCAAAATGCTCCAAAAAAATGGTGACCTCCAGAGCTTGCAAAAAAACAGCCAACTTGAAACCCTCACAGATCTGGCAAAACATGGCCAAAATCTAGAAAATAAAAGCCAAACCTGACTTTTTCGAACGCTTTGAATCCAATGGAAAGGCTTGATCTGATCCAAAATACTGCATAGATGAACTCAAGGCATAAAATCCTCGAGGAACCCAGAACGAAATCTGCAATGGTTTTCTCCAGATTTTGAGAAGGGGCTGCATGTCAAGGCTCTGATACCATGTTAGAAACCCTAGATCAGACATGCAAACCTAAACACCTTCCACAGAAGAGAAAAATAGAAAAATCAAAGCTTTGCATGTCAATGTGCAAAATAATATTATTCAGGAATTCAATATTACAATGAGATGATTTGCTTTATAAAAGCAAAGTATGCAACCCTAATGTTGACATAAATTAGCTCAACCTAAGTAAAGTTATGCAAGTGTAATTAAATATTAATTACACTAACAATTTTGACCTGACTTTTGAAATGACCAACTCAGCGTCTCCAAGAACAATTAGTAGTTTGATCTTGTGTTTGAAAACCATATTCAAACCAATTAGCAGGGCTTCATACTCTGCTATATTATTTGTACACTCAAATTTCAACAAGAATGAATATTTGAATGTGATACCTTTAGGTGAAATAAAAAATACCCCTGCTCCATTACCTTCTTTGATGCATGCTCCATCAAAGTACATTTTCCATACACCATGCTCATTTTTGGAAACATGCCTATCAATTGGATTAGTAATCATAGAAGCAGTTCAATTAATTTTGAGAAACATAATCTACAATTTGATTCACTCTTGGTTCTCTATACAATTTTACTTCTTCACTATTTACTGGTATTGTGGCATATGATAAATCAAATTGCACATTTCCTCCAACTTCCATAGTCCATTGTCTTGACAATAGCATCCCAAAATGAGGAGTGTCAATTACAATTATATCAATAGTATATTCCTCTTGTGGATAAGTAGCCAATTTCACTTCTACATCCTTCATGATTCCCACTACTAGGACAACTCTACTATCCATGGCATAGCACTTGCCACCCATAATGTCCACCCATAGGCCAAGTTGTTGCATAAATCCTACTGGCATGATATTAATAGAATCCCCTAAATGAATCATACAATTTCTTACCATTTTTTTGTTTATGAGAAATGTGGTAAGAAATGGTTCTACTTGTGGAGGGTTCACAATGCATCACCAAGACAAACTTTAGGAAATTTTATGTCTCCCTCCTTGTTATTATTCTTACCTCCCAAATTTGTATTTCTATTGGTTCCATTAGATATCAATTGAATGGCACTATCTCTATACTCCTTGATCTTCATCATTTCTAATAATGGCACAAACATCTTCACCTGAGATAAATCTTGTGTGAAATCAAATGAGGAAGAGTTCTTAGTTAAGTTATATTCTTTAATTCTAGTGGATCTTCCTTACTTTCTTCCATTTCCTTTTTATTTGTTTCACCATGTTTATGTTTGTTTTTTGATTCTCTGTCTTCCATTTTGGGGACGTTTCTTTCCTCATTTTTGTTGATTTCTATATTTTCTACCTTCTTTTTTTCCTCCTGAGCTGTCCCCTTTTCTTTCATAAATAACCCTCTTGGAGTTCCTTCATCAGCATTTAAAAGTTTTGTTTCTTAACCCATAATTATTTTTTGCTTGTTCGACTGCAACAATGTTTAATTCTCCAATTTCTTCCTCAGTTGGTCTCCCCCATATTTATTTGTTTGATTTGGGTGGTGTAGAAGGAGGTTGTATTTCATCACTACTTTCACTCTCTCGATCATAGAATATTTGTTGTTTTTACATGTGAACATGATATCTTTGCTTGTCAACATCATACTCATAACCTTCTTCCTTTGAAGATAAATATTCTTGTTCAACCGCATGGAGATCATGAGAAGTTAAGTATATAGTATGATCTTCTTCCCTATTATCAACTAGTATATCCTCTTCTTGTATCAACTGGGCTACAATACAGTGGTCTGGAGAATGAGGCAGTTTACAAACATGACACCAAGTATTATTGTTAACCATGTAAGATCCTTTCTTTTTCAAGGGATTAGGATTTTCCTTGTATTTAGGCCTATCGACAATGGGTTTTCCATCTTTCTAGTTTGTATTATATGGCATATCATGTAGTCTTGGCCTTTAATTTCTATATGTATTTTCATTCCTCTGAGGATTGTTGGGGTTTTGGGGAACTCTGTTGTTATCTCTTTTACTAGTCATTCCAACAACTTTTTTGTTGTTTTCAATGGTCGGTAAATTTAGACCCATGTTTTTGGGTCAAAGGATTTTAGATAGATACTTAAAGTTGTCGGGTCAATAAATTTAGACCACTATGGTATCTTATTGTACAATTTGGAGAATCTCTGATTAAATTCGTAGACTGATTCATTTTGATAATTTTGAATGCTTATCAATTCATGTAAAGAAAACTCAGGATCACATTGATTTCTGTATTGTTCTAGAAATTGATTCTGAAAATCTTCTATAGAATCAATTGAGAGATTGGGAAGACTATTGAGCCAATCCCTAGCCTCTTCAGTTAATGACATCATGAATAGTCTCAAATTTACATCTCTGTAATTCATACCAATATCTTGTATAAAAGCATTGAAATTTCTAATATGCTCCTCAACTGATATAACATTATTCCCACTGAATTTAGGAACCATATTTCTCCAATTGCTATCCATTGGTTAGGATATAACTGATATCCTTTTAAGTCAATTTGTCTGCTTACAAGGTTCTGTGGAGGCATATTTAGGGGTGGTAGATTGGGATATTGTTGGTATCCATGTTGAGCCTAATGATACATATTGTATTTTGGTTGAGAATGTATATTCTGAGGTGGTACACATTGTTGACCTGGTGGTGGATAGTATTGGGATGTACTGCCAATGTTGTGAGGTTGGTGTCTTGGTGGTGGCATGTTAGGATGGGCATGATTTCTTGGATTACCACTTGAATTTTGAGGTACTCTTCTGGTTCCAGGGTCCCCTGTGTTCTAGGATTCTCCTTGCGAGTTACTATTGCCACTTCTTTTTTTGTGGAGGAACATATTTTGGTGGTCTTTGTGCTTGGATGTTCATTAGTGCCAACTGTCGATCTAATTCCTAACTTTCCTGTATCATTTGTTTCCTCCTAAGTTTTTGTCTTTTCCATTATAAACGTGCTTCAACTTGTTGGTTAGACATACCCTCAAAGTCCATGACACTATGATTTAGGAATCCATCCTAGCTCCCTCCTCCTAGTGATGATGTGTGTTCTCTAGCATACTCTTCTTGTCTACTTTTCCTTTCTTCCTCAGCCCAGGCATTAAATTATTCTTCTTGTTGAGGGTCTGGTTGGAAATTGAGGACAAGATTACTCACCATGATCCTCTATCTACTTAAACATCACTTCACCCTTGTTTGAGATATTTTTCCCTTGAGGAGATCCATGCTTATCTAACCATATAACATTATTCTTCTTAGGGATTTCATGATGTAAAGATCTTCTTACATTCATGTTTGATGAAATGAAGTACCTCTGGTGTTTATTGTCTATTCTCTATGATTTGATGCTTATATCATCAGTCATATAAATCCTTTAGAGTCACCACCTACTTTGACAAGTAGGAAAATCATTGTATTCTTTCCCAGCGGAGTCTTCAATTTATTTTTTAGGGTAATGACTCTATGATGGAAGGATTTGTAGGTGAAGGCCTGGCTTGTCCCTAGTAGAGTCACCAATCTATTAGGTCTCAAAAATGTTGGTTGGAAAACCTCAAGAGGTTTCCAAGCCCTTGGTACATTTTAGGCTAATGAACAAGGCCAATTGGTGTATTTAACCTTCTTCTCTTTAGGATCTACTAGACCTAGGTGGGTGTACCTATGCAATTGAGGTAGACTTAAACTATGTGTTTCCTATTTCAGCAATCTATCCACAATGGCAATTGAGAGTGGAAATATGTAACCCTAATTTGGTATAAATTGTATAAGCAATATCAAGGTGAAATTTAATATTTTCAGTTAATAGATGTAAGGTTTTGAAAATAGATTTGATAAAAAAACCTAATGAAATGGGTGAGACCAGTTCTCTATTGGGTAAACAGATTCAAATGAAGATCTATAATGAATAAATTATATTGGTTGTAACTCAAAATTTTTGGCACACTAATATTGGTTTATAACTTGTATAAATTTGTAGGCAAGTGATTGAAAAACTCTACTTATTTATCCAAATGATAAAACCAAGTTATTTATAATTTATCAAAAGGATTTTAATCTTTACTTGAAAGAACCAATTGAATAAATTATGCAAGAACACAGATAACACCAAATTGGAGACAGATTGACAATCCTAATTATATGGTTGTTCTTACTGATCCAAATAATACTTCCATATTACTGTGATTGACTAGAAGGATTTTAATTCCTTTGGGGAAACCAATTAATCATATCACATAAATACAATAAATGTGCATTGATAAATTGAATATATAATTGATATACCAATTTAAATGATAAAGAAGCACTAAAATGGAGACAACCAGATAATTGAATAACTTCAACAAACAATTGATACCAAGATAATGCCACAAAATTAGAGATCTTTCATTGACTTCTTCAAAATACTACTTGCAACATAGTCCTTCAGAATATAAACATTATGTAACTTTTCTACTATCCGTTAATTATACCTATTCTACTACTATCTTCTCCTATATCCCACTTATGGTCCTAGCCTCTCTTATATATACGAGAGGAAACAAGCTTCAGACCGTTTACAACATTTCAAAATGCCTTTTCATAAAGTTTGTTAGACATAACTAAAACATGAATTAAAGAGATAATTAAACACATATGCCTGCTCGATTAATCTCCATAAAATTATCTATGGTCATTGAAGACCTATTCAAGATATTTCCTCTTCACGGTGTACATAATCAATCTTCTTCCAAGCCCAAGTATTTATCTTGCCACTAATTAATTTTTAGGTCGCTTGGCCATTTAAATTCTTGTGTAGTGCGAAGTTTGTCAGGTGACTCTTCCATCTATTATCTAGGAGGTTTCTGACATCCACCAAAAAATTTGTATATCCATTGTCCAGCATGATGATCCCATCAATTAATGTATGGAACTTGTTGAGATTGATCTCCCCCTCATCTTGTTTATGTGCCAAGCATTTAGGAATCATCTGATCAAAATATTCTCTCCATTCATCTAGACCTTTTAACTGATTGTCATCTTTGAGGATTGATGGGTTGAAGATGTATTTGATGTAGTCAAATTTACTCCTCCTACTTTCCACTTTCTTTCTTATATCCACCAAATATTTATACTCATCAATCACACCTTTTACCATTTCTTGTCTAGTTTTGAGCTTTGATGGAGCATCTAGATCCCTGTGTGTAACTTTACATAAAGTGGTCTATATGTGGAAGGTGGGTTGTCATCTCTTTTGGAGTTCTTCAAGGATGGAGGAATTAGTGTTTATCTATTCCAAAGCTTTAATCAGATTGTTGATGTTTTCATGTAATCCATTTATCTTCTCCTTTAATATCCTAACTCTATCCTCTAATATCCTTCTTAGAGTCTCTATGATATGACACTTGACATACTCCATGTTATGCTTCTTCAACTTATCAATTTCATCTCTCATTTGTTGTATCTGTGGATCCTCAGCCTGGACAGTGGGTGATAGAAAATTAATTCATGTCCTCTCACTATGGTGGCTTGCTCTAACTATTGTTTTAGCTTTACATTTTCGATACAAAACTTGTTCACCTCATCATTCGATAATTTCAATCTCTTCTCATATTCATTAATCTTCTTCTGCATATTTTCTACTATATCCTTGGTGAACATTGCAGAATGCATGGTCATAGTGGTGGCTTTTGTGGGAGTTGTGTCTCGTATTGTTCTAACCATAGTTGAACCCCTCAATTCTTGTACTACATCCAAGAGTTGAGGCTTCCTTGTATTTTTCTATTTTGTCCATAGAGAAAGTTTTTGGGTAGTAGGATTATACCCTGTTCCTGAGACACCCTCTTCTAAATCGAATTCTGCTACTAACATGGGGTCACCCTATACTTTGATCTGATCTAGAAGAAACATTTTATACAGCTCCATCCTTGGAATAATTAGCATATCACTTTTCAATACCATTTCTCTCGTCTCCTGGGGGGTGGCATTAATGTTATCAACACAACTCTATAAATGTTTGAGCCTGGATCTCAGCTTGCTTCAACTTATCAGCTCCAATAAGATTAATTTTCAACCTTTCATCAAATGGTTTTGTATACACCTAAAATTGGTCTAGAGCATTTGATTAATTAAATACACATTATTTGATTAATTATTCTATTTCCTCTACTGTTTAAATAAATATAAATATTTATTTAATATAGTTAACTCTCAAATTCATCTTAAATTATAAACAAAATTAAATACTTTGTTCGATTTAATTATCAAATCCCTATTTCAATCTATCACATCATTCTTGAATTAATTAAATAAAGACAAAACACTTTATTTATTAATTACCATATTCCTCTGATTAATTTAATAAATGACTATCCTATAGTTTGTTTTATTAAATTATTTATCTCCCTTTTCCTAATTTAAATAAATCAAAATATTTGAATTAAGCATAAAGGAATATTCCAATCTACATTTCCTCAAAAATGAATTAGATTTCCTATGTCTAATCTATGTCTAAATTTGTCACAATTAATGCTTTGAAACTTCACGGGAAGTTTTGGAGACAAATTGGAGACAAATTTGGAATTTGATCTCTCAATCTTCTTCCATCAATTTTTCCTCTTCTCTTGTCTGGTGTTTTCATGGGTAGAGACAATCTCCATCTTTCTCTCAATCTCCTCCATCTCTCACCATTCAATCCAAGCCTCTCAAAGCTTTCCCTATGCATTTTTACAGCCAAGAAATCTATAAATAAAGCCTCATTGAACCAAGAAAAGGGATCCAGATAATCAAGCTTTTACACCCTTACTCTGTAGGAATCCAGGCACCAAGTATCAAGCATTCACACATCAAGCAATTCAACAACCAAGCTTCACAACAATGGCTGCCTCTTGGAGCTGCAATTATCTGTTTCACATTAACATCATGCTAGTTTAATTGATTTATCATTTAACATTATATTATCATCATCTCGTTCTTCAGATAGTCATTTTAATAGTCTTATATGCTTAAACAATCTGAGAGAAATTTGGATTTAATAAATCTTTGGAGATAGAGAGCAATAGGACGCTTTCATTTGATTATTGCTTTGATTTAGTTCAAATTGAGTTGTCTTTGATATAATGTCATATTAAGAAGTGTATTTATGTTATTTACCTCATCGCACACTTACAATTTGGCACCCACCATGGGGTATTAACCCCATTTTATCAAAATTACAATTTTTTTTTTCTGGAAAGTGTTACGCAAGTTTACAGCGTGATTTGTTTTAGCGCTTTCGTTAAAAGTTTTGGCGCTTCCGGTCCCTGTTCTAGCGCTTTCAGATTTTCGGCGCTTCTAGTTACTGTTGCAGTGCATCCGATGTTTTAGTGCTTTTATGACAAACTTTAGTGCTTCAGTACACTATTTCGGTGCTTTGGTGATTTAGCGCTTCTAAGACAAACTTTGGCGCTTCGGTACACTGTTTCAACGCTTTCGGGTTTTAGCGCCTCAGGTAACTATTCTAGTGCTTCGGTTCCATATTCTGGCACTTTTGTAAAAATAGTCTGGATCCAACACTTCTATGGCCAGATCTTACTTTTTTTCACAGTTGGGATAAAATTGATCAATCTAGGATAGTCAGTTCAAAGTTCTTAAAAATTGATCAATCCTAGGATAGTCACTTTCTTGTTTTTCTTAAAGCAAATCTATCAATCCTAGGATAGTCATCTCATTTTTACAGTAGAATTTTAAAAGAACATCATGATTTCAGTGAAGCAACACCTTCACTTAGATTAAGAATCTTCCTTTTTGGGCTTAAAATAGAACAAATCTATATGCTATGCTTGTAGTGATTAGGCTTATGCTCTCTTCTTAACTGGGTGACCAAAGTGCCAGATTCACTTTTTTTTTATGTCATTTATGCTTTATTAAATCATTTAGCAGGCCTATTGTAGTGGGAAAAAGTACTCACCCTATGGGAACGACCTAAGTGTGAACAACCAAAGCCAGGTTACCCAACCCACTATAATAAAAATGCAATTTATTGATGAAAGTCCAAATTGACGGTAGTAGGCAAGATAACCATCCCTAAAATCTTTGTTCTAAAGATTGGGAGGTCTCCTGAGGGAGTTTATCTATTTTCCACACTGAACGGAACCCTATCTACAAACCATAGAGTAGTTGCTCGCCGAGTCAGTATCCATATATTTTCATACTCACGATGCAAGGGGAGGGAAGAATCTACCCCCAAGACACTCACCATATAATTACCAAGGATTGTTTGCTCAAGGGATTCAGTAATTACGTCCGTCACTTTGAGTATGCACCTGGAAACAACAAAAACACAAGCGCCCTCTAGGGGGTGACACGGCTGTGTGAATCAACATAATTGCAAGATGTGGGTTGTGAGTATAATGATGACCTACTTGTCCTTAAGTGTGAGTCTGTTTGATATGTGTACAAATGTTAAAACAACCCGTCAAAATCAATAAAGATCATTTGCGATTTTTGAACATACACAATCTTTTCAGTTTTAAAATCAAATATTAAAAAATTTCTTGCTGTGTTTTCACAAATTCATTTAAATCAGATTTAAAGATCATCCTGAAAATGTCAAGTCAAAACAAATCAGAAAACCCATGCTGCGAAAGTGGAAGTCCACCACGTTTCTCAAGAAGAAAATCAAAGTCATGAAACCCCAAAGACCTCTCGGTTATAGAAACAAATTGAGAAAACAACGTTTTTTGTATCAAAATCGGAAACTTCTTTTACAACATAGAACATTCATTCACCGTTATCACGATTTTGCTAGGGGTTACTCTTTAGACTACATGGTAGAACCGCTCTATTCACGAGCCTTCTTTCAAAGAAGAGCTCTCACACAATTTCACAACCGTAGTCAATGGATTCATCCTTCTTATCTTCTGCAATATCTCATACAGTATGCCACAAGACCCGATCAAATTTTATAGTAAAAAGTCTTAAAAGGTCCTTTTTAGCATTCTGGAAAACCTGTTTCAGCACTTCGGGTCACTATTCTAGCACTTTCATGAAACAACGCTTTCAGGCTCTGTTTTAGCGCTTACAGTCGTTATTTTAGTGCTTCTAGTAAAATAGCACTTCTGTCACTTTTTACAGTGCTTCTGGTCTCTGTTTCAGCGCTTCTGGGAAGTATCGCTTCTATCATTTTCTCCAGCGCTTTCGGGCACTATTTCGACATTTCTGGTCATTTAGCTCTTCGATCGCACTTTTGGACTCTATTCCAGCACTTCTGGGAAATAGCGCTTCTGGTCTCTATTTTAGCGCTTTTAAAACAGAAAGTTTAAAATTTTAACCAGTCTATCACTTTGTCATTTTATCAACATTTTCATCAGAATCAAATTTTTTCTATCAGAATCATTGTCTAGAAATCAAAGTTAGAAAGGTATATACAAATTTCCAAACCTATCAACTGAAATGAGATCTTGCAAATCATAAGTGTCAAAATAAATTACAAAAATCAATTACTATACTAAAGTTTCTCTATCAGGATATTATCATCCTTCATCATGAAACAAAGTAGAGCAATTAACTTTTTTTTTTTTTTTAATATTGTCTCATCAATAAGGTAAGACATCTTATTTGACATTATTTAAAAAAGGGTTCACATTGACACTATCCCGCACATAAGATCAAAATTTGTATGCCAATCTTAATTGGATCCCAAAAACAGAGATTCTTAGAACAAGAAATCTTAAAATCACAAGAAATGGCAGAAGAAAATCCTTGGAATAATCTGAACCGCAATGACAAGAATGAAATCACTCCAGAAGATATCCAAGCAGCTCAACAAGATCCAAAGTTTCACATATTCATGGAGAAAATTCTAGAGCAAGACATGGAAAAATATCTTTTAATGTTAGCCGAATCAGGGGCAAAACTTCCAAAAGATTTCGATGTAAACCATTTGAAAGAAACATCAGAAATAAATGAGATTGAGATACAACAACCTACACCAACAATAGATCTGATTGTCGCTTTAACATCACAGATGCAACTATTACAACAAAAAATACAAGATATGACACAAGGGACTACCAAGAGGTATGCAGTACAGGACATTTGTCCTTATCCATTTGACGCAACAGTTGGTTTGCTACCCTTTCCAAGACATTGCGAATTCCCAAAGTATGATAAGTACAATGGACAGAAAGATCCAATAGATCATGTATGGGAATTTAAAATGATGAGTCTTGAGTTTTCTCAAGAAGAGACTTATTTGATGAGGTTATTCCCAAGAATTTTGGGAGGTGCATGTATGGAATGGTTCTCAAAACTACAACCTGGTATCAAAATGTTTGAGGAATTTGTTAACAAGTTTATTTCTCAATATTCATTCAACATCCAAAATGATGTTACTATCAAGGATCTCTACAACTTAAAGCAAAACAAAGGAGAGACATTCTTGTCTTTTCTCCAAAGATGGTGATGACTATTCGCTAGATATCCTCGATCTATTCCAGAGGAAGAAAAGATGGAATTATTCATTGAGAACTTGACAGAAGAAATGAGCTATAGGCTAGAATTACAATGTCCACCCACTTTCGAAAAAGTCATAGAAAATGGTCTTAAGATTGAGGAAGCATTAGTAAAACGGGGAGTTATCAAACATTACAATGACAAATCAAATAACTACTCCAATCAAAACTCAAGCAATGATAAACCAAAAATTTGGCAAAAGAATCACAACACAAATGAAACAACATGCGATTCACAAAATGTCAAACCAGTTTTCAACTTGACGGCATCTTCTTCAAACAATCAAAACAGTGACCGAAAAGTCCAGTCAAATACCATGCAGAACAATGAACATGCAAAAACACTACCATATCAAAAACCATCAAATAGACGAAGGTTCACACCTTTAGGTCAATCAATGGAATCAGCGATGAAGGAACTAGTTACCAGAGGCCTTCTCACTGCACGGGAAGCTAGGTTCTAGGATCCAAAAGTCAAACCATCATGGTGGAATGACGCTGATTATTGAAACTATCATAATAACAAGGGTCATAAAACAAATGACTGTATGGAATTAAAACATGCAGTACAAGATTTGGTGGACAGCAACAAAGTGTATGTGGAAGGACCTCAAAATAATAATGATCATTCAGCCTTCAAAGATCCACTGCCAAATTATGACAAAGGTGCATCATCATCAAACAACAAAGGGAATAACACCAATCATGTCTATAACACAACAATCTTGTGTCTATCTGAAGTCAAATATGATCATACAATTAGTGATAACATTGAGGAAAATAAAACCAACGTTACCTCTTTGGATTTACTACCAAGCGTGCAAAACTCTGATAATCAAATCAATGTTTTAAAAATCAAAGACAATCAAGAACATCAACCAACAAACACCATGACTAAGGGGCAATCAAAATTTATGTTAAAATTAATTGGATCCACACATGTAGTTCCACCTCCATCAAATTATGATATTATCAATCAAATGCAAAACACCCCCCAAGAGAATCAAGAACGTCAACCAGCAAACGTCATAACTAGGGGGCAAGCCGATGTAGTATTAAAAGGAGTAGGATCTCAATGTGCGTTTATGCCTCAATCTCATTATAGTATTGTTGATCAATTAAAAAATATCCCCACCCAAATCTCAATATTGGAACTCCTAAAATTGTCACCATAACATAAAGAAGTTCTTGAACAAGCGTTAGTGGCCACAACCATACCAAATAATTTGGATGTTTTTCCATTCCAAGCTATGGTGGGACATCTGACTACCCCGCATTGTCTATCATTCTCTCAACACGATGATGTCTCATTAAACCATTCGCATAACACAATATTGCATATCGAAGTCTGTATCCATAATCATCCTGTTAAGAGAGTTCTAATAGATGGGGGAGCTGGTCTGAACATTTTCACCCTCAAATTAGTCAGTGCACTAGGATATTCCGAAGACGCTATTGATGCTCGACAGAAAATGACCATCAAAGCCTATGATGAGGAGGAAAGATCGTCCAAAGTTTTGATTGTATTACCCATTCAAGTGGGGCATGTGATGAAGCATATAGCATGTCAAGTATTAGATAGAGAATTGACATACAACATACTCTTAGGACGACCTTGGATTCATGAAATGTAGGCCGTACCTTCTACATACCATCAATGGCTGAAGTTCCCAGTAAATGGACAAGAGGTGACTATAGTTTTTGATTATAATCACCCACAACATTGTGACACATTAAGAATATCTCAAGACACCTTTGTCCCTCACAATAGGGAAGCTTCAAGTTCATCATCATCTAAGAACGAAAAAAGTCCAAGCATCACTACCAAGTGGGTACAAAAGAAAGGTAAAGAAAAGGAAACAAGTCATGATGAAACAAACAAACCGGATACACAAACTTCTCTATCACACAAATTTCAAAAGAAAGTTCAGTTGATAGATAAAGGAATGGGACAGTACTCAATGGAGTAATTACTTATCTTATCATAGTTAATGCCATCTCCTAGGAAATATGGTCAACCATCACTAACCAAACCTCCAAGATCTGTACCTACCACAATTATTCACAAAACATTTGTAAAATATGGAACCATAGCAGAAGAAAAGGACAACAAAGCAATCCTGGATTGGCTATACAAGGATGAAGAAACATCAACATCAGAGACCGACATTAAAAATGTTAGCATCAACACAGACAAGTATGGAAAAGGAAAGGCTATTCTTGAAAAGATGGGTTATGAAGGAAAAGGAACATTGGGGTTAAGAAAGGAGGGAATCTCATAACCTATCACACCTCTCACTCTCCATACAAAAGAAAAACCAGGACTAGGATACTCTGAAGAAGAGAAGCAGGAGCTACAAAGCATAGCTATGGAAAATATCCTTCACTTTAGAGATGGTTCTGAAATAGACTCAAATGAATATGAGTGGGCATTACCTTGTGATCTACTTGACATTGATATTCTAGTTGATGTGATTCAAAAATATGCACCTACACGTGAGGAGGGCCAAGGCTCGGGGTCTATACCATTCGTCGAGGTATCACTAAATATCAATGAATCTAGTGAGGACGAACAAAATTTGAGTGAACTAGATGATTTCGAAGAGGGTACCATCATGGATCTCGATATCCCAAATAACAATTATGAAAATCTTGCTATCCTCACCCTTACTTCCATTGACCTAAATCAATCTGATGATACCATGCCATTAATCCATCCAGAACTTATTGATTGGGAACCTGCCGAACCATTGACTATACCAAAATTTGAAAATGATGATGCTATTATACATTTCCTTTGTCATACCGAACCTGATACAAATTTTATCCATAATACTCATAACAATACAACTCAGTAGGAGGGTGTCAAATCTTCCAGTTGCAAAATTAACAATAGGGAAAATAGATCTAATGGTGAAAACCAATCTATGGCAGCATTAGATCTGGAAAAAGTAAAAATAAAGAACGCATCCAATGGTGAAAACCTTTTCGAGGCACTAAAGGATGGAAGATTTGACACTCTCCCATAACACTATCATGAGCGATCATCAGTTCTGGTCAAACCTACACAAGCGGTGGACATTGGCATAGAAGAGAAGGCGAAAGTACTATATCTAGCAAAATCAATGACAGAACAAGAAAGACTGACATTCATCCAATTCTTCAAAGCAAGAAGCATCAACTTTGCTTGGTCATATTATGATATGCCAGGTTTAGATCCAAATTTTCTTATGCATCATTTATCTTTGCCAAAAGAAATCAAGCCTGTTAAACAAAAATCAAGAAAAATGCACCCCCATATTGCATTAATGGTCAAAACAGAGCTAAAGAAATTACTGGATGTGGGATTCATATGATCTATAGATTATGCTGAATGGATATCAAATCTTGTGCTTGTTTCCAAGCCGGACAATAGCATCAAAATTTGCACAGATTTCAGGGACCTCAATAAAGCATGCCCGAAGGATGATTTTCCACTTCCAAATATAGACATCATTGTAGACTTGACGGCAGGGCATGCCATGTTATCAATCATGGACAATTTCTTTGGGTACAATCAAATAAGAATAGCTCCCGAAGATCAAGAAAAGATGAATTTTACATGTCCATGGGGAACCTTTTATTGGAACATCATGCCATTTGGTTTAAAGAATGCAGGAGCGACTTATCAAAGAGCAATGACGACAATATTCCATGATATGATGCACACCTTCATGGAAGACTATGTCGATGACATCTTAGCAAAATCTACTACTAGGGAAGAACATCTACATATCCTAGATAAAATCTTCACACGGATGGAGAAATTCAATGTCAGGTTAAACCCTAAGAAATGTGTCTTCGGGGTTACATCAGCAAAGTTACTAGGATACATTGTTTTAGCAAAGGTCATTGAAGTGGATCCAAAAAAATTCAAAGCTATAATGGAGATGCCACCTCCTAAAAACATCAGCCAGCTCAAATCACTACAAGGACGACTTCAATCAATTCGCAGATTCATATCCCAGCTGGCAGATAGAAGTCACCCTTTCAATCATCTATTGCATAAACACATAGTTTTCATGTGGGATGAGAAATGTGAAGCAACATTCAATCAAATCAAACAATATCTAATGTCACCACCTGTTCTCATACCACCAACACAGGGAAGGCCTCTCATTTTGTACATTGCCATGACATATATATCTTTGGGGGCACTCTTAGCATAGGAGGATCATGAAGGAAAAGAGCACGCCATCTACTACATCAGTAGAACTTTAAATGGCTATGAAATAAACTATACATTCATAGAAAAGTCTTGCTTAGCAGTGGTGTTTGCTACTCAAAATTTAAGACACTACATGATGGATCATACAATCAGGTTAATTGCAAAGATTGATCCTTTGAAGTATCTATTAAGTAAAGCTGCCTTAACAGGTAGATTGACAAAATGGGTTATGCTCTTAAGTGAATTTGACATTCAATATGTCGAGAGAAAGGAAATTAAGGGACAAGCAATTGCTGAACAGCTAGCTGAAGCTCCTCTATCAGATGATCACCCAATGACAATGGAATTCCCAGATGTAGACATCATGACAGCAATGCCCCAACAATGGATACTATACTTTGATGGATTGTATACACAACAAGGATCAGGAGTAGGAATCTTGTTCATATCTCCCCAAGGACACACAATTCTGAAGTCATATAGACTCATGTTTCAATGTACAAACAATGTAGCATAATACGAAGCATTGACTATTGGGGTCAAGATTGCAATTCAATGGAAAATCATAGATTTACAGGTCTATGGGGACTCTCAACTGGTTATTTATCAAGTCAATGATGAATATCAAACCAAAGATGAAAAATTGATGCCTTACAAGCAGCAAATAGATAATCTAAAACAATCCTTTACTAATATCAAGTTTGATCAGATTCCAAGGGTGGAGAACAAAGTTGCTGATGCTATGGCTACGATCGCTTCATTACTACAATTGCCTGAGAAGCATATTTGTTATGAGTTTATGGTAGAACAAGTATCATGTCCTTCCCATTATCAATCAGAATCCAGTACCATATCTCATCTAGAAACCACTAAACCCTCCATATATGAAACAACCTATGCTTATCTAAAAGATGATATCCTACCTCCTGACCTTTCCAAGAATAAAAAACGCAACTTTATCCGTCAATCCGCCAGAAACACTTTAATCATAGATGTCCTTTATCGTCGAGGTCTTGATGGTACACTACTCCGAGGTCTAGAATGCAATGAATCTGAAACGGCCTTACAAGAATTTCACGAGGGTATTTGTGGTACTCACTCGAGTGGAATAACCCTAGCCAAGAAACTCCTCTGTTTGGGTTATTATTGGCCTTGCATGGAAAAAGAATCATATCAATTTGTTAAGAAATGCCAAAAATTTCAAGTTCACAACAATTTGATTCATGCACCGACACAAGAACTGCATCCTTTTACATCAACATGGCCTTTCTGTCAATGGGGCCTAGATCTGGTAGGCAAAATACATCCATCTTCATCTAATAGACACAAGTTCATTATCACGGCTACCTTATACTTCACGAAGTGGATAGAGGCAATACCTCTTACTACCATCACTGGGAAATAGATCTCCTCATTCATCTTGAACTACATCATCTGTCGATATGGAATCCCTCAATCTATAATCACAAATAATGGACGACCTTTCAAAAATCAAGATGTCCAAGAGCTATGTGAAAAGTTTCACATCGAACATCATTTTTCAACACCATACTATCCTCAAGGGAATCGCCAAGCAGAGGCCTCAAACAAAACCATACTCAAAATTCTCAAAAAGACAGTTAACGACGTTGGACGTGATTGGCATGTTCAACTCAATTTTGCACTATGGGCCTACAAAACAAGCATTAGAACACCAACGAGAGCTACACCATTTGCTTTGGTATATGGATCAGAAGCCATATTACCCATTGAAGTTGAAATTCCATCCCTTCGTGTATCACTCAGAGGTATCATTTCAGATGAAGAATATTAGATTGCAGGAACTGGAATTGTTGGATGAGTGTCGTCAACAAGTTGTAAATCATTTAACAACTTATCAACAAAGGATGTCAAGGAGTTACAATCACAGGGTAAAACCAAGGGTCTTTCAGGTTGGTGACTTGGTACTAAAGAAAAATCGTAGGAATTAGTAGGATAGAGAAAAGAAAGGCAAATTTGAGCCTAACTGGCTTGGTCCTTTTGTTGTCATATCAGTGTATGGATCAGGAGCATATCAGCTATCAACATCAGAAGGGGATCTATTCGATGAACCTATCAATAGTATTCATCTCAAAAAATTCTATGCTTAAAGTCTCCTAGTGCATGGGGCAAAATCTGAAAAATTGTTTCCTTGGTGAAAACCTGGCAAACAAGCATCTTAGCAAAATGCAAAAATACAAAAAAATAAAATAAAATAGAAAATAAAACAAAAAAGGGAAAATACAAAATACAAAGGGTGTAATCAAAGCGTGTGGTGAAAACCTGGAAACAAGCACCATAAGTGATTCTAAGATCAACTTTTCCATCTATTTGGATATATGTCAGGATCATTCATCTGAAGGTCGGTATCAATTCATATCATATCATTCGTCTGGCCATCATTACATCCACTATCAAGTCATGTCACATGGTCAACATATAACTCCAAAGCTTAGGGGAAACATCTGGATATCTAGGGGCAATCCAAATGTATCAATTGCATCCGGTGATAGAAAATCAAAACAAAGATCAAAACGCAATCTCAATCATTGTCAAAAGAATCAACCATCCTTATCAAAAATCCAAAAACATGTCAAATAGGAAACTCTGAAAAGGAAAAATAAAAAAAAACATAGGTCTATGTCAGTCGAACTACATGGTCTCTGCATGTGTAACGTAGGCAAGGCTAATCTTAAATTAGCCCCCGAGACCCCTAAGATAGGTTGGTGGGTTAGGTCTTTGGTCAAAAATCTCGAAAATCCAAAAACATGTCAAAATCAGGATGAATGATCTCAAATCTGATAAATGAATGAAATACTCTAAATGAACAATGGATAAAATATACTTTTTGATTATCATTCTTTAGAGTGGCTCAATGATGTATTGAACTAGAGGAACAAGGAAGAAGAATGATATTTTTATTGTCTATTGTATGTGTGATAATCATATAAATGTGTGAATTGTCAGGGGATGTGCTATGCAAATGTATCACCGGTGACATTCAGAATTCACACACTCAAATGATAATCTTTGCCTGTTTACGCAATGAATGCTCAGGTCATCTCAATTCAATTATACCTCAATGCTTGTGTTCAATTGCAATATCAAAAATCATGAAAGTAATACTCAAGTCGTCATTGGATTAACACAACCATTGATGCTTGTATTCACTTTCAACATCCAATAAAGCTCTATGATGATACCAAGCACAAAAAGACTATAAAATGACATCTATTTTGCATATCATTGCATGATTAAATTAGATTGCATTCATCATCATTCATTATCTACAGAGTATTTGTTGCATAAAGGATTCCAATCAATGATTATCTAATCTACAAAAGAGACTGAGTATACTTGACATAAAATCATCAAAAACATAAACATCATCATTGCATCATCAATTCATCATTCAGATATTTCATCATGCATCATAAATTCTACCATCAGTGCATCAGGTTCATTCTTACCATAACACATTCATTTAATATCATTTAGAATCCATACATCACATCATATATCCACAAATAATTTATAATCCATACATCACATCATCCTTATTATATCATCTATTCATACATTTAAAAATATCAAAATCACATCATTACATCCATCCACGATCATTTATCATAAAATCATCCCATAATTAAAAAGCATTTATTCAACTATCCATACATGTTATCAAAATCACATCATTTATCCACATATCATATTCCATCCATACATACATCATTACATTAACATAAATCATCATTTATTATCATCACATTTAGAATAAACTCATCACATAAAGCATATAAACAACATCCATTACATAGAAATCATAATGCCATCATCATAATCATATCAAATGCATCTCATATATATATCATCAAGAGTCAAGTATACAATGAAGTCATAAAAATACATCATCATACAAGAAGGTACATCATAAAATGCATCAATGAGGATAACATGGCCTCTATGATTTGCTATTGCTAGAATGCATAGGGCCAGCAGGACCTGTACCGCCACCACCCCTAGAAGGACCCAGATCTCTGGGATCTCTGTGTGGAGGCTGTGTCACCCCCTCACTGACTGTCCGTGTATGAGTCTGCCCAGATCTCGATGGGGCATAACTGACTCAGCGCTCGGCAGGCACTGCATCATGATACTAACCTCTGTAAAACTTGGCCTCTCGGGCAGCCCACAGAACCTCTCTCATATAATCACCTATAGAGGTGCCATCACCCACTCTTTGTAGGGTCTCGGCTCTCTCCTGTGCCCTCTTGGCAATCTGTCGTACACTGTCTCTCTCGACTGTCAGTGTATCAACCTATGTTTGCGTAGTAGCTAACTGCCCCTATACCTATGCTAATTCTTGTGCGTGAGCCTGTGCTTGTCCCTACATTTGTGTCTGAGTCTGCACAACCATGCCCCAAGCCTGTACCAACTGCCCCTACAGTGTCTGAACCTGTGCCTGCAAAGTCTAGACCTGTGCCCAAAGCCTAGCCATCTGTCTTTGCTACCCAACTCCTGGCACTGTCACTGCCTGCCTCTTATGAGGCCTACTGGACGAAGGTGGACTATGAATATCTGGACCTGGCCCTCTATATCCTCCACTCCCACCATCACTGTCCCCACTCCTGTTGCTATCCTCATTGTCTGAGCTACTGCTCTCTGAGCTCTCATCTGTTGGGATATCACCCTCACCCCTGGTGACATCCTCTGCCACATCCTCCTCTACTGGTAAAGGTGTTGGCTCATCGGGGATAGTAATACGAGGCTGAGGGACCAAGGCCAAGAATGTTGCATAATCCTCTATCACGGGTGCAACTGGAATATCTCTCCTCATGTCCCAAGCGAATGGCTGTAGTGCTCTGTAACCCTCTACTACAACATCATAAGATAATGTGGGGCCCCAATCTAGAATATCCATCCATCGTCGTGCATAGTGGGCTACCCCCTCTGGCATGCACTGAACAATGCCATATTGTCTATAAACCCGCCGTAGCAGAAATCTCTCAATAACAAACGGAGTTCGGCCAATAAGGTACATGGAGTCACAAAGAAACCCCAACACTACACCATCCTCCTCCCACTCCTCACAGTCAAGGTAGGGGCACCATATAACTGTCTCCATATCATCAAAAACCTACCTCCAGTGCTCTAACTTGCCCATCCAGGCCTGCGTGAATCGACCACTATATCTAAAAACATATGGCCTACTAGCTGGTCTGTCTGCAAGGGGAAATGGCTGACAAATAGCAAAGTGCTCCCACACCCAAATCCATAGTAATGTCACCCCTGCGGATATACTGCGTGCACCTAGGTACATAATGGAATGAGTTTCATGATAGAGATGTGCTAACATGCACATCCCCCACGCATATCTGGTACCATGTACCAACATGCTCTCTAGTGTCCTCCCCCAGCCAACGAAGAATCCCTTTGACCTGTGATCAGGGCAAAGGAATCCTCCAATAAATCCAACTAGCACTGCTGGTAGTGTCGCATAGGAGTCTGCGATCCTTCGCCATCGAACACTCTGACCCTCTATATCCTGATCCTGAAATACTCGACGAAGAGCATCTCTGCTGCTAATCCCATGAGAGTCATATGTAACAATATCCCCCATAAAAGGAATGCAAAGTATACGCCACACATCCTCTGGAGTGACTATCATCTCACCAGTGGGTAGGTGAAAGGTGTTGTGGTCACTATGCAACCTCTCAGCTAGTGTGGTCAACAAACCCCGATTAATCCTAATCTAGGGCATGTCAAGTAAACTCGTCAGGCCACACTGGCCTATCACCTGGAGCTCGTTAGGTGTCAAATGTGGTATCAAATCGGTTGTCTGCGGAAACCTCTCTCGCATCTAGAGAGTCCCTAGATCCTCCTATCATCATAACGAAAAATCCACAATCAGTGAACTATGTCAAGAATTAAACGTCATTCTACTATCAAGTCTGTTTAAAAAAAACTTTGGTATGAATTTTCGATCAAAATTCATAGGCGAACATCCAACCTCACCTATCATGAGGTTCATCAAAACATTATCTAGATCTCGCCTATCATGAGATTTATCAAATATTGGCTCAAACCTCACCTATCATGAGGTTCATCAAAACATTATGTAGATTTCGCCTATCATGAGATTTATCAGGTATTGAATCATTTCATCGCCTATCATGAGGATCATTAAGAAATAGGATTTCTTCTCACCCATCATGAGAGTTAATCTTATTTACTTTAATCACAATCAAACATCTAGAATGTGGATTGTCAATCATACCAATCAGAAGAATGGACATGATCGGAATTGACGAAATCAAATTTCACTAAGTCAAAATCTTCAATTCTGACATGGAAGTGCTAAAACAGGCTTCCAAAGTGCTAAATCTCAAAAGCACTAAATCAGGGACGCAAAGCGCTAAAACCATAAAAGCGCTATTTCAGCACTCCAAAGTGCTAAAACAAGGTTTTGAAGTGCTAAATAACTCAATGCGCTACTTTTCGCATCAAAGCGCTAAACCAGGCTATCAAAGCACCACTTTACTAGAAGCGCTAGAACAGACCTTCAAAGCACTAAACCGCCGACTCAAAGCACTGAAAATATCAAAGTGCTATAATCTGACTTCTAAGCGCTAATTCGCTGAAAGCGCTACTTTACCGACTGGAAGCGCTAGAGTTTTAAACGCAAGCGCTAAAACTCAAAGCGCTAGACAATTTACCATAAGCACTACATTGGGATGTAAGCGCTACAATGCGGCTTCAAAGCGTTGAAACTATCCTAGAAACGCCTAAGACCTAAAAAGCATAAAAAACAAAAAAAACACGAATCATGAGGAGGTCAAGGGGTACATATCGGAGGTCTATACGCAGGCGGCCATCTGTGGTGTTGAACGCGCTCAAATCGGTGAGTGTGGTAAAGAATAGGCATCTCAATCCAGCTGGTAGAAGTGTCTCTATCACTAAGAAATTTGAACTCAAAAATCAAATAATGAATTGAAAATGACCTTTTAGCACTATTTATAATTTTTGAAAGGTATTTTTGGGGGATTTTTATAACATTTTGATTAATTTTATCCATGAAATTAATTAAAACTCATCCAATGGCTCTATTTCTTCATCATTTTGTTGGGAGATAAATTATTTTATCATCGAAACATCATAAAATCATTAGAAAATCATAAATTTTTGAAAAATTCTAAAAATCATCAGATTATTAATTTATCTCCCAAGGGGGCATATCATTATATTATCATCTGAAAATCATGTCCGCGGCACACGAAATTATTATCATCTAAAAATCATGTCTGGGGCACACGAAATTATTATCATCTAAAAATCATCGATCCTGGCAGTAGTAGCAAAAATATTCTTTGAAGCAACACGTAAACACATCACTTCGAAGAGGGGAAAAATTTATACACCTAAAATTGGTCTAGAGCATCCGATTAATTAAATACACATTATTTGATTAATTATTCTATTTCCTCTACTGTTTAAATAAATAGAAATATTTATTTAATATAGTTCACTCTCAAATTCATCTTAATTAAATAAACAAAATTAAATACTTTGTTCGATTTAATTATCAAATCCCTATTTCAATCTATCACATCATTCTCAAATTAATTAAATAAAGACAAAACACTTTATTTATTAATTACCATATTCCTCTGATTAATTTAATAAACGACTATCCTATAGTTTGTTTTATTAAATTATTTATCTCCCTTTTCCTAATTTAAATAAATCAAAATATTTGAATTAAGCATAAAGGAATATTCCAATCTACATTTTCTCAAAAATGAATTAGATTTCCTATGTCTAATCTATGTCTAAATTTGTCACAATTAATGCTTTGAAACTTCACGGGAAGTTTTGGAGACAAATTGGAGACAAATTTGGAATTTGATCTCTCAATCTTCTTCCATCAATTTTTCCTCTTCTCTTGCCTGGTGTTTTTATGGGTAGAGACAATCTCTATATTTCTCTCAATCTCCTCCATCTCTCACCATTCAATCCTCTAGATTGAATCCAAGCCTCTCAAAGCTTTCAATATGCATTTCTACAATTAGGAAATCTATAAATAAAGCCTCATTGAACCAGGAAAAGGGATCCAGATAATCAAGCTTTTACACCCTTACTCTGTAGGAATCCAGGCACCAAGTATCAAGCATTCACACATCAAGCAATTCAACAATCAAGCTTCACAACAATGACTGCCTCTTGGAGCTGCAATTATTTGTTTCACATTAACATCATGCTAGTTTAATTGATTTATCATTTAGCATTATATTATCATCATCTTGTTCTTCAAATAGTCATTTTAACAGTCTTATATGCTTAAACAATATGAGAGCAATTTAGATTTAATAAATCTTTGGAGATAGAGAGCAATAGGATGCTTTCATTTGATTACTGATTTGATTTAGTTCAAATTGAGTTGTCTTCGAGATAATGTCATATTAAGAAGTGTATTTATGTTATTTACCTCATCCCACACTTACAATTTGGCGCATGTATACACCTAAAATTGGTCTGGAGCATCCGATTAATTAAATACACATTATTTGATTAATTATTCTATTTCCTCTACTGTTTAAATAAATAGAAATATTTATTTACTATAGTTCACTCTCAAATTCATCTTAATTAAATAAACAAAATTAAATACTTTGTTCGATTTAATTATCAAATCCCTATTTCAATCTATCACATCATTCTCGAATTAATTAAATAAAGATAAAACACTTTATTTATTAATTACCATATTCCTCTGATTAATTTAATAAACGACTATCCTATAGTTTGTTTTATTAAATTATTTATCTCCTTTTTCCTAATTTAAATAAATCAAAATATTTGAATTAAGCATAAAAGAATATTCCAATCTACATTTCCTCAAAAATGAATTAGATTTCCTATGTCTAATCTATGTCTAAATTTGTCACTATTAATGCTTTGAAACTTCACGGGAACTTTTGGAGACAAATTGGAGAGAAATTTGGAATTTGATCTCTCAATCTTCTTCCATCAATTTTTCCTCTTCTCTTGCCTAGTGTTTTCATGGGTAGAGACAATCTCCATCTTTCTCTCAATCTCCTCCATCTCTCACCATTCAATCCTCCAGATTGAATCCAAGCCTCTCAAAGCTTTCCTTATGCATTTCTACAACAAATAAATCTATAAATAAAGCCTCATTGAACCAAGAAAAGGGATCCAGATAATCAAGCTTTTACACCCTTACTCTGCAGGAATCTAGGCATCAAGTATCAAGCATTCAAACATCAAGCAATTCAACAATCAAGCTTCACAACAATGGCTACCTCTTGGAGCTGCAATTATCTGTTTCACATTAACATCATGCTAGTTTAATTGATTTATCATTTAGCATTATATTATCATCATCTCGTTCTTCAGATAGTCATTTTAACAGTCTTATATGCTTAAACAATCTAAGAGCAATAGGACGCTTTCATTTGATTACTGCTTTGATTTAGTTCAAATTGAGTTGTCTTTGATATAATGTTGTATTAAGAAGTGTATTTATGTTATTTACCTCATCCCACACTTACAGGTTTCATTTTTATTTTAATCCAAAAATCCTTAAACTCATTGGTGTGCATAAAATTATCATCCTCCATGAATCTCAGAGAGGCCACTACCCTCTCATCTTCTTGAATTTCATCAGCTCCTTCCTCTGAAAGCATGATCTTAGGATCATGAGGATTTTGACTTCTTTTTTTTTCTGCTACCTCCTTTATTTTAGTTAGAGCCAGGACTAATTCTTCTTCATCATCACTTGAGTCATATCCAACCAATGGCTCTATCTTCTATCTTTTAGCCTATGGTTCATGAGTAGGAGATGGAGGGGATGGATGTGTAGGAAATGGGGGTGGTGTTTATGATGTGGATGCTTCATTTGGTAGTTGGTGAGGTGTGGGAAGTGGGATCAACCCCTCATCTTGGGCCATTTTGTATAATTCATCAAACTTATTAAGGGTCATTTGCATCCTTTTTTAGAAGGTTGGGTTCATTTGCAAAAAACCCTCTAAAACTTCTATCCTTCTCCTTCTTTTGATTCTCCCACTTCATCATTATTATCCAACTTTTTCTAGTCTGCATTACATCAAAAAAATACACCAGATTTCTTATGACATCCTCCTCAGGGTCAAACTCATTTGAGATGGCCCTCTTTGTCAACAAGGTTCTTCTGATCATGTTGATATGACCCTTTGGGTCACACACTCTCTCTTTTCCAGATTTGAGGGCATACTTAACCCTCATAAACCTTTGCAATTCCTCTAGCATGTTAGACCCGATAGAAAAATCTTCAAATACAGTCAAATCAGGCAAAACTGTACCCTTCCTTTGATTTTTCATCAAATCATCCTCCATCCAAAGCATCTGCCACATAAAATCCAAAAAACATACCCTTGTAGGTGCAAACTTAGGCAAAATCTGATAATTGTGTGTTGAGGCATAAAAATCCAATCAACATGGTTATGGGAATAGCCCTGGTCTGTATTATACTTTACATGCATCATCACTTTCATCAACGATTCATGCAATCTTGGTGTTGGGTAACTAAGGGCAGCTATTAGACTAAGAACAAAATCATCTTGAAACACTACAAAATCACACTCTGTACATATGATATCCCAAATGTAATATGAATTTTGCACAAGGAGTTTTACTCCATTTTATTGTGTACACAATTTTATTCTTTCAGTCCACTTCATTTCATTGTGACACAGGATTAAGTGACACAATAAATAATATTTCCTAGGATTAATTGGAGCCTTAGCTTCCCTAACTTGTAGCAAGCCCTCATGTATTTGTTCCTCAATTATAGATGCAAAATCAACCTCTATATTTCACTCAGAATGTTGAGTTATCATGGCCATTCTCATCAATCCTATTGACATATGTTCCTCTACATCTATCCCCAAGACTTGACATAATGCATAATAAGTTTTTTTGAAATAAACTTGACATTTCGAGACTTGGAAAAGTTCCATTTTAGAGGAAGGGATGGGGATTTTTTTGTTATCATTACCCCTCTTCATGTGCAAGGGAAGCTCATCACTTTGGTATGTTCTTCTCAACCTCTTATACTCCTACTCCAGTTTAACTAAATTCACCTCCGTTACAGCTTGTTTATTCAGCTTAAAACACTTTATAATGGAATCTCTTGTGACATCAACTAAGCACTCACCATTTGAAAGCCTAACAGTTTTGGTTGGGGCATGGTAGTTGTGGGCAAGGGATTTAATTAGCTCAATGTCAATGAAAACATTAGGGACAACCGATTTAGCCAAATCTAAGGTCCATGGGTTTGATGCTAGAACCTTGTCATTCCTATTCTGATAGAAGTACCAATAAAGGTTCCAACTCGACTGAGGTATAATGAGGTCTCTACAACCTTATGCTAAGTCTCTAGAAACCTTTTTACGTCCTTTATCTACTGAACTAGGAAACAAGGAAATCAATGGGGATTGCAAGGAGGGTTTATTTGTTTTGGTTTCATCCCTTTTAACTCCTATTTCATTCTTCTTTGGTGCCATTTTATGAAATTCATAGAAAATGATGAGCAAAGATTACCTGGGGATAGAAATCGCTTTGAAGAATTCCCTTTACTCCTGCAATTTGAGCTCATCTACAACTTGGTTTCAGCTGTTACAAATGAAAAATTTCAACTTCTTTAGTGTTTTTCAACACCAAGATACATTTACTCCTAGCTCATAAATCCACACAATTCAAATCTTTGTGTCAAGCTCAATTTTATGTTTTTGATGTTGATTGATGTGATTGGTGTGTTTAAATGACCTAGCGATTTAGTCACCACACTACTTGGTGTCATTTTCTTCTCCCCTTTAGTACTAGGTGTGTCTTTAGTACGTTTCTTCAATGTACCACTATACCACGGGATGTGTCTTGATCCACTAAGGTATAGCGGTATAGTGTGTACGGTGTGGTATATGGTAGTGGCTCCTCTCACCATCCTACCGTGAGCTACTTGGACATGAGTTGTGGTAGAGAGGTATGGTATGGGTGTTATGAGGGGTGACTAATGTGATGGAAGTATCACGATAAAGGGTAAAATGAATTTTTGAATGGTGATAATGTGATTTATTATGAAAATAAGAGTGGGAATTTTGGATTTTAACTGATAAAATACTTTTAAAATTTATGAAAATTTTTGTTTCAACATGACCAAGGCGAAACCCCATTTACTAACAATCAAAAAAAAATTCTTCTCTTGTGTGCTTGTGATTGCAGATTTGGGTTGAAGACTTGAAGATTATTTGGAGTGGAAAGTTACATCACAAAATTGTCATCTTCACGAAAACTCACCTACAAGCCAAATTCAAAATATTCAGAACTTGAGATCTGGGAAGAAGGAAGTGCAAACCTTGGACCTTAAGACCACATTAAAAAAAAATTAGAAATTCAAAATGGGACTAAGTTGCCACCTAGGGCATCTTAGTCCTCCTTGGGTCATTTTTTAGAAATTCTTTCAGATCCAGTTCCGACATCGAAAGACTTCGCATTTGCCTCAAAAAATAGCAGTGGGACTAACACAATAGTATGGGTGTCTTAGTCCTCCATAGAAATTTTTGACATCTTTTTTGCTTTTTCAAAATCCTCATTGCATTTCCAGAACTTCCAGGTATACATACCCTAATTTGTTGTTGCATAATTTCATTGTTTGCATCATTCATTTAGCTTGCATTATTAGGTTTTGTGAGTTGAATGCTTATTTGTCTTTTCCAATATTTTTCTTGGTGGTGAACCCCTCAAAGCCTAAGAGAACCCTTTCTAGGTCTTCCTTGTTGAGAATTGACTCACCCTTGGGGTTGGTAGTCAATCCAATTAGGATTCCTAGGACAATATTGGATGACCTAAGGACAATAGGTGGGAACACACACCTACTTCCCCCACGGTTCAACACTGCATACTAAATCAAATAATTTTGAGTATTTTTATGAGTTTCAAGTTATTGTTTTTTCATTTAATGTGTTTATTATTAATTAACAAAATTCCATTGCCTAGTATTTCACCTCTGCTCCTATATTGGGAAACTTTACCCTTGATGGCCATAGAATTTTTTTACCCTTATTTCATAGGATTTCTAAAATTTTTTGGGCTCATTTTTAAGTGTTTTTAATTCCTAACCTATTCTTTGTTAGAAACCAAGATGAGAGATGCAAACCGGAAAAGACCTTCTATAAGAGAAAAATAGAAAAAGAAAGAGCAATTTGCATGAAGATGTGCAAATGAATTGTATTCAGGAATTAAGAAATTACAAAAGATGAATTTCTTTATAAAAGAAAATTATGCAAAACCCTAAAGGTAAAACCTAATATTGACCTAAAATTAGCTCAACTAAATAAAGCTTACTTATTAATTAAGTAAACTAATTATTACCTAAGTAAAATTAATAAATTGTAATTAAATAATTAATTACACCAAAACCCCCCCTTAAATGCAACTTAGGGAGACTAAAAGGCATGCACCTAATGCTAGGATGAATGCATGAAAGCATGAATGGGTCCCGGCTACAAGGCCATGTTAGGTACCCATGTACAAATGAATGAATGGGAAAAAGGAGAAAACCTAGTGGGACAAAACCTCCCCTCAATGAGATGACCTGTTGCAAAGAAGCACTGGAAGAACAACAGTGGAGTATTGCTGGAATCTTGAATATGGCAAGCAAGGAAAGATACCTATTTTTACAAGAAACCATATGAGAGTCACTAAAGGACTTCGGCTGAATTATGATAATGCAACAACAGACTTAACACCAAGGAACACTGGAAAACTCATAAACTAGAACAACCCTGGAATCTATGAAGCAACAATAGATGAATAAATGATGCCCCCTGTTGATGGTGTTTTTATGCACTTCACAACATAGGTAATACGTAGGTGCATTACCTCTCTTGAAATACAATCTTCCAAAATCAAATTGTAGAACACTATCCCAAGGTCTCTCGGGTGTCAGGTCATGACGAGGCTTGGAATGAATTAGTTGTTTGATGTGATTTTGCTGGAATCACAAGGTGGCCTTACGTGGTCAAAGCTGTAGGAGAATTGGGTCAATGTATGGAATTTTTTATGGATTTGGAAGTACTATTCCTTGCTGCATGTTCAAGCAGCGGTCTTAGACTCCATAGTTTTGTCAGATTCGGCTTTTCGGTGTGCAATGAACCTCAACACAAGCTATTTCTAAAAAAAGTAAAAAAGGGCAAGGGAGGAGGATGATTCTTGGACCTGCAACTATTGATGAATAGTGATCATGGAGGTTTCTACTGTGGATAGTTTCCTTAAATAGAAATTCACTTAATCAGAATTCTCACAATATCATGAAATCTATACTATCTTCTAAGGACTGCAAATATTCATCATTCATTCACCATGGAAACATGAATAAAGATAAATTTTAATGAGAAACAATGAGGTTAAAGTCTAGGATAACTTTGCATAGTCATATACTAGTAGCAAATGACCAAAATTATGGATGAGGAAAGCATACACACAACAACAATGTCCAAAACCATAGACAACATACTAATTCTACCAAAGTCAATCTAAAGATACTAAAGCATCAAAATAAATTGAAGCAAAGTTCTAACTAAATGGAGAAGAATCATGAAACATGTGGAGAAACCTAGAAATACACTAGAAAATGACTGTACTTTCTATTATATTTTTAGCAGCATGTCTTTACAACAACTCAACTCACTAAAATGAGAGGAGAGCCCTATTTATAGTTTCCAAAAAACAAAATCGGTGGCCAAGATTCGATTCTATTGTGTGTCCAATATCCATTTTACAATAGGGTTTCACCTACCCCCAAATATATTACATTTATAAATTCATTCTTGTCTTTTCCCTATTTCATCTCTAGTGACAACACTGTAGCAATTTCATCTTTTAGCTATTTGCCCTTTGTTGTAGCTATTCCTTGAGGAATTCTTCATCGATAACAGGGTTTCCTTCATGCTTCTTTAGCACTGCATACTCTACGAAGTTCAAGATCAATGGCTGGAGCTTGTCCATCTCCATGATGTCTGATTGCAGCACTTGGTAGCTCCACTCCTGGGAATTGCTGACAAGTTTCTTCCAATCCTCCTCATACTTCACCGCATTATCCCTGAAAAGCTCATGAAGTCCATCGTGACTTCAACTGACATCCCATCTTCCATTATTTTAAAGAAATGGGGCTTTATGTTCTCAGAGTTGATCTCGGCTATGGGCGACTCATATCCCATTATTAATTTGATGTACTGAGAGCACTCTTCTCTAGAATCCCTAGCCCATTCGATGTCTGGCGCTATTCGCTCAATGATCTACTCAAGCCTTTTCCTCCTGTGATTGAAATCTCGCTTCCAGACATCGACTAACCAGTGGTCATCGTCCTTGAAGGCCAAGTCCTTCTCCTAGACCTCACTTGGCAACGTGAGTATGGCCTCGATCTTCGGATAGGTCACCTCATACTTCCCCAGGAACTCCTCACAGATCTACCTCATACCCTCAAGGGTCCTTTGCACTTCAAGGAATTTATTTTCTGTCCGTACATCCAAATTGATGCCCGTGTTTCCCATGTCTAAGACCTATCGGAACCAATTTTCCATAGTCTTGTCTAAGTTCCTCCTCTTCTCTAACTTATTAATCTGCTCCTGGGACAGCAGCTGAGGTGGGGCGGATGACATCGTGGGCTGCTCATCCGGGGATGACCAATACTAAATGTAGGTCATTAGATCGGCCACTTGCTCATTGAGCTCGTCCTTTGAAACCTTATCCTACTGGATAAGGTGTACCACTGTGGTGACCGACTCCTAGAGGTGATCGAACTTCTATTCTCTCGTGGCCACTCCCAAGTCGATGGTGGAGACGTTATAAACTATACCCTATTCTCCAACCACTGGTGTCACTATCTGCACTGCCCTTGATCCCAAGGTATCCATGGTTACCTTCGATCTGACCTTTGGTTTATTTTCATTCTTTTTGGTGCTTACTTGTGCTCTGGCCATGATGGCTTCCAGCCTTGCCTTGGGATCCTTCAAGATGGGAGTTTTCTATTTTAGCTACCTTTGCAGCCACTTGAGTACTTGGGGCTCCTCCCTAGGTGGTTCACCTTGACCTCCGCTGTCCTTCTTCTCCAGCTCGATGACTCTAATGACAAGAGCCTTCCCTTTAGTCCCCGTATCTTCCTTCTCCTCATCGGAGTCTTGTTGAAGGGTCTTATGTTCAGTAGGGGATTCAATATGCAAATGCTCTTTGGGTGGATCTTCCTTTTCAGCATCCCCCTTTTCTTCATTCTGATTATATCCATGCCCTTCAGGGTCCTCCCCCTGCTCATCCTCGTGGAGGGATGCTTCCTTTTCATGCTCCAGGGTCTAGTCTTGCTCCTCAGTAGGAGGCTTGCTGCCCTTTGTCTCTTGGGCAGTAATCTCCTCTTCTCTTACAAGCTAGTCTTTAGCTTCTTTATCTTCAATTTCCTTGAGTTGCTTCCCCCATTCTACATTAAGCTTGGGATCATTTGATTCTTTTATAAATTAAGCATTCAGCCCCTCGCTACTCTCACTTGAGGACTCATAACCTACCTCGTCGATTTCCTGGCGCTCGAACAGTGGGTGTTCGTGGTACTCAAATTCCTCGTCCTTTGGCCTCATTGCAGCCTCTAGCTACTATTGCTCAAGCTCGTTTGATATTTGCATCATCTCCTTCATCCTTGGTGGTTCAGTAGAGGGAAGGGGAATTAGAGCAGAGGCCATGGCCTGGGCTATTGCAGCCTGAACCATCGAATTAGTGAGCATCCCTGAGAGCTTGGAGGGCACATTTTGTATGTATTTCATGGAAGACTCAAGAAGACCAAGGACAGGCATTGTAGCAGTGGGAGCAGAAGGGAGGGAAGGAGACATGGAAGAAGAGGAGACGGGCAAGGTTGCAGCCGATGATGAATCTACGACACTGATCTGCAAGATTGGAGGAGTGGTGGCAAGGTGGATAGAGATGTTCACAGTAGGCAGGGAGGAATCAGAGGTGGCAAGCGGAGCATGCGAGGCAGGAGCAGTAGCATCAACAATAGCGACTGAAGGAGGCGGTGACCTTGGCGGGCTTGATCTCTCATCTCTGATCCCAAGGGGTGGACCTTTTGGCATCATGATCATCTTCGTGCCTCTAGTTGTTTTTCTCTTCTTCTTGGAAGGCTCTGGCTTAGAAGAATTGCTAGCATAGACCTTTGGTTTAGGTAGCTACTCACTAGCCTCCTTTCTTTTCTTGGTCCTGATGGATGGTGGTGTGCTAGATGCTTCCCCAGTTGTTGTGGTTGTCACTCTTCCATCAAAGACACTTGGTTCACTTTCCAGTCCCTTGAATGTTAAGGCGACTCATTGTTGTTTTAGTCAGGCCACCTGTTCATCAATCCATGCCCTTGTTCGAATCTCAACGGGCCTAGTGAGTACATTGATATCATCAAGTTTCGGTTCATTCTAGTCAATTGCAGGTAGTGGAAAATTAGTGATGACATCATATCCTAGATCGATCACCGTGTCTTCATCTTTCCTTAGCTGGTCAGGAACTGGGCATAGGTTGATCTGTCGCACATAGATAGCGGTCATGCACATGTAGTGCCTCAACCGCACCTTGAGGTCATCTTTGCAGTTGGCCCAAAAGTCCTCGATGTTGTGGAGGTGAGCATACTCTTGTCCTAGCACCTTCCTGATGTGCCCGTACTGGTCTATTCGAGGCCGAGTTGTATATTGATGGAATTTGTACTCAGCCAACTCCCTATCCAAATACCCCACACACTAGGAGGTATGAATCTTGTACATTCCTTGGCCGAGCCCAATGGGGTAAGACGGGCCTGCCAAATGCTTATCACTCAGGATGCTATGAATATGTCGTAGCTACCAGGTCATCTCCAATAGAATAATTCGGTCATTGGGGTATCGGGGCAACTTGTTTGGTCTTTCTGTGAATCCCTCAGCATGGATGTATGTGAACTTTGGGAATTGTATGTAGAGGAATGCATACTGCTTGAGGAGAGCTCTAGCACTATGAGAAACTCTCCTTTGAAAGTCGCCCCCAAGGGACCCAATGATGTAGGCAATGAATGCATCATTCACTCGACAGTAATCACTCTTGAAATTTCTGAACTGTAGTTGAGTGTATTTGTCATAAGGCTTGAGTTCCACCCCCGATGGATCACTGGGTACCATCATCAATCCCTGATAATGCCGCCGATCAGCAAGGGAATATACCAAGTAAGAGTTCATAAAGAACTTGGAGCTCTTTTTCATGGTTGTAAACTACTCGTGGAAGCAGTCACTGATTATCTCTCCCCAATAGAAGGCGGTCCCCTTATCGTAGAGAATTTCCTTTATCAAATAGAACATCCACTCTTATAAGAAGGCCACCCCACTAAGGACCATCACTTGGCTCAGCAAAGTTACGAGGTCATGGTAATCCTCAAAGAAGTCACTGCGAAAAAGCTCCTGAGGAAGCCTGCTAGCGCTACCCCGCTTATCCTTTAACCAATACTGATTGATGACCTTCTTGCACCCCAAGGGATTCTACTCCCAAAGTTCCTAGCACTCCCCCATGGTGGGGGTCCCCATGCTCTCATAGGCCGGAATGCGGAATGTTGCTGTTATACCTGACAGGGACATGTCCGCCAGGATGTTTCTGTCCTAGTCTACTATAGTCCGGGTCTCTTCCTGATAGGCTTCTACACATGCCATTACTAGTTTTGGGGCCACCAAGGTAGGCAGGAAGCCTGCAGCTTTGGCGCGTCTACTTTTCTTTATCAGCTTTGCATTCTTTGTCTTGGGGTTCATCCTGACCCTTTGTATGAATTCGTCAACATCGACCTGGCCGATGTTGGTATCTATGATCTCTCTAGAGAGATGTGACTTTGGATTGTATGGGGACCCCTTAGAACTTTTAGTTCATCAGGTCCCTATCCTCCTTGCCCTGGGGTGTCTTGGCTATTCCATTCCCTTTCTCCTTGGTGGCACCAGAAGTTTTTGCACCGGATTCCATAAATCCTGCACAAAAGATGAGAATCAGTAACCATAAACATGATGAAGCAATCTCAAACAAGTCCTTGCATACCAAGATTAGCTCTGCAATCATTATTCATATTCAATAAGCATATAACACTTGATAATTCATCATTAGGAGGCAATGCAAAGAAACCGGGTTCCCAAGGTCAGAATTCTGTTGGCAGAATGCCACTTGAAAGGGAAAATTGAAGATGGAATTCCCAAGGGCATTTCCCAGGTTTAGATTCAAGAATTAGAAGGATGGCATGAAGGAAGACCTATTTTTAGCAAGTGGGTCAAAATCCATTTTGGATTTGGAGGTCATTAGATCCTTCATTTAGGAGTTTGGGCCTCAGATGCAGGATGGCCATTAGAAATGGCGCAGGGGAGGCAAAAATCTGGGTCTCGGATTTTCATCACTGGGAAGCTACACGAGGAAGGCCGTTGAAATGGAAAAGTCAGCATGAAATTTCGGGGAAGGAAATCCGAAGGACAGTCTCTGGAGATGGTCAGAGGGTTTAGGACAGCCAGCTGGCGAACAGAGCACAAGGACCCAGAGGTCAGGAAGCTGTCCCGAATTTGTCATTAAAACGGCGCCAGTGGAACAGAATCCCAAGAGGGGAATTTCGGTGGTCAGAATCTGAAAGAAGCTTGGAGAAGAGATTTTACCTGAAATTGGTTTCGACAGGTAGCAGACCGGGGTTCAGGATTCGGGAAGACATCTCGGGATGGCCATTTGGAACGGCAAATGCGACACGAAATTTTGAGGACAAAATTTCGGAGGTCAGGGTCCGAAGGGAAATTTGGTCGAAGGTTCCACCTAGAAGCTAGAACAAAATTCGCGGAGTCGGGAACTGGAGTTTAGAAAGCCGCAAGGGGAAGGCTCTCGAAACGGCGAATTCATAACAAAATTTTGAGGATAGAATTCTGAAGACTAAATCCCAAGGTTGCTTTAATTTTAGCAGGTTTCTTCGACCTTTCCAAGTTTCAGACGGACTTTGAGGGTCCGGGGTCCGGAGGTCAGGAAGACGCTCGGGCGAGGCCGTATAAAATGACGATGATGCAACAAAATCCTGGGAGGGGAACTCCAGAGGTCGGAATCCAATGTGGGCATTACCACAAAGAATTTTGAAGTGAGGACAGTGGTAGGAAAGTCCTAGCCTGGAGGACGTCGGCGCCTATTCCGAAGAATGACCGCGAAGAGGTGAAGTCTCGGTTTTAGTTTTAGCCCTTTAAACGATCAATTTTTATATGTTTAAAATGTGGGTCTTAAGCAGAAGGCACAAATTTACTCAATTTCAACCCCATTCTACATTTTTACATTCATCAAAATGTGGAATTTCACAAAAGGAAGGGTAGGGTGCGCGGACGGAAAACCTACCTCAAAATCCTGAAGAATAAACAGTCGGATGCATGGGAGACGTCAGAAAAGCACTTGGACTACTGGGCAGAGAATGCCTGGACACTGGGAGCTCTTCAAACTTTCTATTACTCAGACCAATGATAATGACAGTGGGAAATTCATTTAAATAGCTAAAACCGCCATTAATGCAGCATTCAATTCCTTTGTATGGCGGCAGGTGAAGTTGGTAAGTTCAAATTCGCAGTCGGTAATGGGAGGTCTGGAGTCTAGTGGCCAAGAAGACATCCCACCATGGCCATTGGAAATGATAAAGCTCGCGAGGAAATTCGAAAGGGGAAATCTAACTGTTGGGGTCCGAGGTCCAGAAAGACGTCGAACACCAACCGCTAGAAACAACAAACCTGGAACGAAAATCTGGAAGGGGAAATCCGAAAGGGGAAACCCGGGGGTACGGGCCCAAAAAGAACCAAAGATGCCAGAAAGGGAATCTGACAAGGAAAACCTGAACTGACCCCAGACTCGGTATTTTTCAAAGGGGGTGACTTTGGTCAAGCTTAAAATATGACTTTGGGGAACATGCCAAGCTTTTAGAACACAAAATTGGGCATGCAAAATGAGGTAAAGCGAAAAGGGTCTGAGAAGCAAAAGAGGGAAGAGAGAGTCCCCATTCCAAACAAGGCATGTGTGCAAAAGGCACAACACCCACCATAAGAGGGAATGATATGATGAAATAATTTGAAAGTTATGTGTATTTTGATGCCAATGCCAAACTGTGACAAAAATTGATCCATAGGAGCAAGTACTATGAAGATTCTGGAACATTAACCATAAAATAAATGGCCCTCAAACTGAGATGTGACCCGATGTGAATTTGATGCGATTCAGGATCATTAACCATAGACTCTCAATCTGAGATGTGAACCGATGCGAATCGAAATGTGTCAAGCTATGAGCAAGATGTGGCCAAAAGAAACTACAGAATCCAGATAAAACTCATGCGAGTTGTCATCAATATGAAGATGAGATCAAAGTGAATTTCATGTAACTACACTCTAATCAAATTATTATGCAAGAATCCCCCATGATGGAACTTTATAGAAGTTTATTTATTACAATACCCCATGATTGTAAAAGGAGAACATGCAAAACATGCATAAATCAAAGAGAAAATGCAAACCTAATGCATGACACAAGAAAGAGTGCATGCAAAAATAAATGTTCACATATGCCTCCATGATTAAAATTTACCTTTGATCTGTGTAGAGGACCGAATCATCTTTTTGGTGCTGCTTGAATCATGAAAAAATGATAACCGAGGAAAAAGATATGCCCTCTGAAGTGAAAACTACTTCATCTGACTTCAAAGGCCTGAAAAATAAACCTAGAGCAAAATCTAGAAAAAATACCTATACCACTGGATCGGGCTCAAAACTAGCTTTCCAATGGTATCTCGTTTTCGAAAAACGAACTTTGTATGCTCAAGATATGAACATTTTACTAAAAATGCTCATTTTGGCCAATTTTACTAAAAATCAAGGCAAAATGACACGAAAAGCGAGGCAGCTCAAAAAGCTCTGGACACCAAAAAATATGGCATGAAAATCTATACATCTGTATGGATCCATATAGTCATACAGATTTTTTTTGTAGCATTTTTAAAAATCCCTAAAAACACAAAAAAAAAAATAGCAAACCCTATCATATTTTATATGAAAATAGGGGTTTTTGGGCCTTTTGAGCGCACTCGTGAGGTCAATTTTGTACTAATGAGCATTGTTTGAGAGATCATGGTAAAACATTCTAAAAAAAATGATGGAAAAACTCTCTGATCTGGCAAAAAACTGTCGTAGCTTCAAATCCTCATAGATATGATAAACAGAGATGAAAATCAATGAAATAAAAGCCAATCCTGACTTTTTCTAGTGCTTTGAACCTAATGGAGATGTTTGATCTAATCCAAAACGCTTTAAAAATAAGCTCAGGGCATGAAATGCTCGAGGAACCCCGAATGTGCTCTGCAATGAATTTCTCCAAAAATTGAGAAGGGTTGCAAATCAAGGCTATGATACCATGTTAGCAACCAAGATGAGAGATGAAAACTAGAAAAAAAATTCCACAAGAGAAAAACAGAAAAAGCAAGAGGAATTTGCATGAAGATGTGCAAATGAATTGTATTCAGGAATTAAGAAATTACAAAAGATGAATTTCTTTATAAAAGAAAAGTATGCAAATTCCTAAAGGTAAAACCTAATGTTGACCTAAAATTATCTCAATTAAATAAAGCTTACTTATTAATTAAGTAAACTAATTATTACCTAAGTAAACTTAATAAAGTGTAATTAAATAATTAATTACACCAACATTCTTCATATTCTCATAACCATTTTATTATAATTATAACCTCTATTTTGTAGTTCTCATAACAATTTCTAACTTCCTTCATCTTAAGATATCTCTACTTTTTATAAAGTAAGTTGCATTTACAAGGTGCAGTACCTTTTACACATGGAGCCTAGGGGCCAAAAATAAACCAAGTCCAAAATTACAACATTAAGACCAAACTAGAGTCAATTGAAGAAACCAAAAAACTTAGAGACACAACAGATCGACAATAGAGGAAAGACCCAACTATCCAAAAAATAGACCCACCTACTACTTGGCTAATCCCTCCCATTTCTCAATGAGAAGTTTCAAGACATCATTACCAACCCATTTAGATCCCTCACCCTCAATATTCTTTTCCACTTCCTCTTTGAGTACCTTGGAGAGAGTGACAACGATCTTATGGATGATTTTTATCATGAAGCTCGTCAGTCAAGTAAACTTATGTTCAAGTTTTTCCACCCAGGGCAATAGTTTGTTGAAATCCCCATCCTTGTCATTTATTCCCTTAATCATCTCCTCCTCCCTAGCCATGTGATCTAAATAATGAGTGGTGGAACCCTCATGAATCATTTTGTTCAATTCTAGCAAGTGACTAGGGCCTTCAAAAAACTCCTCCATTTCCTCAACTATATCCTATTTACACTCCTTTTTGCCACTAGTTTGCTCTGAGCTGCTATATATCTCAAAAACAAGCACCTCTTTCCTTTTTTTAGCCAACTTGTGAGACCTTCTAACACTAGTTTTCTCTATCCCAATATCCACACTAGCCACCACCACATTATCACCTTTAGAATATTTGTTTATAGGGCTCCTTCCCTTGTTATTTGTGATTTAAATCTCCACATGACATAGGTTCTCCTGATTTCCCTTGGCCTTGGCCATCAGTTTTTGGTCCTTCATGGTGGGGGTATTTTTTAACTCACAAACATTGGCTGCCACCTTAGACTAGGCTAAACCAACCACTCCCTTCTTATTTTTGGCTAGGGGTTTGGATTTAGGCACATCTTTGGGTTCACAATCCATAGGGGGGTTCTTCCTTTTAGGTCCAATAGAAGCAATAGGGGAACATTTTTCTGGGGAGTGGTTAGAATGTTCTTGTTCTTAAACATGGACAAAAAATATAGGTTTGGGGGAGTAGAGGACCAAATGTAAATGGTAAATCCAAAGTATAAGGTCTTGGTGTAATGGAAAAGGTGGCAGATTATCAAGGTTTAAAGTACTAGAATCAAGGGTTTCCTTAATCAATCTTTCCAAGGAGGAAAGTAGAAAAAGAAGGAAAACTTATAATCATCTTATGCCTAATATGCTTAAGTAACATCAGATGGTAGAAATAAAAGACTTTAAATCTCCCCTTTAAAGTAACATAATTCATTATAACTAAGCAAACTTGATCCTACAACTTTGGCAGTGAATCCCTTTCAAATCTTGTATGCTTCTTGATAGGCTTCTCGTTCTCCCAAAAGAAAGAATTGAGGCTCTCTAAATATTGTACCTTACTATGCATCTTGAGCTTTTGAATAGTGTAGGATAGGCCTGTTGCCTTGCTGATAAAATCCTCATTAACTTCAAAAGAGATTCTACCAATAGTGAATCTCATATCACTCTAAGAACTTGTGAATTGTATTGATAGGTCCTCATGATAACCCACCATACACTCCATAAAAATAAAAAATACTCCCTCCACACAAATGTGCCAAAAAATAGTGTCTTTGTGGAATTAATCATAAGAACTAGGCTTGGTTTGAACCTTGTTGTCACTCATCACTTCACACCAAACAATGAAACTTACCCAAAATAACAGAGTTAGCAAATTTTCTAAATGGAAATGGGTAACCTTTACCACCCATTTATCACCACCACAAAACTTGTTGCAAGTGTGAAGGTGTTTTCATTGATGTCAACAATAATTCTACTGACTAGTGTTGTCATTGATGTCAAATATGGGTTGAAGATATTGAGGATATTGAGAAAATTGTGAAAAGGAGGAAAATAGGTTATGCATGTGTACTTGAGACCTTGAGGAAGTGTTGTGAGTACATGAAGATATCTTTTTCAGAGTATGAAGGTGAGTTGGAATGAAGTAATGAGATGAGATGATATCTCTAGTACTTGGTTTCCAAGTCCTTTCGAGAAAATTTGATAAAAAGAGTAAACTATGTTGTGCAAGTGTTCATAGCGTGCTTTGGTATTGTGTTCCACATTATTTCTGTATTGATATTATTCATGTGTAGATCTTATAGGTTATTCAAGGTTGACAAAGGTTATTATATTCAAAATTTGGGTATCTAGATCATTGTACAATGTGAGATATTTTTAGCAGTGTACAAACCAGTTGTTCAGTGATGTTTTTTGTGGCCTGGGAGAAATGTATTTGATCCTTTTCTCCATTGTTTGGCTTCAGATTGTGTAGATTTAGGAAGTTGATTATAATGCTTTTATCATTTTGTATTCAAGTTTTTACTTGATTTTGTGTAGTATAGAGTGAGTTTCATTTATCATTATGCAAATAAGGTTTATCAGTTATTCTAAGTTGAAGGGTTTGTATGATGTGAACTTGTGATGCAGGAGCATCCTTGGCTCTTTGTAATCCTCCATCAACCAAAAATATTTTCTTTCATCTTTTTTCTTGTTCTTGTCTAGTTCAAGTTGGAAAATTCGGTATTTCATCATATTTTCTCACCAAACACTATGGATCTATGTTTTCATCTTGAACATGTTCATTTTCCTTATTCCAAGATTTTAGCATGATTGGATCTTTTTTCCAGCAAGTTATCACTTTCGGATTAAGTGACAGTTTCTAGAATATAGCACCGAAGCAATTTCGAGCCTAATGGCTAATTTGATCTCTTGTGGATCCTTCTCGTAACTTGCGGATCCTCATGGTGTGTTTTGAATTGTTCTGTGGAGTGTCCCCGACCTTAATTTAAGTCCACACTTCATCATATGCACCTACCAAGGGGAAATTCAAATTAAAGGCTAACCTATTTCATGCATGTTATGTTTCCTTCATTAGAGATTGTAATGATCTTTGGTTGACATAGATGATTCTAGATCTTGGATATGATATAAATCATTGAAATAGATCATTAGGATAGCAATTAGAATGAATATGGGACTCGATATGTAAGATTTTGGCTCACATTAAGGAGCATGTAGGAGTACTATATTTTGAGCATGTTGTATCAGGATTGTGAGCCCAATCAAATAAACCCAGATGTTGTTGGTTGTTTGTAATTGAAATTTCTAATAATAAGAATGTTTTAATCTACATTTTCCTCCATATTCTAAGTGGCTTCTATTGTGTAACTCTTTCAAGATGATCTAGACTGTTCTCTTTGAGGACCACCCTACCATGACTACACCAAATTGGTATGAGAGAGATTCATTCTATGAGAGATCGCCAGATTTTATGAATTCCTATTGAAGATTTATTGTGGGGTGGTGGACTGAGGATCTAACCTGCAACGGTAGAGGACTTGTGTAAAGGTGGTGAGAAGAAGAAATGGTAGAGGAAATGGAGTGCCTGGAAATGAAGACCTAGCTATAATGGAGATGTTGAGAGGAATTGTTGCTAGATTAGAAGCAGTCGAAATGGCCTAGAGGAGAGGTAGACCAGTTGATGATTTGAGTGATGAAGAGGTAGAAGAATAGGAAGAAGAGGAAAGAGTAAATCAACCTGGCCTTGATCAGGGAGAAGAGAGGTTCATAAGATCCCCAACCAGAGTAAATACTAAACCACATTTCAATCCACTGGATTACAGTGGTAGGTTGGATTCATAAGAATTGCTTGATTGGATAATGGAGATGGAGAAGTATTTTTATTTTGAAGGTGCCATCGAAGACATGAAGGTGAAATTTTCTTGTACAAAGTTGAAAGGACATGCATCCCTTTGGTTGGAACATTTGCGGATAGATAGGCAAAGAAGAGGAAAGGAGAAGATAAAATCATGGGATCGGATGGTGAATAAATTAAAGATAAAGTTTATGCCTCCAGACTACCAGATCAACTTGTTTTGAAAGTTGTAGAATTTAAAGCAGAAGGAGTCAAGTGCGATAGAGTATACTAAGGAGTTCTACAAGTTGAATATCAGATTTGGACATTCAGAGGATGAGACTGAGCAAGTATCCAGATATGTGAATGGCTTCAGATCATCTATATAGGATGAGATTAGTTTGATCAAGTTTCTGAGTGTGGAAGAGGCATGTCAATGTGCCCTAAAAGCAGAAGAGAAGCTGAATAAAATACTTGAGCAAAGATAGAGAGGAAGAGGTGGAATATTTCAGAGAGGAAAAATTTTTACTGGAGGAGGAAGAGGATCTTTTGTAGATCAGAATTTAGACGAGAAAGTTAGTAAGAATGATAATTCATATCGTAGAGATGATGGAAAATATTACCAGAGAGGAGGATATGGTGGTTACTAGAATGAGGGTTATAGAAAAGGTGATATAGGGCAAGAGAAAAGAGTGTTCAGAGGAACTTATTTTAAGTGTGGTGGAGAAGGACATAGAGCATTTGAATGTAATTAGGGAGAAAAGTAGAAAGATAGAGAATAGTAGAAGAATAGCCTTTGTTGAGGAGGATCATGTTGGATCATCTAATAAATCAGAAGAGGGAGAAGTGTTGGTGAATAGAAGAGTATTGTGTCAAAGTGAGATGGAGTAGGAACTGTTGCAGAGAAAGAATTTTTTCCGAACTAGATGCAAGGTAGCTGGTAAATGTTGTAGAGTGATTATTGACAGTGGAAGCTTCAAGAACTTGGTTTCTAAAGAAATGGTGACCAAATTGAAGTTGGAAAGATTGAAACACCTAAAGTCTTATCAGATAGCATGGATTCAAGATGAGCATAAGATACTAGTAAGTGAACAATGTTTGGTGAAATTAAAGATAGGAAATTATCATGATGAAGTTTTGTGTGATATCATGCCTATGGATGTATGCCATGTTTTATTGGGAAGGCCTTGGAATTATGATAGACAAGGATATTCATGATGGAAATAAGAACACATATACCATTTTTTCTAATGGGATGAAGCAAACTTTGTTACCCTTGGAGGATGTTCCTAAAGTTGAGGTTTGCATGAGTGCTAGAATTTTTTTGGTTGATGGAAGGAGATTTCTAGATGGACTGAGATATGAGAACATGTGCTATGCCTTGGTTTCTAAGAAGGCTAAAGACTTCAAGAATATAGAAGAACAACCAAAGGAGATAAAAGAGTTGCTGGCAGAATATGAAGTTATCATTTCAAATAATGTACCTAATGGATTGCCACCTGTGAGAAGTATTAGTCATTGCATGGATCAGATTCTTGGAGCTAGTTTTCCTAATAAAGTAGCACACCGAATGACATCGAAAGAGAATGAGGAGTTGAATAGAGAAGTGCAAGAGTTGTTGAGGAAGGGTTTGATTAGATAAGCTTAAGTTCTTGTGCAGTACTTGTTGTGCTAGCACCTAAGAAGGATGGAGAATGGAGGATATGTATAGACTCTAGAGCCATAAACAAAATCAAAATGAATTATAGATTTCCTTTGCCTAGATGAATGACATTATGGATTGTTTGAGTGGAGCTAAATACTTTACAAAAAATATTTGAAGAGTGGATATCATTAGATTAGAATCAAAGAAGGGGATGAGTGGAAGACAACATTCAAGACAAATGAAGGATTATATGAGTGGTTGGTGATGCCTTTTGGACTAAAAAATGCACCAAGTACTTTCATGAGGCTGATGAATGAGGTATTGAAGAAATTCTTAAGTAAGTTTGTGATTGTCTGTTTGGATGACATCTTCATTTTCAATAAGAATAGAGAAGAACATTTGTCGCATATAAGACAAGTTTTGCAGAGGTTGAGAGAAGAGAAGTTGCTAATAAATATTAAGAGGTGTAGTTTCATGAAGAAATAATTGGTATATCTAGGATTTGTGATATCTGCTAATGGATTGGAGATGGATCCTAAGAAGGTAAGAGAAATTATTGAATGGCCTACACTGGAAAGCATTGGAGATGTAAGATCATTTCATGGATTGGCTAGTTTCTATTGAAAGTTCATTAGGAATTTTAGTTCTATTTGCAGTCCTATGACTGATATAATGAGAGGAAATAAGAAATATTTTAGGTGGACCTATAGAGCAGACCAGAGTTTTGGGTTGTTGAAAATTAAGGTGACTGAGTAGCCTGTGTTGGCTTTACCAGACTTTAATAAGGTATTTCAGGTAGACTATGATGCAAGTGGAAATGCAATTAGAGTAGTGTTGAGTCAAGAAGGAAGACCAATAGCTTATTTCAATGAGAAATTGAATGATTCTAGGAGAAGGTATTCAGTGTATGACCAGGAGTTTTATGCCATAGTTCAAGCCTTGAAGAAGTGGAGACATTAATTTTTTCCTAAGGAGTTTGTGTTGTATACATATCATCAGGCATTGCAGTATTTGAACAGTCAAGGTAAGTTGAATCAAAGACACATGAGGTCAGTGGAATTCTCACAGAGTTATACTTTTGTTTTGAAACATAAGAGTGGAAAGTTGAATATAGTTGTTGATGCTTTGAGTAGGAGAAATAATTTATCGGTAGAGATGAGAGTGGAGGTTTTAGGCTTTGATGAATTGAAGAACTTGTATGAGGAAGACTTGGATTTTTTAGAACCTTGGAGAGCTTGTAAAGAACCATTCTTGGAGGATAGGAGTCAATGGTTGGATTATTTCATTCAGGATGATATGTTTTTTAGAGGGAATCAGTTGTGTATACCCCAGAGTTCAATGAGGGATAGTTTGGTGAAAGAAAAACATAGTGGAGGATTAGCAGGACACTTTGGAAGTTATAAGACAATAGCATTGGCAAGTGAATTACTTTTAGCCACGTATTCATAACGATGTTAGGAAATTTGTGCGAAGTTGCAGATTTTGTCAAGCTGTGAAAGGGAGTAGTCAGAATGTTGGATTGTATAAACCTTTGATAGTTCTAGAGAGACCTTGGGAGGATATCAACATGGATTGTTGAAGACACAGAGAGGTAATGATTCTATATTTGTAGTGGTGGATAGATTTTCCAAAATGAAACATTTCATACCTTGTAAGAAGAAAAAAATGCAATACATGTAGTAGACTTTTTTTTCAAGGAAGTAGTTAGATTGCATGGATTACCTAGGAGTATTGTTTCAGACAGAGATACAAAGTTTGTTGGTTACTTCTGGAGGACACTTTGGAAGAAGTTAAAGACAGATTTAAAGTTCAGTTCTACTTTTCACCCACAGACTGATGGAAAGACGGAGGTATTAAACAAGATCTTGGGGAATTTGCTGAGATGTTTGGTTATGGAAAAGACTAGAAGTTGGGATTTAGTCCTTGCACAAGCAAAATTTGCTTGCAATAATTCAGTGAACAAAAGTAACAGAAAGAAACCTTTTGATATTGTCACTGGAATTGAACCTAGAGGTATATCAAAGTTGTGAGACATCAATAAGGAAGATAAAAGGAGTGCAAAAGTAGAGGAATTTGTAGAACATATGAAGAAAGTGCATACTCAAGTGAAACAACAATTGGAAGATATGAACCAAAAGTATAAGGAGAAGGCAAATGAAAAGAGGAGACATAAGAAGTTCAAATTTGGAGATGAAGTGATGGTGTATTTGAGGAAGGCAATATTTCTATTTGGCACATACAATAATCTAAAGATGAGGAATTTTGGACCCTATAAGATTTTGAAGAAATTTGATTCAGGAAATGCATATGAAATAAAGTTATCGGATGGAAGGGCTGAAGCAAGAAGGTGGGTCCACAAAAAGCTCAAAAAGTGGAAGTGTTTTTGCTATTTTTTGGAAATTGTCACACTTGGACTGAAAATTTAAGGCACTTACACAATGAATCTTAAAAAAAGTCAGTAATATGTGTAGAAGTTGTCAAAACCAACTTCAGACTCCAAGATCACCTGCATGCAAATGAATATCTATCACAAGGAAGAGAATGGATGGAGAAAACAAACAAGGGTTTGAAGAAATATTCAACCACAAAGAAAGTATTGATTGATTGATAGACGGATGAATTACAAAGAGTACATATGCCTGATTATATAGGCAAGTGTTAAACCTAGAATGAAAAGGATGTTGCCAAGTGTTCAAATCACACTTCATGTGATAACAAGAAACCCTAACCAACTACCTAGGGAATGATAACAAGATGGAGATAAGTTCTAGAAAAGACAACTCATCTTCTAGAAGGGAATCTTATCTCAACAACTTTATTAAATGATTAAATGCAACTTAGGGAGACTAGATGAGCATGCACCTAAAACTAAGATGAATGCAAGAAAGCATGAATGGGTCCTGACAACAAGGCCTGATCAGGTACCCATGTACAAATGCAATAATGAGGTAAAGAAGGAAAACCTAGTGGGACAACCCCCCTACAATGAGATGACTGCTGCAAAGAAGCACTAGAAGAACACTGTGGAGTAACACTAGAACCGCAATTCGGCAAGCAAGGAAAGATACTTATATCTACAAGAAACCATATTAGAATCATAATAATGCAACAACAGACCCGATGCCACAGAACACTCGAAAACACCAAACTGGAACAACCTTGGAATCGATAAAGCAATAGTAGATGATAAAATGATGACAAAATCTAGAAGCCATGAATCTCGATGCCGATGTCAAACTGAGACAAAATTTTTCATGGGAATAAGTACCATAAAGACTCAACAACATTAACCACAAATTTAGTGGCCCTCAAACTGAGATGGATCCGAAATGAATCTGATATGTGTCAAGCTAAGACAAAATAGTGGCCAAAAAATACTAAGAAACTAGATTACAACCCATGCGAGTTGTCATCAAAACACAATGAAGATCAAAGTGCATGCACACTCTAATCAAATTATTATGCAAGAAACTCCCCTGATGGAACTTTATATTAGTTCATTTATTACAATACCCAATGATTGCAAAAGAAGAGAATGCCTAAATATGCATAAATTAAAAACAAAATGCAAACCTACTACATGCAAACAAAAAATAGTGCATGCACAAACCAATATTTACATCTGCCTCCATGATGAAAATAAATTCAGATTTGTGTAGATGACCAAATTTGAAAACATGGCCTACACCACTATGAAGTGCTCGAAATAAGCTTTCTGTCAATATCTCGTTTGCCAAAAACAAACATTGTGGCCAAAAGTTATGAATTTTTCAAAAACTGAATTTAACTTGCAGCAAACAAATTTTCTAGCAAAAAACATTTATTTCTAACTTTATTTTTGGAAAATCTACTCACTGTATGTAGACAAAAAGAAAAATCCATAAATATTTTGATGCTTGAAATAAAACCCAGAAATCATTTTTTGATCCAACAAGCAGAAAATAAAAAATTAATTTTTTTTTAACCTTCAGCTAGGAGAAAAATGATGCATGCCACTTTTTCAACAATTATTTTCTTCAGATCTATGCAAGATATGCAAAATCTAAAAGATACTCAGTTTAGATTTCGAAGCTGGCTACAAAACCCAAAAATCATTTTTCTTGCAAATGAGTGAAAACTAGATTTTTGAAGCAAATATGATGATGGCTCCAATAAAAAATGGCATGCAACAAACCCTTGTAGCTCCAAATAGCTCCAAACTCTTTAAACAAGAACAAACATGCTACAGGAAAGCTCTGATACGATGTAGAAGTTGTCAAAACCAACTTCAGACTCTAAGATCACCTGCATGCAAGTGAATATATGTCACAAGAAAGAGAATGGATGGAGGAAACAAACAAGGATTTGAAGAAATAATCAACCACAAAGAAAGTATTGATTGATTGATAGATGGATGAATTACAAAGAGTACATATGCTTGATTATATAGGCAAGTGTTAAACCTAGAATGAAAAAGATGTTGCCAAGTGTTCAAATCACACTTCATGTGACAACAAGAAACCCTAACCAACTACCTAGGGAATGATAACAAGATGGAGATAAGTTCTAAAAAAGACAACTCATCTTCTAGAAGGGAATCTTATCTCAACAACTTTATTAAATGATTAAATGCAACTTAGGACTAATATGATTAATTAAAACCTAAGTTAACTTATGCTAGTGTAATAATTAATTAATTACACTAACAATATGAAATTTTGAAGTTTGATTCTAGTTTCCAAATATGTAATTTATTCGAATACCCAGATTGTAGAAATTAAATTTTGATAAAGATCTATAAAAATAACTTTTAAAAAGTCCCTGTTTTTTTACCATACCATGTACATATATGAACAACACTTTTTGACCCAGATAAAAATATTTTTCTAATTCATTTTGGGTAAAGAGAGCTAACAACATGAAGATTGATGAGGAATTTTTTTTGTAATTTTTTGTTGAATATTTGGTTTTTTATTAATTTTTTATTGGCCTTAATTGTTGTTTTTAAAATTCAATGTGTATGGACAACATAATTTGACCTAAGCTAAACATTTTTTGAAACTTTTTTTTTCATTGTGTAGAGAATTTCTAAAGATTGATGTCATATTATTTTTTTTACAAAAAACTTAACCAAAAAAAAGTTATTAAAAAACATAAAAAGTCTGATATTTCAAGTTTAAAGACTAGTTTGCTTTGAAATTAATTAAAAATAGAAAATATAATCCAATCTTAATCAAAATTATATATTTGAAAACTAGACATCGTGTTTATAATGGGTTTTAATTTATAGATTGATTCAGAAAAAAATTCATCAGCCATATTGTCAAAGTTGAACATTCTTCTTCAATCTACCTTAGTTTTTCAATTGCAAGTCAAAGGCTAAGGCTCGGATTGCCAAGCCTTTCCCAATCCTAAAACCAAGGCTACATATGGGTTGGAGATTCAAAATTTAATATTTTTGATTATTTAAAGAATATTATTTTCTAAATATATGACTTGTACGTGTTATAAAATGCATACGCATTTTTTTAGGCTCGGGTACCCAATGCATAACGCATACGCATTTTCTGCGAGATGTTTTTTTTTGGCCGAAACTTCCCCTCTTCGTGGACCCAACTTCTTGCACTTACCCGGCATGGGTATATCACCTATATTCAACAATGCAGATCTACATCAGTACCATGAAGCAAAATTTAGTGAAGATAGTGAAGCAAAATTGGAAAAATAGTTTTCTAAACAACAATCAGATGAGATAGAAGAGATTTTGGATATCAGAGATGGGAGCAAAATGCATGGAAGACAATACAAATAATATCTTGTGAAGTGGAAAGGCAGACCAATGGAGGATTCTTCTTGGATTTCTCAGACTGAGGTAGACCATATTGGTTTTCCTTTAGCCCCAGTAAAGTGAGGGACTCACTTTTCAAATAACCCTAGATGTCTGATGTAGGAGCATCCTTGGTTCTTTGCAATCTTGCATCAACTTAAAATATTTTATTTTAGTTTTGTTCTTGTTCTTGTCTGGTTCAAGTTGGAAGATTTGGTTTTTCATCATATTTGCTCACCACACACTATGGATCTATGTTTTCATCCTAGACATGTTCATTTTCCTTATTCCAAGATTTCAACACGATTGGATCTTTTTTCAGAAAGTTATCACTTTCAGATTAAGTGACAATTTTTATAATAGAGCACCGAAGCAGCTTCGAGCCTAACAGCTAATTTGATCTCTTGTGGATCCTTCCCATAACTTGTGCATCCTTGTGGTGTGTTTTGAATTGTTTTTTGGAGTGTCCCCGACCTTAATTTAGGTCCACACTTCATCATATGCACCTACCAAGGAGAAATTCAAATTAAAGGACAACCTATTTCATGCACGTTACGTTTCCTTCATTGGAGATTGTAATAATCTTTGGCCAACATGAATGATTCTAGATCTCGGATGTGATATAAATCATTTTAATAGATCATTAGGATAGCAATTAAAATGAATATGTGATTTGATATGTAATATTTCAGCTCGCATTAAGGAGCATGTAGGAATATTGTATTTTGAGCATGTTGTATCAAGCCTATGAGCCCAATTTGTAAACCCGTATGTTGTCGGTTGTATGTAATTGAAATTTCTGATAATAAGAATGTTTTAATATGCATTTTTCTCCATATTTTGAGTGGCTTCTGTTGTGTAGCTCTTGTTGCATGGCCCAAATTGTTCTCTTTAAGGACCCTCCTACTATGACTGCACCAACTTGGATGAAGTGTTTGATGAATCTTAAGTAGTTCATGGATTATTTAGGATTGTGTTCAAGTGAATTATGTTGTCTAAAACTTTCATCTTGATTTAAGGTAGCATGCACTTAATGATTATGGTGTTTTGCATGGGAGTTGGTCGACCTTGTATTTAATAGTAAATGTGAAGCTTGTAGAATCATGTTGAAGTGTGTTGGGATCTATTTGGGTCCTAATTAAGGATTTATGTAGGTTTCCTTTGTTGAACACACAAAATACTGAGAGGGGGGTGAATCAGTATTCTACTAAACCAATTGATTGATAACCATCTAATTATTACAATATATCTTATTGTAGTAGTAAGTAAAAACATGGAAATGAACATAACATCACAAAACTCATACACACCAAGATTTTTATATGGAAAACCCAAAGTGGGAAAAACATGGTGAGCATTAACTCACAATATGTTATAACTGGTTACAAAATATTACATGGAATACTACCAGCACACACTGTCCTTGAAAGGCTCACAACTAGAGTACAAGAGATATGGCTTACCACTAGAATACAGAAAAACATAGCTCACTATTAGGAATATGAAATGAAAGGAATGCACCTTTAGTGTTGCTTATAGTTCCAACTGAGCTTAGGAAAAAAAAGTTATGCACCGGTTTGTAGAAACACAACTATTAATAGCTTCACAATATTACACTTTCATATATATCTGCACTATCACTCCATTTTCTATCCTTTTCAACCACATGTGGATGCTCCACATATATACATATACAAAAAATTACATATTCATACATCAATTTGGTCAGCCTAATTGGATGTAGGCAACTTAACTCAAAATGTCTTGTCGACATTAAAAGAAAAACTTCTTTGGTGCTCAAAATTAGAAATGCAAGACACAATTTAGGTCAGCTTGAACCTAAAATATAAACCTTCATGAAACATGGAAAACATGTTGTGATATAAGAGGGATTCGCTGCACACGGGTCTCTTTATACTCAAGAGATCATGAGGGAACGAACTGCCCTTACACACCTCAAACTAAATGAATCAATAAAATTGTGAAGAGAAGGAAAGAAGTAACTTCAGGTCTCGAAAGAGCAAGACTTCAAGATATGTATCCCCGACCAAGGAGCTCTTGGCCAAAAGACATCAGTGCAATTTCAGAATGTCAACATGACATATTTTCATCCACAAGATGCACTGGCATCCTGAGCCACGACAAACTCCGGAGCTCAGACAGATGAAATTGAATCTTACTTGTCAACTCGGGTTAGAAAGAGTGAAGGATCAAAATAATCAACAAAAATCTAGAGATTAGAGGAAAATACAAGAGAACTTGAAACAATATTACCTTCGTGCATCTGAATCATTACTCCAAGTGTAACTTTGTAACCTGCACACAAAAGATCAAGGGGAAAATGTTGGGGTTGTATAGGGGCCTACCTCAGTCAGGCCCCCATATTGGTGTTCCCACCTCCATGGAAAACCAAGTTTGGAAAAGAGTGTAAGGGAAATAAATAAAGTGTGTGGTGAAAACAAAACCCGCTTTAGAGTAGAGCTCATGCCACAAAGTAGTAAATGAACTAGTAAGGAATAGTGATAGGGAGAGAGAGCATTACCCATAGGTCAAGACCCTCTTCCGAAGCACACAGGTGCACCACGATGTTATTTCTTGAGAGATGGTAGTTGTTGGAGGGACCTCAGTCTAGCATGGCTTCGCCAGTAAAAGTTATTCTATTCAAGGATAGAGCTTATCGAAGACTAGAGAAGGTGGTGACAATGCTTGAATTGATGTCTTCTAACCCCAAAATGAGAGCCAAAAAGGGGTTTTAATGCATGCAAGGGTGGCACAAAGCCATTTCATTTGAGACCTAACCACAAAGACATGTGTTGCTAGGCTTAGGTTTCTAGATTCATCATTTCAAACTCAAAAAACCACCAAAACGCTAGCGTTCCACATGGACGTTCACATGTCGTGCAAGTGTCCAAAGCCTAAGTTTTTGGGAAACGCTTTGTCAGGCTTCTGTTATCTTTCCATGTGTCCTCATGGAGTTAGAATCACAAAATTTTGACTAAACGGATTTTCTCGATAATGCTTCTAAGGTGTCATAAGTACTAGGCAAGATGCAAAAATGTGGAATTGTCCCTAGGTGCAATTCTCCAACATTATATTTTTCCCCCACTTTAGTGGGCTTGATTTTGGAAAAAATCAGCCTCACTAAAGTAGAGAAGAAAATTTTCACCCGAATTCTTAATTTTACAGAGATGCGTGCCAAAAAGATGGACCACAGAGGTCACTGAGGTTAAGCCAAATGGTACTAAGGATTCCCCCAGCTCCCGAGCTCAACAATAAAAAACACAATGGTTGTGAAAGAGTGTTCAAAACTTTATCCTAAAAAACTAAAATTTTGAGTCAATTTTGAAAAAGAGGAAGAAACTACCACGAAGAGAAGAATTATCAAGAAAAAAAGGTCAATTCAGAGGAAAAATATGATCAAGATGTGACTATATGCTCCCTCTTGATTTTTCTCCCAGCATGGTGGAGTAAAGTCAAGAGAAACTGGGGGGCTAGGAACTCCAAGAAAAATGGGCCTCGAGGGGCCTATATATACCTAGGTGGGCCCCCAAAAGGGTCATTTTCACTATTCACTGCAAGCGGATTGTTGAATTTTGTGAGAGAAGAGTCAAAAAAATGTTAAGCAGGAGAGAGTACAAGGCGTTGAGGCTAGAGTAGCTATGTGAGGAAATTTTTGCGGGTCATGAGGTTGACCAAGTAGCCTTCTTAGTCTCAATCGTCATGTATTTTAGATCATTTTTTTGGATTTTTTAATGCTTCGAGGTGCACAGGTGTCCTAAATGTGCACCTGCATCCTCTTTTCACATTGTCATTTGAGACAAACATTGGAGTTCTGGATCCATGCTATCATGCCAAGGATGCACTGACATCCTCTGAGTGACCATGGCGATCTGAGACATAGGCACATTGCATAGACATCTACGCAATGCATAGATGTCATTTTATATGCTTGCTTAACATGATCATGTTTTTGACTTAGAAAATTTTCACCTTTTGTAGGAGTATCCTGAGATCTAGGAGACTCCCCAACGGAGAGCATTCTGCCTCATCCATGAGTAGAGGGATCGCCTATCCTCGGATGAGTTCACTCACTTGGAGCAGGTTAGTCTTTGGAACGTATTTACTATGCCAGAGATGCGATACCACGATGGGATGCTCACTACTCTGATGGAACGATGGGATTCTACTACATAATCTTTCCATCTACCCTATAGAGAGATGACCATCACCTTTGAGGATGTCTATTAGATCCTCAATCTCCACATCCATGGACAGTGGGTGGCCATAGATGACACCCAATTGATATAGGAGCACAATGAGGGGGTTCAGTACTACACGGGGTGGATTGACAACAATGATGGAACTAGTCATATCTACACCCATTGGTATGATCAGGAAAGGACTACAATATCGTTTCTAAATCGAATGATGGTAGTGACAGTTTCTTTTCAGATTACTATAGATAGGCGAGGCTCACATCTACATGGGGGCCTCATCTTGATTATTAGAGAGATGGTCGAGCATAGGACTATTTTTTCCTACGGGCACAACATGTTGGTGCACCTCTGTCAGGAGCTCAGACAGTACATTCATTGTGAGTATTGTAGTCTTACTATGTGCACCCTTTTGCAGGTGTGGGCATTTTCCCACATCATGTACACCCGGCCAATCGATTTTCCCTAGCGATGGTCGTATGATATCTCGATGGCCCACTAGTATGACATGATAGGTTAGTGGCATTTTAGAGATTTATAGTTTTGGAGGCTATAGTTCAATATTGTCACTGTAGGTGAGGTTCACTGGAGACCACATCACTATTTTATGTGGGTTGATGACAGTAGGTTCATTAGGAACCTACAACAGGACCATTTTTTAGTGGGTCACTGCAACTACATTATTGTGCCTTATTACTAGACTCGGGTCATGCGGCAGCATGGCTGTGTGTAGCCTATACCACCCGATGTGCCAACATACACCAAGGTACACAGTAGTGCAAGGAGGCTAGGTGATCACCCTCACCCCTCTATTACATGCATTGTCTTTTTGGATGATGATGAGCCCTATCATGATCTACTAGCCATGGTGGTGGTGGATAATGTCGAGGTGGTAGCCAATTATATGCGGTGGTGGGAGAGGCACCATCCTGCCCCATTTTTCGGTGAGGGTGCTCCAAGAGGGGACCCTGGACCATAGGAGGATGAGCCCTGCCAGCCTCCATAGGATAGGAGGAGAGGCCTCTAGTAGAGTGGTGTAGAGGAGGAGGAGGTGGTGTCGATGAGGCTCTGATGACGGAGGAGATCAACTCCCCCTAGCTAGCCCTATTTCCTCAGTGCTAGCACCGCCCGATTCAACCACCAATACTGGTAGTGGAGGCCCTAGCATTGAGCCACACCCTAATCACACATGGCAGCCTGGCGATCTAGGTATACGTAGTGCATTAATGCTATTTTCATGCTTTCCATATTTCCATTTATGATTTATATACATACATATGCCATTTTATACTGATCCCTAGCTCTTTCTTTGTGAGTGTAGAGGATGCATAGGGATGGATTGGGCTTATAGATCAATGTATTTCAGAGGTGGCTCCTGCTGTGTCAATCCAGGGGACATTCCTAGAGGCTTACCGACCTATTTCAGTGGGGAGGCATGCCCCCACTTTTGAGCCGGTAGCACATCTGCGGACTACATACGAGGAGCAAGGTGTGAAGGTGGTGCAATTGACTGTGGATTTGATAGCCACTAAGGGACAATGATATCAGCTATTGGGGGAGTTGTAGACAACACTTTCCAAGTGAGACACGAGAGTGAGGAGAGTCAATGATGCCAAGGCAGCACGTGATGCTCGACACACAACTAACAACTATGATCCCGACAGATGTTCAACGGTTGCGACAAGAGCTTATTCAGGTGAAGATGGGTATTTCTTCATTGCAGCAGGAGCTTAGAGGGATATGGGTGGGCCTATCTACATCATGTTCACATCAATCGCGATCTCAGACCACTGTGCAGCCTCCTCCCAAAGCACCAAAGTGGCTACCAGATCCAAAGGGCTCAGGGAGTCACATGCCACGGGGATAGGACCCCCTTTTTTGTATATCATTTTTGTAGCCGGATGTAGATATACATACATACTTGTAGATCTTTTGTATAGGAACATATTCAGTAGCCACTCATTTTTTATAGCAGTGGCCCGATACATGTACATGAAATTTGATTCATACATTGGACATATATATATATACATTGGTTTCAGTATCATGGCTTTCTTCTATGTGTATGTTTTTTTTTCCATGTATGCTCATGCTATGAATGTTATTTGCTTTATATGGATGTATGCTCTCATTAGATGCTAATCATGATTTGATTAAACACGTTTGGCTACATGTTAATTGAATGCTATGATGATCTAATTTCTTTAAAAGATGTAATGTGATGTGAATTATGGATATTTATCATATTTAGGCACACATATGTAAGTTTTTATTTCATACACACAAACATGGTCATGTCATAAACACATCAATTTTCATGATGTGAAAATGAGTAAATGTTAACATATGTAGTATTACTACCTTTTAGGGAGAACACCACATAGATGGCACATTAGAACACTATGCATAGTATCGATGAAGATGCATCATGTTCACAGGTTCCTTTAAAGGTGTTCCATCCATAGATGATAATCCATAGGTACCCGAACCATATACAAAAACCACGATGTAAGGACCTAACCAGTTAGGAATTTTTTCCCTTTCTAATCAAAAAATGCATTTAAATTCCACTAGTTTTCATATAGAACCAGGTCTACTAGTTTGAAGTTTCTAGGAAGCACACCCTAATTATATTTTCTTGATAGAGACCACTCATAAGCTTTAAGATGATTGAGGGCCTGTAAACCGCACTCGTCGAGAATCTCTAGCTAATTCAAATGATTAACTCGATAGATTTCATCATCAATCAACCCTCTTAGGGAAACTCGCAAAGATGGGATTTCCAACTCCAACGACATGATAGCTTATGTGCCATAAATGAGGTTATAAGGCATCATTCCCATTTTTCTATGAATGCTCATGTGATAAGCCCACAAACCATATTTCAACTAGATATGCCAATCTTTTTTGTGCTTATTAACTATTTTACAAAGAATGAGTTCAAGTGTCTTGTTAGAAGCTTCTGCTTGGCCATTAGATTGTGGATAATACGGTGTAGAAAACCTATGTTCAATGTGAAATTTCTCTAAGAATTACTTTACTTCCTTGTTTTTAAATTGCATACCATTATCTGAAACAAGAATAGCAGGCACCCCAAAATGAGAAATTATGTTGTTCAAGAGGAAGCTATAGATAGCTTCAACATTCATGGATTGAAACAGAATAGCTTCAACCCATTTTGTGAAATAATCTATAGTGGTAATCATAAAGGCATGTCCTTTGGAAGAAGGAGGTGATATTTTTCCAATGATATCCAACCCCCATTTTGCGAAAGGCCAAGGAGAAGTTTGATTTTGCAACTCCTGAGCAAGAGCGTGGATAAGGTAGTTGTTCTATTTACATTGAAATCACTTCTTGACAAAAATGAAGGAATCTTGTTCCATCGTCTACCAATAGTAACCCATGTCTATCATTTTCCTCAATAGAGGTCTACCACCGAAGTGTCCACCCCCAGAGCCTACATGGGCTTCCTTAAGGGCAAGGGGTATTTACTCTTTAGTGAGGCATCTTAACAACAACCCATTATAAAATTTTCAATAAAGAATGTCTGATAAGATAATGTAATGCGATGAAAGATTTCATATACAAGTAAGTTCTCTTTTCATCACATCATCGAGAAAGATTTCCATCTTTAAATATTTATAGGTACTAGAGAACCACTCTCCCGAATCTGCCTAAAAATAAACTAGAGACTTGTGCTTGGGTTGATCGGGAACCGATAAGGTTCGCATGACCTGAACCATGAAGTGATATTCCTTTGTATCCTCTCCTAAAGGTACCAAGGAAGCAGAACTTGCCCTGGCATCCGCATGTCTATTTTCTTGCCTAGGAATATTGTTTATTGTGAAAGAGAAGAACTCATTGAGTAGGGAAAAATCGAGGTCTCGATAGAAAGACAACTTGTTTTGTTTGGCTTGATAAGTTCCTGTGATCTAATTCATGATAAGTTCAGAGTCACCTAGCATACAAATATGTTTAATCTTCAACGTAATCATGGCACGTAAGCTGACAATAAGAGCTTCGTACTCTATGATATTATTAGTGCAAGTAAAATTTAATCAAAAGGATAGGGGGACCGATTTGCCTTTGGGGGATATCAGGACCACACCTGCTCTAGAACCAGTCTAACAACTTAATCCATTAAAGTACATCTTCCATTCGAGTTCATAGTTGATTGTGAAAATATTCTCATTAGGGAATAGGTTCAACCCAGGGAAGGAGTGAGGCGAGGGAGCATCTTCCAATTGATCGTTGACCACTTTTCCCTTTATCAATTTCTAAGTGACAAACTTTATATCAAACTCAGAAAGCAACATAACCCACTTCGTTAATCTCCTAGCAAGATCAGCGCTAGAGAAAAAATGTTTCAAAAGATCTATTTTTACTATGACGTAAGTTTCAGCATGGAGGAGATAGTACCTCAACTTCAAGGTAGTGAAGACAAGACCTAGGCAATTCTTTTCCATGGATGAATAATGGGTTTCATAATTGACGAGGACACAACTAATATAGTAGACCACTCTCTCTCTTCCTACATCATCATATTGAGCTACTAGAGTTTCCAAAGTGTATGGTGACATAGTGAGGTAAAGCAAGAAGGGCCTATCTTTCATAGCCGACATTAATACAGGAGGATGGGTCAAATAGGCTTTGATGGATTCAAAAGATCTTTGAAATTCTTCATCCCATATAAATTGACCATCCTTCTTCAGTAGATGAGTGAAAGGAAGGGTACAATTAGTCAACTCAGTTATGAATTTGTGAATTTCCTGAATCTTCCCATATAAAATTTTTAACTCGGTGATGTTCCTTGGTGGAGACATGTTAACAATAGCATCAATCTTATTCATGTCAACTTTGATTCTACGGTAAGAGACTACAAACCCAAGAAGCTTGCCCACATGTACGCTGAAGACAAACTTATGGGGATTGAGTCTTGTGAACCCCAATCCTATTATTGCACAAACACAAGGAGAAAACACATTAGTAAGCTTATATGCAAGATAAAATAAGGATTCCCCATGAAATCCATTTACAATGCTCAATAATAGGAAAAAGGGAAAAAAAAACATAAAAAATAAGTGAAATCCTAATTAAGCAATGAAAACACTTGATCCCATGGGGGAATTGGTGCCAATTGTCTATAGAAATTGGCCCTTTCCCAACTCCTTTGTAAGCTTGATGATGATTGATCCACTTTGGTTGAATTCCTGCATAACCTAGCTAAGAACTTGATAGAGAGAGATGAAAATGGCTATGCTTGAAGATGAAATTGAGTATAATAAGTTTACTCAAATTGTGGATGGCTAGAATGAGAGGAAGAGTCTCTCATTTATAGATTTCCAAAATGGAAGAGAGAGTGGAATTGAGAAATGTGGGATCATTCAACATCCAATGGCCTAGTGCCACTTGTCAAGATGTGAATGGTTGAAGGTTGTGCACATTTCGGCCAAAGTACCAATAAATGCCATTAGGTGGAATTTGAAATTGAGGAAATGACATGTGAGAGGGAAAAAGGAATGAAATAAATGCCACTTGGCTCAATGCACGAGGAAATGTAAGAGGAGTGAATGCTTTGTTGGAAGGACAAATCCACTTGGATTTTGAATTCAAATTTGAGGGAATATTCCTCCTTTATTCCATGTTGAGAGAAAATAGGCAATTTAATAAATCAAAGTAATTGATTTATTGTGCAAGTTGCATTCTCTAGAGGATTTTAGTGATTGCGATTAAATTAATCAATATTTGATCAATTTAATGAGAGATTAGGTGATAATATTGAGAGGAAAATGATTTAGACTTTAATTAAACAAAGATTTTGATTTATTTAACTAAAGGGGGATGATGTTAGATTAAATTAAATAAGGTTTAATTTATTCAATTTAATGAGAAGACTTTAGGGATTTAATCAAATAAGATGAATTATTTAATTAAAAAGGGATTTAGGGTTAATTAAATTAAATTGATTAATTTAATCAATGGAGGAGAAAGACCTAATTAAATAAATAATGATTTATCTAATTAAGAGATGATGGGTGATGATAATCTGAGATGATGATTCAGGAAGAAATGATGTTAGTAATCAGGATCAAGTGCATCGGATCGAATTGTATATTTTCCATGTCTATAAGTCTCATCTTGTAAAATCATAGTCTTTTGAAGATAAGACGAAGATTCTTCACATGATCTTGACGATTTACAGATTTCGCCAAGATTTCATCAATATAATCTTCTAAGATTTTGTGAATGAAATCATCAAATATCAGGGTCATCACTTATTGGTAATTTTCTCCCGCATTCTTCAAACCAAAGGGCATGACAACGTAGCAAAAAGTTCCCCAAGGGGTAGTAAAGGCTATCTTATACTGATCGTCTAGGTTAATACAGATCTGAATATAACCCAAGAAGCCATCCATAAAAGATAACAACACATGGCCTACGGTTGATTCTATAATCATATCTATATTAGGCAACAAAAAATCATCCTTAAGACAAGCCTTGTTAAGGTTTTGAAAGTCAATGCATTGTGAATATGACCATCAAGTTTGCTAACAACTATATTCAAAATCCAAGGAGAGTAGTCAATAGGACAGATAAAGCCTACTTTTAACAAATTTTCTATCTCAGTCTTGACCATTAAAGCTACCCTAGGATTGATCTATCAAATTTTTTGCTTAATGGGCTTGGTGTCAAAGCATAGAACAATATTGTGGACCACTATGGATTCATCAATACTAGGCATATCCTCATACATCCAAGCGAAGATATCAAGGTACACATGCAAGAGAGTAGAATGCTCATCTGCTTCCTCGGGAGAGAGGCACTTCCCAATCTTGATTACATTTTCCGAAGACTTCACATCCACAGGGACCTCGATAGTGTCTCCTTTAAGGAGAGAGGCACTTTCCTTGGGCTGAGATATCAGGACATCATCACTGACATTAGATAGAGGGTCTTTCCTCATCAATGCTCACAATGGATTCTCTAAAGTACGCTTGTTTATGTAAGTGATACGAGAATTGTTTCTTGTTATGATAAGGAGGAAATAGAGAGTAAGCACCCAGGAATTCCCCTAGCATTTCATCTGAAGAGAGGACATCTATGGGAACCTTCTTGCATTGTCCTCTTTCTTCTATAAATTTTGGATGAACAAAATTCAATGGTTTGGCAGAAATCATGTTAACATTCCACCAAGTTTTTTGTTTAAATTGTTCAACAGGGCATCCCAAACCTAGATAGCATTTTCCTTGCTTAAATTGAATAGGGACCTATATTCCTTGCTCAGTTCACAAACATTAACCTCCTTTACGGGAGCGGGGTCACTCTCCCAGGGAGGAGCAGTCTCCTGGATACGATCACACTTCTCTTTCTCAATAGGAGGGGAAATCATCCTCATGTTAGTAGAATCTAGAAATTCTATATCAGAGGGGTCCAATTTATACTCCGCTATGAAGAATTTGAAGAAGTTCAAAGAACCCTAGTCATCACCTAAGAGACCATTCGATTCAGGGGGTGAAGGGGGAGATTTAAAATCTTCCGCTTTAGGCGGTTCATCTTGGTTGATACTCACTCAAGGGACAACTTCCATAGAGGGTATCAATGAGGAACATGCCATAGCATCAACAGTTAAGGAGGGAATGCAATTCTTGAGAGTAGGCATAGCCGAGTTATGACCAGAAATGGCTATTAAGCAAAGGTGCACAGCCTCTAGATTTTCCTTAACCGTAACCACCCAATTGTTAGCAATGAATTTCAATGAATGATGTAAGGTAGAATTTATTACACCCATATCATGGATCTAAGGTCTTCCTACAAGAAGATTGTATGGTAACAAGTCAGGCATTACATAGACCAGCACAGGCCAAGTAACGAGGCCCAACTACAAAGGTAACATTATCGTACCTAGAGCTTTGTTGCCAGTGTTATCGAACCTTTGAATATACAAGGAAGAAGTTGCTAAAGAGGATAAATCAACTTTGATTTTAGGTAGTAGGTCTATACCGAAATTGTTGAGAGTTGAGCCAGTGTCAATGAGGATACATCTAATACCGATGTTAACATTTACTATAATCATCAAGGGTTTTGCTTGTTTCTGCACATCTGAAGGTGGAAGTTCGTACAGGTGGAACGTAATATTTGGTGAATCTGCTCGAATATGAGCCATCAACAAATCAACATTTGTAGGCCTAGTGGAGGTAGGCAAGAGAATATTTTGTAAGGCTTCCTATAGCATCTCCTGATAAACCAGATTGGTCTACAGAAAATCCCAAAGCAAGATCTTAGACAGAGTAACATGAAGTTGCTTGACAAAATCGTAATCAGCTGGTGCTCTAATCATAGGCTTAGGAGCTAGAGGAAGGTTAGGTTGAGATAGTGGTAAAGAAGGAGTTTGACCAGGTTGCGATGTAGGAACAATAGCTGCTTGTTCTAAGTTTTGTTTGTTTCCCCTTGTAGGGTACATATGTTCAACAACATTATAAGAAGTAGAGTTGGTAGCTTTCTCAAATTTTGAATATAAGTCTGGTGGATTGCTACGACCTAAAATTTTGTAGACGGAATAGTCCTTTCTATGGAAAGGCTCAATAAGGGTCACATAAATGATGGGTTTCTTAGGGTTTGGAGGAGCCACATAAACTACTACCACATTTATCGACTCCCTGGCTAGCAAGGAAGGAGTTTGTTTAGAAGATTTACAAATAGGGGAGAGTGCTTCTAAGAAATCACCTAGAGCATCCTCCAACATATCAAAATATTTTTCAAAGAAAGAATCCATACGACCATGCGACATTATGAAAACAAATACAATGATTCACGTCGGGTTTACCAAAATGTGATATAAGAGGGATTCGTTGCACACAGATCTCTTTATTCTCAAGAGATAACCAGGGAATGAACTTCCTTTATACACCTCAAACTAAACGAATCTTTAAAACCATGAAGAGAAGTGAATAAGTAACTTCAGGTCCCGAAAGAGTAATAATCAAGATCTCTATCCTCGGCAGAGGAGCTCTTGGCCAAAAGATGTCAGCACAGTTTCAGGACACTAGCATGACATTCTATCATCCACAAGATGTGTTGGCATCCTAAGCCATGACAAACTCTAGAGCTCAAATGGATGAAACTGAATCTTACTTCTCAACTCAGGTCAAAAAGAGTGAAGGATCAAATAATTGACAAAAAGCTAGAGATTAGAGGCAAATACAAGAGAACTTGAAACAAGATTACCTTTGTGTGTTTGAATCATTACTCCAAGCATACCTTCATAACTTGCACACAAAATATCAAGGGGAAAAGGTTGGGGCTGTATAGGGGACCGCCTCAGTCATACCCCCGTATTGGTGTTCCCACCTCTACGGACAACCAAGTTTGGAAAAGAGTGTAAGGGAAATAAACAAAGTGTGTGGTGAAAACAAAACCCACTTCAAAGTAGAGCCTGCACCAGAAAGTAGTAAATGAACTAGTAAGGAAGAGTAATAGGGAGAGAGAGCATTACCCATGGGTCAAGACCCTCTTCCAGAGCACACGGGCGGACCACGATGTGCTTTCTTGAGAGTTGCCAGCTTCTAGAGAGTTGGTAGCTACTGGAGGGACCTCAATCTGGCATGGCTTTTCCAGTAAAAGTGTTACTATTCAAGGATAGAGCTTTTCCAAGACTACAACAAGTGGTGACAATGCTTGAATTGATGGCTTCCAACCCCAAAATGAGAGCCAAAAAGGGGTTTTAATGCATGCAATGGCAACATGGATCCATTTCATTCAAGACCTAACTTCTAGGACACTGTCGCTAGGGTCAGGTTTCTAGATTCTCCATTTTAAACTTGGAAAACTATCAGGACACTAGCGCACCACGCAGACGTCTGTGTGTCACACGAGCATCCAAATCCTAATTTTTTGGGAAACGCTTTGTTAGGATTCTATTGTCTCACCATGTGTCCTCATGGAATAAGAATCACAAAATTTTGACTCAGGGGATTTTTTCATTAATGCTTCTAAGGTGTCATAAATGCTAGGAAAGATGCAAAAATGTGGAATTGCCCCTAGGTTCAATCATGTGACATTACACATGTACAAGTCGTCCAAATGAGAAACACACCAAAACTGTAAGTTGAACTTCTGAAATTTAAACCTTCCAACTTATTCAATGAGAATTGCTGATTTTATGATCATGACTACATCTAAGATCCATGAGAAACATATCAAAATTATATGAGTTGACATACACTTTAGATTGATTCTAGAACAAATTATCAGATCAATATAGCACATACATAGTTTACCAGATGGGTAGATAGTCAATCATCAAATAGTGTTGGCATCAATGACAGTAAAGATAGAAAAACTAGAGGTCTCCTGCATTCTTCCAACAATCTCCCCCTTTGTCATTGATGGAAACATGTGCCAAAAATGAAACTGGCTTTAAAACCAAAATTGTGCAACAACAAAAGTTCATTCAACTCTTTATTCAACTCCCCCTTTCAAAAACATAAAATTGAAACCCAAACATTATTTACACTGAACCTTCTTCACGTATAACCTTCTCCCCCTTTGACATCAGGGAAAAAGGGCAGGAAAACAAAAATAATCAAGAGCTATGGGTACCTTGTAGATCTTTGAGAATTGCTTCCCAAGCTAGTTTACCATCATCTCAAATCCTTTTAGCCTTGGTAAGAGATATATGTCGTGATTCTAGTTCCACTGAGTATTCTTCTACTTCTTTCAGAGGAAGGTAAATGTTCATCTTCTCCAATCTATCTACATATACCAAGGCACTTGATATGGTGATATGTTTGGGAATTAACAAGTCTCCAAGCTGACCAAAACACCTTATAACATCTTATTTTTACCTTTGTAGAACGAAGAGCTTGTTCTAAAGGTCTATAATGAAAGTCCAACCAATTTAGTTTCTATCGTCTACAACTTTGTAGACTCTAGAGGCATCAACAAGCTGAGACTCAATTGATTACATTAATTCCTTGATACCTTGAGTGACATTAGGCCATTGCATGCAATAAAAAAATATTAACTAGGCTTCCTCATCATAATATTTTACCTCTTTCAAACTTTGCAATACTCTATCATGTGAAATTGCATATTTATCTTGCAGAATCAGTCATCTTTTTTCTAGAAGACTTTTTTATGCCTCTTTCATAGTCTATTCCTTAATATTAGAGGCATATTCCTTAACAAAATAAGCTACACACTTTAGATTTTCAACTAGTGCTAAGGAATAATTAGTCGTGACACTAGGGGCCATTTCTTGCAAAGCTCTAATAGCTTCATTTATCAGATCATTTCCTTTTTGGTAAGCTTTAACAATTTCCTATGTAACAGAGTTGAGAAAAGTACAACAAATCTTCATTTTCTCACTTGGTGCAATCTTAGTCAGATCTAAATAACCCAGATGTGAGAATAGCTTGATTAGTAGAGGTGGCAGTACAGGCTTAGCCTTATTTTCCTTCTCAAAAATCCTTTGAGAGTACTTCTAGATGATTCTCTAGCTGGCTTTGGTGGCTTAGTAGCTTTAGGATTCTCTTCTTCACTTCTTTCATCCTTGGTGGCTTTCTTGACTTCCTCTTCCTTCTTTTCTTCTTCTTTTTCTTCTTCCTTTTCTTCTTCCTTTTCTTCTTCTGAGGATTTTCTATAAGATTTATCTTTTTTTCCTTTCTCCTTTCTATCCTTATCACCATTGTCCTTTTTCTCCTTGCTCCCTTCTCCTTCATCTTTACTCTTCTTTCCATTGTTTCTTGTATATTCATGATGTTATTCAAGTGCATTACCGGTATCATCCTTGTGTTGATTTTCAGATTATTTGCTGGTAGTCTCCTCTATATCATTTAGAAGGGCATGAGTCTCCTAAACCTTATGTATTTCACAAACACTTTCCAAGTTTAAATGATCCATTGCCTCTATGACAATGAAATGCTCATGTGCTTGAGTTGTATGGGATGAAGAACTGGTTCTTGTCCCATAGTTCATTTCCATGTTTCTAATTGTGTCTAGAGTTTCCTTTCTTAGTCTTTCTATACTATCTCTCTCAATAGTAATAAGCATGTTGAATCTTTGTTTCACACTAAATAAAGTATAACATTATTTTAAAAAATTAGTAGACTCTTCTTTAGATAAAGAGGATCCATATGAAATTAAGGCACCATTTTTCATCTTGTCACCATCATTTATATCCTCTTCTTTTCCCTATACTAACACTTTCTAGGCATTGTCAGACACTTTCTTATGGATTGTTTCCATACTCACATTGAAAATAACTATGTACTAAATGAAAACATTAATAACATTTTCCTGATCTTTATCATTGACTTCATCAAATAATTTGGTATTCAACATAAGATCTTCAACATCTATCATATTATTCACTAAGGCTCCTAGATTTAAAGACGTTCTATCACTTACTGGAGGCATGTCCTCCTTAAGATCGGATGAGCCTTCTATTGGATGTTGTGCTTGAGTTGTTGATATATGGTTTTCATTGATGTCAACACTATTAGCATTCGTGTCTTGAAGGTTGTATATGTTGAGGATATTGAGAAAAAGTATAATAAATATGTTGAGGGTTGTCTGTGAAGTTCAGCGTGTTGGAAATTTTAGTATGTGGGTATTCAAAAGTTGTGGATTAAAGGGTTTATTTTTTAGCCTATCTAGTTTATCTACCGGAAGCTTTAGAGGTGCGTATCAAGATTTGAGCAAGTTGTGAGTTTTTGTGTTCCTACAATTATTCTATTACTATAGCTGGTGTTTCTAGAAGAAGAGAACATGACTCTAGTAATTT